>NC_051175.1:105404034-105766534 GCF_013339725.1 Rhipicephalus microplus | reverse complement strand
TGCTCCATTTTTTTTTTTCAATTCTTCTCGGGATTAACCTTCTTTTTAAAGAAAGTGATTTTACTTCTTCATATTTTTGAAGCGTGAACTGGAGCCACGTGGTCAGAAGTGAACTGTCCTTGTGAAGTGAGCAATCAAGAGGGAGGTTTACTCGCAGACTATGCGACTTGCAATAGTTCCTTATTATTATTTTTTTTGCCAGCAACATCTATTGTGCATCAGGCTTAACACAAACGGACTGCAGTGATGCGTTCCAATTACTGTTCTATTCATTTGTCGTTTTCGTAATCAGCGAGGATTCTACGACTCCCCATACCTCGCAATGAGGGTAACAGTGTCATTTCAGCACTCCGGCAGAACTGCGCACTCCCGAAAAGAAAACGAAAAAAAAAAAAAACAGAACTTCAGCACTGCTTCGCTCGGTGGCCGCACACTAATTTTCATTGCGCGGAACTAGGGCGTCCCGCTTTGTGTGGAACGTGGTAGTGATCTTTAGAATGGGCCGCATTCGCTCTCGGGTCCCAAATAGCGTACAGTGAAGCAGCACAGCGACCGGCATGTAGTGATAGGAATTCCAGGACGGGTACAGGTGACGACAAATGTTGCGCATTTATTTTTCAAACTTAAGCACTTGTGTTGTTTGTTCTTTGTAATAGTGGCTGCGCTTCCTAGCAAGATGGATCCTTACCAATTGGCCCGGTACAATTGTTTATTGAATTATCATACTACACATGCGTTTTAAAAAATTAGATCAATTACTACACACAGAACGTTGCTTCCGTGCAATATGAGTAAGACAAAAAGAGAGAGAAGGAATATAGGAAAAGTAGAGGTAAACCAAGCTACATTCAGTTTGCTAATCTACACATGGGTGAAGGAAATAAGGGAGTAAAGGAGTGAGAGAAAGAGAGACATTTCACAAAACACAAGCGAAGACTTCACGGTTTCATAAGTGGTAGCTGAAGGCTGTAGCCTTCAAGTACTGCAAGAGGGCTTATGCTGCTCTCTAGGGCCGCTGTCCCCCGTTTGAGCTATGTCGCCTGACCAGTGCGCCTGTAGAAACTAAAAGATCGGCTCTTTATCGTAGGACAGATCTTGGGAGCCTTACTTCACAGTACATCAGTCCAGAACGCTAAGTAATATTACTGAGTTTATATAGGCAGCGGATAAAAACAAACAAAAGAATTACCTTTTGTTACCGAGGCGCAGTATGGCACGCGCATATATCCGCGCAATTGCTCCCGGTGAAGTTGAGCAGCCCGAGACACGCAAGTGAAAAAGTGTTCACCACGATGCACCATGAAAGCAAACCAACTCTCCCATATCTCCTCTCTCATTCACTGCACTGTGGTGACCAGACCTCATGCATCATGGCCATGACAATGCTGCACATTTTTATGCGCATAGACTTACTAATAAAAAAAAACGGCAGACGAAAATACGATGATACAGGACTATGAAGAACCAAGATGAAATATTGGTGGTTTTTCGCAAGTTAAGGAATAATGAATTCCAGTGCTATGCAGTGCATGAAGGCCAGCGCCGAGAGTGCTGAATATTTCGTAAGTCATTAATTTTTGCCAGAAGCACCATTTCCAGGGATGCTCAGATGAGGACCGCGTCAAGCTATGACATTAATTCTCATTAGATGGCGGACGAGCATGGGCTATTAAAAACACTGTGCCACACGAAAAGAGCGACGCGCAAATCCCGTGATAAATTTCCTGGTATCTCACTCT
This sequence comes from Rhipicephalus microplus, assembly GCF_013339725.1. NCBI lineage: Eukaryota > Metazoa > Arthropoda > Arachnida > Ixodida > Ixodidae > Rhipicephalus > Rhipicephalus microplus. The sequence continues at coordinate 105,764,795 of NC_051175.1, read as the reverse complement.
GAATGCGGCCCCGGATTAACCTCCCGAAAGTATGCGGATGATTGGGTGCTGAAATGCCGCGGTAATTCTTGCTTGATCTTGGCAGTAAACTGCGCAGTTGTGCCACTGACTGTATTTCTTTTTTGTTGCTTGTTTGATTTGGGTAACGAAAGTTAGTTTCTGTGAGGCCTTAATGAATAGGTCTGATCGTAAATTAAAACACAACCTCAAAAAAGCCGGCATTTAGCACGTTAGGAGGACGTTGACAAGTGACAGAATTAGTTGACCATCACCAAACGTTATATTAAGTTTTTCATGAACTCCATATCTGTGCAGTGTGATACGTTTACGTATATTGTATGGAAATGTATGATGTCGCGACACGGTTTCGAATAATCAACAATTGTATTCCTCCTCTCTTCCTGGCACGGCAGCCGAACTGCTGCAGCGCGAACCACACCTCGGCTTCTCTTAAACTGGGTCACGCAGCGGGCGACCGCTGTCCAGTTGGGCTGGCCGATCATACACCCTCGTTCCGTCGATAGCTCAGTTGGTAGAGCGGTGGACTGTAGAGGTTTTCACCAAACGGGCATCCATAGGTCGCTGGTTCGAATCCGGCTCGACGGAGTTTTTTTTTTGTCTTTTTTGCACTGCGTTTAGAACAAGCGATATCCTTTTGTCACCCTACATACAAACAATTCAATATATTTTGGCGAAAGAAAACATTCACTCTCTATGATCTGCAAATGCCATATGTATTCTCATTTCTTCGTTGGTGTCTATATGCCAGTCTGGCATATTTTGTAGCTGCGCGCTTTTTCAAGACTATCCAGTCGATGGCAAACGAAACACCGCCACTGAATCTACTCGATGGTGATCTCGCGGTGCTACGTGGGAGTTTTTTTAAAGCCTGTTAAAGAGTGGGTCGGGTGTTTTTCTAAAGTTTGTGGCACCACGGGTCATTATTGTTTTTTTGTATTCATCGCAACGAAAGGTTAATATTATAACTTCAACCAAAGCTTAAGTACGTCTTCGTAGTTAATAATGCATAAATTATACGCATGGTGTTGAAGTTGTTTGCATCGCAATTGCAGCGAGCGATAAAAGACAGGACGGCACAATGACGATGAATATGTTGCTGTTAAGAAAATATAACGGCACTTTGCTCTAAAGGCAGCCCACCTAAATTGAGTGTGGGGCTGAGCAGCTTGCTTTGTTTATCTTCGAATTTCCCTTTCTTTCCACGGTTTTTTTTTTCTTTTGTATTTACCCACTTCGTTCTCTTTTTTCTCTATGTTTCTTACAATTTCTATTTTTCTTTCTACTGCTTTTTTTCTATATCTTTCGACTTCTCGTTTGCTTCTGCGGTGGTCTAGTGGCTAAGGTATACTGACCCGTAGGTTGCGGGATCGAATCCCAGCTGCGGCGGCTGAATTTCCGATGGAGGCGGAAATGTTGTAAGCCCGTGTGCTCAGATTTTGGTGCACGTTAAAGAACACCAGGTGGTCAAAATTTCCGGAACCCTCAACTACGGCGTCTTTCATAATCATATGGTGGTCTTGGGACGTTAAACTCCACTATCAAATCAATGACAAGAAACGGTTGCTACGTTATACTCGCTGAGCGTAACATCCTTGTTTTTAGAAAGGTTTAGCGAGCGTTGGGCCGCAGTGTCATGAAGGAAGGAAGGAAGTTTAAACGGAAAGACAGGGAGGTTAGCCAGTTCTTAGACCGGCTGGCTACCCTGTGCTGGGGAAAGGGGTGAGGGGAATGAAAGATGTTAAAAATAACTGTTGTGAAGAAAAAGATAAATTACAAAAAAATTGCGACAGGGGAAAGGCAACATCAAAGAGTATAAGACACTAAAGTCTGTCTCTGAGGCCAGTTGTCCGCAAAAAGCGCAGCAAACCTTTCGAAGCCTTCTGGGCTGAGGATGGGCTAATGACCCAGAATCCTTTGTTCCGACAAAGGCCGATCGTCTAGTCTTTCCAGAGCTGCAGTGAACAGTTCTTGTTTTTGCGCGTTGAAATGGGTGCACTCACACAGAAGGTGCGCGATGGTTTCTTCGCAACTGCAGTAAGTGCATGTAGGAGAGCTGGCCATCCCAATGAGATAAGAGTATGCGTTCGTGAAGGCCACTCCAAGCCACAGGCGGCATAGAAGAGTCTCCTCAGCTCGAGATATCCTTGGGAGAAGACGAAGCTGCAGATCGGGATCCAAGTTATGCAGGCGCGCGTTTGTGAAGTCTGTTGAGTTCCACTGTATCAGTGTGAGGTCACGTGCAAGCGAACGAAGTCTTGTAGCTGCGTCAGTTCTTGAGAACGGGATGGCTGTGTATTCGGTACCATCGTGTGCAGATCTAGCGGCCTCATCTGCGCGGTCATTGCCATATATACCGCAATGACCTGGTATCCACTGATACACTATGCTGTGCTGTTTTTCGATTGCTTGGTGATGAAGAAGCCTTATTTCAGCTACTAACTGTTCATTAGGTCCATGGCGAAAGGGTGACATAAGACATTGAAGAGATGCCTTCGAGTCCGAGAAGATAGACCAAATTCCTGAAGGTTCTTTCACTATAAACTCCAGAGCTGCACGTATGGCCGCAAGTTCTGCAGCTGTCGACGATGTCAAATGCGATGTCATGAATTTAATTGTGATGTGCCTCGCGGGAATAACCACTGCCCCTGCAGAGCTTACTAAAGACACCAAGCCATCCGTGTAGATGTGAAGGCGTCCGTTGTGCTTCTCTTGCAGGAAAAGTAATGTGGCCTGTTTCAGGGCTAGATGCGGCGACGTTTTCTTATTTTGGATGCCAGGAATTGTAAGAAGGGCTTTGAGTGGGTGTAGGCATCATAATGGTATCGGCGGCTGTGCTGCATGCGGGAAGTGCTATGGAAGAACTGCGCGATGCTGAGCTACAGTTGCGCTGAACGCTGAGTGGGGCCTGGAAGTTCGAAGTGAGACGAGGTGATGAGATGGAAGCCGAGCGAAATGTCTTATGTGCATTCTCGAAGCGTCTACGTGGATGTATGCGTTCACTGGATAATCACGCGCAATGATGACTGGATAATCACGCACAATGTCGCTGCTGTAGACGCGCATCTCGGGAGACCAAGGCATATTCTCAGGGCTTGGGCTTGAATCGACTGGAGGACGCGCAAGTTTGTTCTTCGGATCCCGCAAAGCACGGGCAAGCTGTATCGCATATAACCGAGGAACAGAACAGTGTAGAGTTGGAGCATTGCTCGTACCGATGCACCCCACGTTTTTCCAGCAAGAAACCTCAGTACGTGGGTGATCATGGTGAGCTTAGTTTTCATGTGGGCGATGAGAGGGCTCCAGGAGAGGTCGCGATCAACTATGACTCCGAGGAATCGGTGGGCCTTCACGTATAGTTGATCGTGTGTCCGTTGATTTTAATAACAAATGGGCTCATAGCCTTATGCGTGAATGCTATAAGCGAGCATTTCTCTGATGACAACTCTAGTCCCCGTTCTTCCAGGTACTTTGTCGCTATTGTAGCCACTCTCTGAAGCCGGGCACGCAAATGAAGGCGTGTTACGCCTGACGCCCAGATGCAGATCTCATCTGCATATATTGATAGATGGACAGATTCTGGAAGTGCGTCAACCAGGCCGAGTAGCGCTAGATTGAAAAGTGTGGGGCTAAGAACACCGCCTTGAGGCACACCACGACGGTTGAATGGTGCGTTGTTGTGTCATTATCCGTCTGTACAAAGAAAGTTCTGCCTTTCAGATAGCTGTGGATCCATTGGTAAACCCGACACCCTAATCCAACATTTTCCATGACATCCAAAATGGCTTCATGTGATACGTTATCGTATGCACCTTTCACGTCCAAGAACAACGCCGCAGATAAACGTTTCAGTCTTTTTTGATGCTGAACAGATGAGACCAGGTCATAACGTTATCAATTGCGGACCGCCCACGCCGAAAGCCCGTCATAGCATGAGGGTATACCTCGTGGCGCTCCAGGTACCACTCTAGGCGAGTCAAAATCATCCTCTCCATCACTTTCCCGAAACAGCTGGTAAGCGCGATGGTGCGATAAGAGGTCAAGTGCAGTCAGAGGAGATTTACCTGGTTTAAGCACAGGGACGAGGCGGCTGGATTTCCATGAATGAGGGATAAATCCGCTGCTCTACGAGTCGTTGTACACGGATAGAAGGGCCTGTCGAGCCGCTTCTCCGAGGTTGCAAAGAGCCATGTACGTGATCCCATCCGGACCAGGCGATGAAGATCGTTTGCATGCCGTCAAGGCCGCTTATAGTTCCTCTAGAGAGAAAAAGGTGTCCATTCTTGAATCTCTGGAATCTGGAGCGTTTTCTAGGTTGCGCGTGGTGCACGCGGACGCATGACCGGCAACTTTCATGCAGAAATCTTCTGCTACTTCAATTTCGGTGCGGCCTTGGTGGAGAGAAAGACACTTGAAGGGGCGATGTTGATGTGGCGATGTTCGTAGGCCACGGACAATCATCCATGTCTGCGTCAAAGGCTTGTGTGGATCCAAAGATTCGCACACATGTTTCCAGCGAAAGGATTGAAGTGAAATGATTCGCCGCTGAATTTTTTTCTGTAGACGCCTTGCCTCCTTCAAGTCGTGAATGGACTTTGTGCGCCTATATCTTCTTTCTGTGCCACGACGGATCGCTCTGAGCCATTCCGATTCCACTTGATGTTGACAATATTCTGAAGTATGTTGAATATGATAGGTCGCTTCTTGAGTAGCACCTCTAATCATATCCTCGAGGGTGTCAAGAGGAGGCGCTTTATTTTCTTCACACCTCTTTTCCGTCAGTGACCTGAACTTTGTCCAGTCGATGCGAGTCGAAGTGTCGTAGTCTGGCGATTTTTCCAGGTCCTTGATCTTCAAATGAGTTGGTATGTGGTCGCTTTGAGTTTCATAGTCTGCGAACCACTTGACCTTTCCATTTAGGCTTCGTGACACAAATGTCAAGTCAAAGCAGCTGCTGTATGTCGTTCCCCGTAGAAACGTTGGGCTTCCGTCGTTTACACAAAGCAGCTGCTGTGCCAGAGCAAAGGAGAATACTTGCCTTCCGCGACTGTCTGTCTTCTGACTTCCCCATAGTGGGTGGTGAGCGTTGAAATCTCCGGTGCTGATCCATGGTCCAGGTGTGGCTGTTAACCCTGCATGTAGTCTTTCAGGATCAAAACGGTTTGAAGGTGATATATATGCGCGTACAAGCGTGAAATTGAGGTCTCTACGTTTAACTGTCAAGCAGACATACTGGTTGTCATCGTGAGGGGCTACACGGTGCTCGATATAGGTAAGGTCGCATCTGATATATACAATGACTTTACTCTGTTTGTTGCAGGTAGCGGACTTGAAGGCTTCGTACCTGAATAGTCGTATTGCATTGTGTAGCCTTGGCTCACAGATAACAATAATTGGAAATTGGTTTTTAAGATTAAATTGTCGGATATCAGAAATGCGGGGCTTGAGGCCTCGGGCATTCCACTGAAATATCGAAGCTCCTTTGACGTCTTTACTAAAGGCTTGCAGAAGCGGAGCCATGGTGCCTTTCCAGACTTGATAGCACCGGCTTCAGCGCATCCACTAACTGAAGTGCACTCTTTGCAGCCGGACTGTCAATGCTAGTGAGGAGCATACGAATGGTATTCATAAGGGCCTTTACCATGGCTACGATTTCTTTGTCGTGACTATCACCGCATTCTCATTTCGAAGTGATTGTAGACGAGTGATGCGGTGGCTCCAACGGTGGGTTTATCGTTGGCAGCGCTGGCCATGCTTCAGGCGAGCCGGTGATGCTCTTGTCTTGCTTGGAAGATTTGTTATCGGCGTGTCTGGACGCTTGAGGTGGTATGCGGGCGGTCATTTGGTGAGGTTCAATCCTTGTTTCAGCACTGGCTCTCCTCAGGGGCCTCCGGCGACGAGACCGCCAGCGTCGTACTTGGGCAGCGGCCTCCCTGTGAGTTGAGCCATCCCGGACCATTTGCCTCAACACTTGCATTTCCTTTTTCATGATTGGGTAATCTTTTGACGATGCTTCGTGAGGGCCATGACAGTTTCGACATTTTCGAAGTTCTGCCTGGCAAGCGTCTGCGCTATGTGATTCTGAGCATAGCGAGCACACAGCCAGGTTTGTACAAACAGCACTGACATGTCCCAATCTATAACATTTCCTGCATTGAAGGGGCTTCGGTACAAAGGGTCGCACTGTGTGTCGAAAATGGCCGACCTTGACTTGCAATGGAAGGCTGTCACCCTTGAACACGAGCTTCACGCAGCGTGATTTGCCAAGGCGACGAGCTTGCAGTATAGTAAGTTCTGCAGACACCGGTTTGATGAGAGCAGCAAAGTCACTTTCGCTGATGGAAATGTCGACGTCGTAAATGACGCCTGCCGTAGAGTCGCGCCCATCAGGTATATATGAGCGAACATTGATGTTATCCAACATCTTGACGTTGCTCAGCACTTCCAATGTGCTTCGTTGAGTGACGTCTACAGCGAGGATATTCTTACGGCCATTGATCCGCACGTCCGCGATCTCTCCCTGGGCGAGTTCCTCAAGAAACCTAGACGTGACTTGACGATTGAGCCGGTTGAGACTATGAGCCGCATCGACCGGCACAAACAGAATTGTGTATATCGTGGGCTCTCGCGTCGTCGTCACATTCTTACTTGTTGTTGGAGACGGCATCACTAGTTTTTTTTCGCTGCCGCCTTGTCACAGGCACGAAGTCGCCTTCATCGGAGCTTTCGTCGCTGGCCGTGGAGTAAATCAGCGTGTCGTCGCTGTCGGCATCACTCGGGTGGCCCGTACGCTTTCTCGTGGTAGCTGCGGACGACGTCGATGGTCGCGGTGGAAGCCCAGGCGAATCCACGTCCATCGCCGCAGTCACTGGAACGGTGTCTTCCACAGAGTCGCAAAAAAACTTTGAAAAATTACAGATAGTGACAGCAGTGTTCTACGCCAGAATCACTTCGTCGTCTTCCCAGTGTCATATATACTGTATACTAGTTCACTATATTCACTTCTTCTTCTTCAGTGTCACGAATATAGTGAACTAGTACACACCATGAACTTGAGGTGGTTAAAGGTGGGAAGTAGACAGGAAGCGCAAGCCGTAAGAAAGTGTGCGTGTGTCACCTCTCGTTTAGTCCTTGGAATCTCCGCTGGATGGCGGTGCTCTTATATGTGGAATATATGACGAAAAGATGCGAGATGGTGGTACTTGGAGTGCTGACTTGATGGTGTAAGATGTTGAAGGAAGGAAGTAGGTCGCTCGCTTAAGGCATCCCACCGCTGCCACCAGTTGTAAGATGTTGCGCTGGAGGATACGAGAACAAAACATGGGTCTATGTCACTATTTACACATATTTACAGAAAAGAAGGGTTAGTGGTTTCACAAACCACTAGCGTGGTGGTTGAACGTTACATAGTTCAGAGCGACGTCCAGCACTCTGCGGCGTCGTTTTAAGCCCTGTTGGGCTCCTCCTCTCCGAGTGGAACACCAATGACACACACACAGGTGAGGGAGACGAGCATGCACGGTCCACATGAACACTGCACTGCAAGGTGGCGCCAGCAGGGCTCTTCCTCGTCGTGTGTGTCGCTAGTCGAGAGTTACCACGATCCGGAAAGCGTACATCAAAGGGTCTGCCGCACAGCTCGCCTAATTGGCGGGGTGATTTGCGGTGGCCGCCGTGGTCTCTTCCACGAAGACGCCGTCCCTGTTGTCCTCTTTCGTCGTGGCGTGGCGCCGACAGGACGTCTCATCCTCCGGTCAGCAGGGACAATGTCTGGCTGGCATAAGCAGTCGGCCGGTCGGCTACTTGACTGAGGATTAAAGAAGCGCCGCTCCGCCGTCAGCTCTGGCGCCTGTCATGCCAGCCTTCCCGTCGCCCGATGAGTCGCCGAGGCCATTAGTCCCCGCTTCTTCGACAGCGTCTGTCAGACTGGGCGCCGAAGGGATAGAAAGCCTCTCCAGTGGACCGGTTTACGCACAATGGCGTCTGCCCAGACGAATTTCCAGGCCAAACTCAACAATGGTCAAACGGGCACACTGACAGATGCATGGACGGACGCACTGATGGCTGCACGGACGGATGTACGCATGGACAGACGAGGGGCGGATGCATGGACGAACGCAGGGATGGACGCATGGATGGATGTGCGGACGCACAAACAGACGCCCGCACGGACGGGCGGATGGACGCGCGGGTGGTCACACAGGCCGACGCATGGACGGACGGAAGCAAGAACGAATGAACGGACGGATGCTCCGCCCCATTCTCCATCATTCACCCCTTGGATATGTTGTCATTTTTTCTTTCTCATTCAATTGCAATGATTACCACGCCCCCTGAAGCTTTGCACACCTATCTTACTTTGCCCTGCTTCCGGTCTCGTTTGCGTAGGGAGCTTCCTGCACATCACAGACCTCAAAGATATTACCAGGCGACGATGTCATCATTGTTAATGTTCTTCTCTCTCAAGAAGAGCCATATGCTTAATGTCTCATTACCGGTACCTAAATACAGAGGTTAACTAAGCTACATTCAGTTTGCTAACCTACACATGGGGGAAGGGAGTAAAAGAGTGATAGAAAGAGAGGCATTTCACAAAACACAAGCGAACACTTCACGGTTCCATAGGTGGTAGCTCAAGGCTGTAGCCTTCAAGTACTGCGAGAGGGCTCATGCTCCTCTCTAGGGCCGCTGTCCCCAGTTTAAGCTATGTCGCCTGACCAGTGCGCCTGAAGAAACTAAATGATCGGCTTTTTATCGTAGGACAGATCTTTCTTTCTTTATTTATTTTACACTCAGGGCTTTACAGCATTGTAGAGGGGAGGGGCAAAAGCAAAACATACACGTAATAAGTGAGCCAACGCCCAAAAACTACAAAAGATTCAATAATAAGAAAACGAGCAAAAGCGAGACGGGCAAAAGCGAAACGGGCAAAAAACAAAACATACACGTAATAAGCCAGGCAACGCAAAAAAGATGCAAAAGACTCAATAATAAGAAAACGAGAAGAAAAAAAAAAGAGAATGCGGTGTGAAATACAAGTTACGAATACGATGAGGAATTATCGCGTGTGCAACATGAAATTCAATTTACATGGAAGATGTCAAGGCCTGACGGAACGCGTCAGGTTCAGTAATACTGGCGGTTGATGCTGACAGAAGATTCCAGTCGTGACATGTGTTAGGAATGAAAGATTGGGAAAAGGTGACGGTATTGGGAGCCTTGTTTTACAGTACATCAGTTCAGAACGCTAAGTAATATTACTCAGCTTATATAGGCAGCGGATTGAAGCAAACAAAAGAATTTCCGCTTAAGACTGAGGCGCAGTATAGCACGCGCATATATATATATATATATATATATATATATATATATATATATATATATATATATATATATATATATATATATATATATATATATATATATATATATATATATATATATATATATATATCCGTGCAATATCTCCCGGTGAAGTTGAGCAGCCCGAGACACGAAAGTGAAAAAGTGTTCACCATGATGCATCATGAAAGCAAACCAACTCTCCCACATCTCCTATCCCATTCACTGCACTGTGGTGACTGGACCTCATGCATATTGGCCATGACAATGCTGCACAGTTTTATGCGCACAGACTTATTGATGAAAAAAAAAGGCAGACGAAAATACGATGTTACAGGAACACTAAGAGCCAAGACAAAATATTGGTGGTTTTTCGCAAGTTAAGAAATAATGAACTCCAGTGCTATAGTGTGCATGAGGGCATGAACTGGGAGTGCCGAATATATCGTTAGTCATTATTTTTGTCAGAGCACCATTTCCGGTAATGCTCAGAAGAGGACCGCGTCAAGCTACGACATTAATTCTCATTAGATGGCGGACGAGCACGGGCCATCAAAAACACTGCGCCACACGAAAAGAGCAACGCGCAAATCCCGTGATAAATTTCCTGGTATCCCACTCTAAACGTGGCCCCGCATTAACCTCACGAAAGTATGCGGATAATTGGGTGCTGAAATACCGGAGTACTTATTGCTTAATCTTGGCAGTAAACTGCGCAGTTGTGCTGCTGACCCTATTTCTTTTTTGTTGCTTGTTTTATTTGGGTAACGAAAGCGAGCTTCCATGAGGCTTTAATGAATAGGTCTGATCGTAAATTAAAGCATGACCTAAAGAGAGCCGGCATTTAGCACGTTAGGAGGACGTTGACAAGTGACAAAATTGGTTAATCATCACCAAACGTTATATCAAGTTTTTCATGAACTCCATGTCTGTGCAGTGTGAAAACTTTACGTATATTGTATGGAAATGTACGATGCCTCGACACGGCATCGAACAATCAACCATTGCATTCCTCCTCCCTTCCTGGCACGGCAGCCGAACTGGTTCAGCGCGAACCACACCTCGGCTTCTCTTAAACTGGGTCATTCAACGGGTGACCGCTGTACAGCTGGGCTGGCCGATCCTATACACACCCTCGTTCCGTCGATAGCTCAGTTGGTAGAGCGGTGGACTGTAGAGGATTACGCCTAGAGGATTACGCCAAGCAGGCATCCATAGGTCGCTGGTTCGAATCCGGCTCGACGGAGTTTTTTGTCTTTTTTTTTACACTGCGTTTAAAACAAACGATATCCTTTTGTCACTCTACATACCAACAATTCAATATATTTTGGCGAAAGAAAACGTTCGACCGCTATGATCTGCGAATGCCAAATGGATTCTTATTTCTCCGTTGGTGTCTATATGTCAGTTTAACATTTTTTTTTATATAGCTGCGCGCTTTTTAAAGACTATCCAGTGGTTGGCAAACGAAACACCACCACTCCATCGACTCGATGAAAATGTCGAAGTTTTTAAAGCCTGTCAATGAGTGGTTCGGGTGTTTCTCTAAAGTTTGTGGCATCACGCGTCATTATTGTTTTTTTTTTATTCATGCCGACGAGAGGTTAAAATTATAAATTCACTCAAATTCTCAGGTATGTATGTTGCTTCCGTTTAAACACACCATTAAATTGTTAATTTTGAGTTATAATATATATAATATACACGCGGTGTTGAAGTTGTTTGCATCGCAATCGTAGCGAGCGATACAAAACAGGACAGCACAAGGGAGATGAGTGTGTTGCTGTTAAGAAAATATAACGGCGCTTCGCTCTAAAGGCGCCACACCTGAAGTAAGTGTGGGGCTCGGCAGCTTGCTTTCTTTATTTTCGGGTTTCTCTTTCTTTCCCACAGTTTTTTATTTTTGGATTTATCCGCTTTTTTTTGCTATTTTCGCTATGTTTCTGAGAATTCCTATTGTTCTTTCTACTGTTTTTTTTTCACTCTCTTTCTACTTCTCGTTTACTTCCTCTTTTTTTTTGCTTTGCTTATGCGTGGTTTATCTGAAGTGTTCGGCACTCGATATCATCATCGAAGCGCCGTCAAAAAAAAAAAAAAACCCTCGCACAACCACAAATTCATTGATGATGAGTAGGGTGAAGCGTCCAGCAGACGGTCAGAGCTTCCGTCCATCCGTTCGTTCATTCTTGCTTCCGCAAGAACGCACGACCATCCATGCGTCCATCCATGCGTTCATCCGTCTGTTCGTGCGTCCACCCATCCGTACATCACTCCAATTACCGCCATCTCGCATCCCCTGTGGCACATACCTGCTCCGCGCGTCCATCCATCCGTCCGCCCGCCTGCTTGTCTGTCTGTCCATCCGTCCGTGCGTTCATCTAGTGAACACTCCAAGTACCACCATCTCCCATGTCGCACCCTGGTGGCTACGTACGACAACGATGGAGGATGGACAGACCCACGTCTTAAGGAGCTTCACCCCTAAAAAACAGAAACTCAATATGTGCGCTCATTATAATAGAGATGGCTGTGCTACATGTGGTTTTGATGATAATGATGATGACGACGACGATGATGATGATGATGATGATGATGATGATGATACGAGTGGTACAATGTCCCAAAACAACCATGTCATTATGAGAGACGCCGTAGTGGAAGGCTCCGGAAATTTCGACCACCAGGGGTGTCTAAAAGTGCACCCAAATCTCAGCACACGGTCTCCGTCGAATAGATGTGGTTATGAGAACGTCAATATAATCGTCAGGGTGCTCGAATAAGAAGAGGTAGGAGACTTCACTTAGGCACGAGCGTGTGCTCAGATGACTACGGTCTTCGTGGTTGTGCCTGTATTACACCAGGTGTCGATGACATCATACGACAGTAAGTGTTTCACACTTAGAACGGGCAACTCTCGCCGTACTGAACAATTTACAACGCTCACGTATACTAGCATACAGGGGCAGGCACGTAGCCAGGATTGCTTTTTTACGGAGGGGGGGGGGGGAGCATAGTAGTTGCCTAGTTATTAGAAGAAAATGAGCACAAAGCGAAATACAGTACAAAAGGCGAATTAATCAGGAAACTCTAATCCAACGTAAGGCCGGAGGTAACGTACCCGGAAGTCACTTGTATGACTGAAAGTGGCATAAGGAAAATTCGTAGCGCCAAAGAGGGTCACAAGGGGCCGTACCCCCATCGTCCCCTCTTCCGTTCTAGAAAAAAAAAAAAGATCACCTTCCAAGCAATCATGCCACCGCACCTGTTAAGGAACATCATATATGATCGCGTTGCGTTAAGGACTATTCCTAAGCGTTACCTATGCGGTTAGATGTCAAAATCACTGGTGACGGTAAAAAAAAAAAAAAAAAAAAAACTTGGAGAGGTTCACAAACGAACGCTGCACTTGATAATGGGCAGCGTTTGCTAAGACAGGCGCGAATGAATGCCCTTTCTGCTGCACAAACTTCTAACGCGGATCGAAGGGAGCAAGAAAGGAAAATGGACGCAAAGGAAGGCAATCGATGCGCCGCATGCCTTCAATCACGCTGCTTCCCCGACAAAAAAAAAGTGTGCGGAATTCGGGACAAGAGGAAAGTTCGTGTCACACGCTCCTCTCCTATCATTTCCTTCATGACGCTCGCGCTAACGAATAACACGCCGTCGAAGCGTCTCCAAAGCTCGGCGTAAGAAGTTTTAGACCGATGCGTGTCCCGTCCTGCCTAACTGCTTGTCTGGAGAAGATCTGTACGTATAACTAAGCATAAAAATTCTAGTGCACTGTGAGGCTTCGATATAGCGAACTTGAATATAACGAAATTCTCGAAAGAGCCCATGCGAAATTCGTGAACGCTGCGTGTTGCTGCTGTGTCAGGTCACAGGAGTTTAGTGGGAATGTCACTCCCCGAGACCTCTCACAATATTTGTGTTTACCGTGTGGAGCCGACGTTTTAAAGCTTTCCTAGTTTGTCATGGTAGGGACGGCGTAAGCTCTCCCATAGTAGAGTACCTGTTACTCTAAATCGTTACCCACTTTTTGTACCCCCCCCCCCCTTGGGAAAGGCTAGTATGCTTGTCGAAATATCGACTACAGAGACACCTCGCGTTCACAAATATTTCATATTTTCAAGCTTCCGCCTTTCCATAAACTTGTGCTTCTTGTAAAGCTTTATGTACTTAGCCATGCATAAACGTCTGTTTTACGTACTTGCAGCTGATTCTGAAAGCGTTCTGCATTGACATTGCTGTTTAGGAAAGCCTTTTTTGCGCAAATAGTGAAATGTGTAGTTCTTGTTTTCTTTCAGATTTGACTTCAAGCATTGCATACAGCATGTTAAGTGGCCATCCCAGGTGACTGTTTTTGTGCATGTATACACATGCATAAAAGCTAGTAATATGAAGCTAGTAATAAAGACAGTATTGAGCGTACATTTAGGCAGTGTGTTAACTTTTCTGTGAAGACGCTCTGCTTTCAGTGGGTTCTTTCAAAAGCCGGTGACTCTATTTCTAATTGTTTGCCGTATCATCTCCCGTCACTTGATTTCTGTGTGGGACAAACCAATCGCTTCGCGTTCTTTGGCCAGTCTTAACCCTTGCACCATTGAACGCCATATTCATCATGTGCAGTAGGCGATAACTAGTATAAGCTTCCCGGATAGTCTTAATATTCAACGCTTTGCTCATTATCATCGTGTGGCGCGAAGACAAACACAGAGGCACTGTGACAAACAACACGGGAGCTTGTATCTAGTTACGCTCAAAATGCGTTGCAACACGATGAGCGTGGTTGAAGGGTTCCAAAGTCTGAAAGCCAACACTTTAAAAATTTAAAATAGTTTTCAAAAATGCAGAGATTCAATACTAAGCCCCAAAGAGGCCTAAGTACGCGCAAGGCTCTGGCTGCCTCAGGGGTCTTCAATAAGACTGGAAGTGCAAAGGAACGCAAGAGCGTGTTTGTGTAAGCAGCTTGGGGTGCACGGCACAATATTTCTTCAAGAGCAATAACGAGAACAGCGTTTCCGTTCTAATTTCTCAATGTCAGCACCGCTGTACTATGTTCGCACTACTCTGAGCATGGTCTGCATGTTCCCACTCATGCTGGGCGCGATTGTGCGTCTCCTTGTTTTTCTATTTGCGTCTTATCGGTATACAAAAATGAGCAGCAAGCACAAGCAAGTCTGAGAACAAGTCCTTCTGCAGAATAATCCACGTAATTGTTCGGCATAGAATTGTTGGCCATCTAGTGTTGACCATCTAGTTAGCATGCCCTACATTTACATCGCAGAAACAGTGTCGTTAGAAAGATGGGCGTAGAAAGATAGACTCAATAAAGCTCATTTGTTGCTGCCTTGCATGGCATGGTCATTGTGTCGGCGTTCCGCTGACAGGTATTGTCCGGTCCGAGCGCTTGCCGGACCGGACAATACCTGTCGTTGGTCAGCAAAGCACAGACATGCGGGGAGGAGGAAACGAGCCAGGGAGCGAGCGACACCAGTTCTCTTGTCGCGCGCACACGTGATATTTGATTTTTTTTGTACAGTACACCAATTGCGCTACCGGGCAGTGCTGGCAACGCTCCTGTTTTTTTTTTGTGCTCGTGGTAGTGTCGCCTGCAAAGCAGTCCCATTTTATCGAGGATTCTCTGAGAAATTATACTTACTCTCTCCAAATTTTCTTATGTTTGAACTTCTTCCTAGATGTCATGGTCCTTCTCGTTCCCACAGCTATGAACCATCAAGTCATTGCCAAATTCCGGTAACATAATGAGTGCGTAAGTACTCCTGAGAAAGGTGCCGGTCACGTCATTCGTGTTAGAACGGCTGTTTTTTCTCAGCCCCTGCGTCAGTTTGAGTCGACGGCTCGAATCAATTAACTGAAAACAGTCTAGTTCTATGTAATCATAGTATGTACAAAATATTTGCTTTGCCTTCAAAATCACCTTTGCTGCTCACCAGTTCTAGATATCGCAATGACCGGCAGTTTGGCATCGCTTTGGAATTGTCAATTACGGATGGGTATGTTGTCACCCTTCGCATAAGTTGGTCAATGAAGAAACTAGTTCCGAAATCTCGATTTGTGGAATTGCATTTGTAGTCAAGTAACTGAGCGCATTCTCAAGGCCCTTACAAACAACCAAAACGCCCCAGATTTGTGACGTCGCCAACCTCCGCGTGCTTTCGGCTTTGGTTTTCCCTCTTCCTTTGGTAAGGTGTAGGGTGGCAAACCACTGGCTTCTATACCGGTAATCATCTTTGCTTTGCGCTCATTCATATCATCTTAACGTATTTTGTTCGAACGTCAAGTACAAATTTTCATGACGCTATGTCTTTCGCCGTTGCAGAGCCTCAAACCAATGGCTTCCGCATTCCAAGAGGATCCAAGTGTAACCAAATTTCAAGGAAAGTAGCAAACTGATTATAGTGTACGCTGTGAGTCCAATCGATTCGTATTCATACACATAGAAATGCACGCAAAGGCTGGCAAAAAGAAGTACACGGCACACAGCTATCGTGAGGTATTGAATGCAATGAAAAGAAAAAAAAGAAGCAGAGAAGGCTTTGCAAACCGCCACAGTTGCAGTTCGATACATAAGACACAAAGAATGCGAGGAATTCAGTGCGAATGGGTTGAAGGACCTCCCTAGACAAAAAACAAAAACAAACAAGCCAGGTGTTCAACTCTCAGATCAAGATTGAGGAAAAAAAAAAACGAAACGCACCAGAAAGTTAGTGCTGTCTCGCCGAATCGCGATAAATAAAAAGGGGCAAATAAGGAACGGTCTCGAGTGGCAAAGAATAGAGCGACGTCGCGGACTCCCATGCTGAGTGCAATCTTGGGGAGCCGCGTGGCAACAGCAACGAGAAAAAAAGCCGAGGAAAACAATTAACAAAGAAAAAGACCATCTGCAATTAGAGAGATCCTTTTCGCGGATACAGAGTTCTTTCTGATCGGACCCTGGGGTTATATAGTTGCTACGTACAAGTAAGCATACATGGAACACTACAAAGGAGCCACTATACCGGGACCGATCCCGGGAAAGAGCGAATAGTCACCGGCAGTCGCGCTAGCCTCTACGGTCGGTCTCGACCGCCACGGATCGGTCACTTATCGCCGTCTCTGTTCTTCGATATTGTGTGTTATCTCTTTTCTCATTGGCGAGTTGGGCGACAATAATAAGAGATAGAGAAGCAGGAGCTGGTAACTCATACTTGTCGTGTTACGTCGTTCCGTTTGCGATACACGCGATTGAAAACAGCTTTTCTAGTATGAGCCTCGTTGTCCCCGAACGAACAATTGGAACAGCGAATGCTCGGGGCAGCGCATAGAAGTAACGCACTGATTGCACTATAATCGCGGGAGCACCTGGTTCAGTGAAAAATAAGGAACTCTCATCTGCTTGAGGATGTATATGTATGCAGCCAGAAATGTTTGTTATCGCGTTATTTCTTCGGCTGCGTAGATTACGGGCTAAATTGATTTGCCGCATTGGATTACAATGCCATCGCTTCGAAATATCGATTAAGTCGGCGCCGCTCACCGAACTCTGAGAGCCGTATAATTTAAGCCAGCTGATTAGAAAGGTCACTTTGCTAAGCTGCTGTTCCTTGAAGGCAGTTTTTGCAAATCAGCGAAACTTTCGGATTAGATCTATGTCATTCCATCCACCTTGCTGTTCCCATAAGTTTATTACTGCACGTAACTGAGCCCAATAAAGGCACATCACGCATAGCGCCTACCCCATGCGTAACGTTTGTTTATAGCGAAGCTGTGCACGGGGAGTTGAAAACAATATTTGTCCAATTAATGCGCGCGAAAACCACCAGAGCCTATGAGCCACAAAACAGGCTAAGGCCCACTTTTCACCAATGGTGCTCAGAAAACGAAGTGGTGGTCGGCCATAAGACATATGGGCCACAGAAACTGGGCGATTCTTACTGGTCAACACTGGCTCACTAAAAATATTGAAGGGAACAAATAGCTGATGTATACGAATGAAAATTTGTGACAGTCGTAACCCATAATTGATGAATATGTTAATGAACTGGTGGAATAAATCCAGTGATAAAGACAGGGGCCAAACTTTTCAACATCGTTGGCTAACCGTCCGTCTTTGCGGAATACTTAAGTCATGCAAAAGCGATAATCTTGTGTCATGTCCTTGCACCCAGGCATCGAACACGCACATTAGTGTTGCCAATATAGACTAATATGTTCCCCAAAATATCAATTTAAGTCACATTGCTACAAGTTTAGCCTATGTATGTGACTATGTTTGATAACTGGAGATCAAACTAGAGCTAGTACAATGCCATCGAGGCTGCAAGTAATGTCAGTGTTGATCAAACGTCTTGAGCTACTAAACAGGCGGTGCTTGGCAGGTATAGCGTTACTGTGAAAATGGGACTGCCTGCTCTGTAAATGTCTTATATTGGAAGGATAATTGGGACCTAACCGCCCAAAGGCTATCCGCTCTCTGCAAGAAAGCGCATCTCGCAGCCCGTCTCCATGTGCGTTATTAACTCTACACTTCATTACCACAATTTGCTAATCTGTTCATTAGATCCTAAAGAAGTAATACCGAGCGCATTGTTAGTGACCTCGTTAACATGCAAGCGAAACATGCGAAGAAACTTGGGTGTGTAAGTCATCCTGCTAAATGTTGTCTTTTGTGAGTCAAAAAGAAAGCGAATTTCGCACAAAGAAATCTGTTTCGCGAGTTGTGCAAGAGCCAGTAGGATTGGGCGTGTTGGTATAACATGATAAAGAGTGCTTACCAGCGCGAACGACAGGGCAGGAGGGGTCAGGAGAAGAGACGACACCCCCTCCTGCCCAGTCGTTTGCACTGGTAACCACTCTTTATCATGTACAAGAGCGCCATTGTAGTAGCATAGGCCTACATATACCGAATAGTACTCAGTGCATTTGCTACCTTTTATAACTGTACGTCGTAACAGTATGATCAATCCCAATTATTGTCACAGAGAATAACAGTCACTGCTACTGAAGGGTCGTGTGATGCCAAATCAAAACATGGTTAGCACCATGCACCAGTTTGTTTAGATGCTAACCACCAAAATACAGTGGTGGTTAGCACGACGACTATATTTTGTTTCGCCTATAATGCATTTTCCAGCCCGTACATATATTCCAGAGCGTTGCATGCGACGCTGCAGTATTCTTTTCACTCGTTACTTGTGGCAGACGTTTACTTTGCATTCTCAGTGACAGGGCTTCTAATCATGTCGCCGTAGCCCTTTTCTGCTGTGCCCCTCTTGCTTTGCCTTCCATACAAGAAAGGACCCGAAAGATGAAAAGTAAAAGATGAAAAACAAAACTTCCAGAACGAGTTCCTGCCTAATTTGCCTGGGAATCCAAGCGTTTTCTTTTTCAAGGGTCGTTTAACTCTTCGCCCGTCGATCCGCGGCCGACCAAGTGGATAATTGGAGAGATCTCGATTTTTCTCCGCCGATTCATTCTTATTCTTTGTTGCGCTGTTGCTACGTGCAGTCTCTGTCTCCTTGTGTAGCTTCCTAGAAAGAGTAATGCGCCCTCTCTCTTTCTCTAGAGAAAGAGAGAGTGATGAAGTGGCATTACAGGCAGTTTTTATCATCCGAGCCTTCCACCTTCGAAACTATCTAAAAGTGCCTTGAGAGTGATCGGCGCCACGTAACAACGCCAAGTTCGCATCGTATGCCATTAGTTCCAAAGAGTGGCTTGACAACCTCCTTCTTTTTTTAGTTATGCACCAAACAACTTGCTTTTCGAATTTATTTTTTTGGCTTCATAATTTAAATCTTTAGTCTTAAATTTAGTCTTAAATAATTTAGTCTTAAATATGAATAGATCATCAGAGCTCCATAAATAAAGAGATGATAAGAAAAGGAAGCGAGAGAGTCTCATATTTACCAGTAGCGCAAGCAGCGTGGGGTGTTGCTTCTCATGCAGCACTTACGGCACTGCGAATGTCCTGAACGATTTCCTAGACAAGAAAAAAAAATCGTTTTTTTCCTGCTTTGGGTTAAATGTTATACCAGATACATACGACGTAGGATAATTACGTCAGGCAAGAGCCAATGAACTGCCAGAAATATAATGAAAATTGAATAACTTGACTGAAAATGTGGGAGGGGATTACCTTTACGAATGCCCAGTGGGAGGAGAACGGGGGAGCCACACTGTGAACACACAACAACGCGGCACTGGACAACGCAGATGTCAACGACGCTCCTCTTTCAATATGGCTCCCGAGATTCGCTTACGACAGAGCGCGAACCACAAAGTTAACCCAAGCAATACACCAGATAACCGGAATATTTTTAATACGCAAATATTTACAACTGCTAAACAGTGTATAGGCACTGCTCATTGACCAAGTTGCTGTGGTATCCCTGCTTTAACAGTACTATGTCCCTGGTTGGGCTACCGAGTGCCAAGGCCGTGTATTGAAAGTCAGTTGGGTGTTAGAACGACAGAGCAAAGGAGGAGAGTGCCCACAGTATTGCGGATAGCTGCATCCTATTTCCTTCGGTCTATCAATACAAGAGCGAATGTCTATTTTGGTATTGCGCTGTTTGGTGGTTCCTTTTGATATTACTCTGTTATAGCATGCATGCACTGCACCCTCATTAGGCGCATACTGCAGAAAATATATGTATTTTGGTGATGGGCGCACAGTTAATGTAGTGAAAGTTCTGGTGCTCTAACCTGCCTTGTCACAGTTCTTTTATTGTGTTTTTTTTTCTCGTTCTGAGTTTGCGCAACGAAGCTTTCGTAAACCGGTCGTGCAGCTTTGGTTGTACGCTTAGCGAGGTATGGTGGTTATAGTTCATCTTTTCACTGTTACAATAACGTACCTCAAAACACAACGACCCCACGTTGGGTGCGTCTAACCTCATCAAGTCAGATGCGTGGAGGCAATTAATCAATAGACAAAATCAAACAATACTGCAATTATTTTGCACAATTTTTGCAGTGACGGCCAATCCTATAGGATTGGCCGTCACTCTTATTTGAGCAAATCTAGCTAACATTGGTGTAATGTAGCCTGCACTAAAAGCGCTGGCCAACGTAACCCTACTTTACGCAAAACCTGGGAAGAAGAGGGGTTATGGGACGTTAAATCCCACCTATCAATCAAAACCAGGTAAGATTATACCTATTATTCGATGAAGCCATGAAACGGACATCCAAGAATTCACAGTTTTCAGCTTGAAACATAAGTAAATGGTTTATTGTTCTTGTAAATATTTAAACAATGGAGTGTCAACGACAATTATGGTGCGAAATAAGCCCTTAAGGTTACCGGATTATAAACGCTGCAAGTGCCGGCGACAACAATTTTCGCATGGCATATATGACGTCATTTTCTGACTGGAGTGAAGTAGTCGCCTTCTATGAAAGTTTCAGACAATGGGAAGTTTCAGACAATGCGAACTTTAGCTGTAATTCTTATCCAACATCAGGTAACAATGGTTGACATCACTGTCAGCATCACATCTACATATATGAAAGCAGCGAGGCCAAAAAAAAAAAACCCAGCGAGTGGCACCTGCCGCACGATCGGCGCCAATAATCTCAGCCAATGTCGATCGTAACTTAGGCAGCATCAAACAGCTGAAGTCAAGTTTAGCTGAATTTGGAAAACACGAGGCACGATTATTGCCCACGACCATCACTCGGTCACAGTGAGTCAATGATATAACCGTTATTTATCCAACCAAAACCGAGCAGATGATTAAACCTCGTCACTGCAGCATATCGGTGGAGGAAGCTCATGAGAGCCTTCAAAAAAAATTTGTACATAGCTGACATGAGACTACAATATTTCATGGCAAGTATAATTTGACCACTTCTATAAAAAAGCAGATTGCAAAAAAGTACACTGTTTAACTGCAAGTGGAGGCGGATAGACTAACTTCGATAAAACACAAAACCTCATTTAGCAGACTACGTCTGAACGTGGCGTCTTTCTGTTGGCGGCTTTCGCACGCGAAGTAACGCTAGCGTTAAAAATAGTAATATAAAACACACTATGAAATCTGTTGGGCTGAAGTACGGCACAAGCGTAACTGTGAAAACTTTCCTCTTAAAACAAAAGAAACATAGGAAATATAACGATGGAAAGATAATTCCTTAATGCGTGCAGCAGTCTTGTGTATTTTTTTCCCCTTTGATTTATATTGCGCGCTTCACGCACAAGGTGATGGATGGGCCACAGGGTCAGCGCCGATGCAGCGGTCTCCGCGAGGCCTAGCTGTCAGACGGGATACATGTATTTAATTTCCATCCTTTCAAGGCGCTGCGCTACACTATCTCTGAACGCAATCACCTTCATATAGCGTGTTCTTCACGCCACGCTGAACACGTCTGCATTTTGGGAACAACGTTGCTGTCAATCTGCGGAAGCGGGCTGCATTGTTGAGCACTTGCAAGCCGTGACAGGAACACAATAAACGTTATTCAAACCTGAAACGGGCTTTCAGAAGCCCGCAGAAGCGTACGCACATGACAAGAAAAAAGTTATAGGCAGCGCAGAAAATTATGCGTTCTGGAAATGGCAAAAGGCGTCTGGTAAAGAAAATTAAGAAAACTTTGCAGTAGAAATTATACGGAAACTCTCGGCTGGATTTCGCCGCTGGCGTCGGTGTATATATCATGCACCGTATATGTATACGTATCTACATATATGAAAACCAAAGAAATAAAAAAAATCTAGAAAAAAAAAACTCCGGCGCGCGGAATACAGTGTGGGATCTTGCCGTCGTGAATGCGAGGCGTTAACCACTGAGATACGAAGGGTATACTTCCTCTAATGTTCAAACGGCAAGCTATCTATATCTAACACTTACCGCTGCTGGCGGGCATCTCAGGGGGGAGGGGAGAAGCTATCGTGTTTTCAGCATTATCAGCAAGGTGGGGCAATGCGCGCGCGGTGGCTCTCATCTGATGCGTACTTTGGCCCGTGGAGAGGAGGTGATTGGACAATCTCGCATGTGCCCTGGTCTCCCGGTGGGCAGGAATATACATCTTGGCTGGCATTCGGCTAGCACTGGAACGATTCTGTTGTAGTTACGGGGCGCACAAAGGTCACTGCAATCGTTGCACAGCCTCCGTTTGCGAAAAGGGCGCGCTTTTCAGACACAGCGAAGTAACAACTGAGACGCTTATTCACGTGCATCTGTACCTGTGAGTACGTTTCGTGTGTAATTTGTGCGTGAGAAACGAAGGGTACGTTTTGATCTGCTTGCCATTCTGCGCGTGACCTTCCAATTTATTGCTATCACGTTCATTGCTGCGCTTTTGCGGCAAAGCTGTGACGTTGGTTTTTTTTAACGCATCAACGTAAAACAAGCAACCTCCCTAGTTTAAGGTTATGTATGCAGTAAAAGGCTAGTGCATAGCTGTGAATGACAGCTTTACTTGTAAGTAATTATTGGGGAACGTAAATGGAGGATATTCTAAATAAGGTAGTGCTCGAATATCATATGGGCACAGCTAACTGAAAACACAGAAAATAACAAAAAAAATCACAGTTGTGCGCAAGGTTGACGTATGGAATGCGGTAGCAGAAAATTGTAATATTGTACGAAGTAAGGTGTTCAGGTAGCATTTTTGTACCATATCTACATGTGATGACCTCACCATAGATAAACTTCACAGAGACATCACAGGGACCTCATTGTAATGTCATGTGACGCCATCGAGTATCGAATTTTTTTCGTAACTTGAGTTGACGATGACGGAGACTTGTGTTTTATAAGCCATCTAAGCACTAGCCCTAAATCTTGCTTTCAAGAATGCCAAAACTTTTTCTCCTAGAGGATATTATGATGCTTGAGGCTCGTGTATTAAAATTTAGGTGCACGTTAGAGAGTCCCAGGTGTTTCAAATTTCCGAGACCCTCTGCTATGAAGTCCCTCATAGTGATATCGTGCTTCGTCTGGGGATATTACACTCTAACATATTTCATTATAATCGCTTTACTCTAAAATGTACCATGACAAACTTAAGGGGAAAATGACCATCCCTGGAAATGTTGCCCCCTTTTTTTCTCTCTCTCTCTTTCGGTAACCCACTAATCGCAATTTCAGGATCTTCAGCTGAGAAGCTGTAGGCATGCTTCGTCTGGTGAATGTTCAGTATTGATTTCCGATGAATCGTTGCAGAGCGCACTGTGTTTGGATAAATAAAAAAAATAATGCTGTCATTTACTTTCGTGTGTGCTATTAAAAAGCCATTACTCGGTTAGAACACTTCGTCATGGACACTCTTTTTTTCTTCTTCCTTCTGTTATTTTCAGCCAACTCTCCCCGAGACCTAGGACGCGATAATGGCAGACAGATTGGGGCCTACAGCCCATTCTGTGGTAATTACGTATCGATGGTTTCCAGCAACATGCTCATCACAGTCACGTTAGATCTATTTGCTCACAGAATATTGGAGAAGAAAAGGAAAGCATTGTTGCATTCCTGTCACGAGTAGATTTCGATGATGTTATCCCTGATTTCCGGGATTGATCTCTTCATCGCTGTGTACACACAATATAAGAAAAAAAAAGTTACAGCTTTGCCGCAAAGGCGAGGCAATGAACGCGATAGCAACAAATCGGAAAGTCACGCACAGATTGGTGAATAAATCTAAACGTGCCCCGCGTTTCTCACGCACAAATGACGCACGAAACATACTCAAGATGAAGCGAACAAGCTTCTCAGTTGTTAGTTCCCGGCGTCTGAAAAGCGCGCCCTTTTCGCAAACGGAGGCTGTGTAACGATTGCAGTGACTTAGAAGTGTGGCGGATTGAGCCAGTTGGTATGGCATGATGATAGTTGTAGTGTGAGAACAGAACGACGACAAAGGGACAAGAAGTTTTCTGTTTGGTTTCATTTTAGATTTTTCTTTACCCTTTTCTTTGCTTTTGTGCTTTTCTTACTCTTGGATTGCTCTTTGTGTCACATGGTTTTTGTCGCATGGTTAACTATCTCCACTGTATGTTTTCGCGCTCTGCGCAAGAAACTCACTTGGAATAGCGCTCGCGTCCTTCTTGTCCTTTTGTCGTCGTTTTGTTGTTGCGCATAACTATCATCTGATCGTAGTGACCTTTGTGTGCCCCGTAACTGCAACAGAACCGTTACAATCAAGCTCAACGCCAGCCAAGACGTACGATCCTCTCCGCCGGCAGATAAGCCGAACTCCATCAGACTCACGCTCACGAAAATTTTCTTAAACCGGACTCACTCGGTCTCAGGCTCATGAAAATGTCACTCACCCAGACTCACTTAAATTCATGGTTCGATCTGAGTCTGAGCGAGTCCGATTCCGTCCACTCATGAGTGTGTTTGCCGACCTATGCGTATATGACTCGCTTAAAAGGACACGTTAACCCTTTTTCGTGTGCCGCGACTCTCCGATGAGAGTAATCATTTCCGAGGAGATTAAATCTCGGGCAAAAAAAAACTGAAAAAAAAAACCTTTATTGTTTCTTTCTCCTCATGTCACGGCTCATACACAATGCAGGGGATTGGCTGACGTCATAGGTGAACTTTTTTACGTATTTAGTTTATTACTCTTATAAGATAAATAACTAATGTCACGAATTTAAGTGCGAATTATTGGTAAGAAAATATTGTTCTCCCTGTTCCTACTTCCTTTTTCTCTCTTTATTGTATGTGTTTTCTTCTATCTCGTTCTTTCTAGGTCTTTCTTCATCTGTCTAGCCCGTTCTTCCTCTCACCCTTCCTGTCTTTGCTCTGTTTTTATGTTTTTCGGGTCTTTCTTTGTTTTGTAGGTCTCGCGCCCCTTGAGTCGATCGCCCCTTGAATCCGAATCACTTGGGTTCAATCCCTACTCTAACCGAACATTTTTATCGTTTATTTTATTGGCATTGTTCTCGATCTTCAGTCACGCATAAGATGATTTCTTGCTCACAACCAACGATGCAGACGCCGACGCCTACACCGACGTTGGAATTTCTCGAAACGAGCTCTTTAACGCTCTCGCGTTAAAATCTATGACGTCATGGTACTCTAGTGCAGAAACAAGAAGATGTCGTCGCTATTTTCACTTTATTTTTTTTTGCACGTGGTTTCGCTTTCTGAAAGCCTCCTTCCGGCAAGAGCGGTGCCTTTCTCTCGCGAAGGGGTAATTTAAGAGCACAAAGGATTGTTTTTTTTTCTCTTGAAAGTGCAGAGTTTAGTTAAAAGGATAAGGCGTACTTGCGTGTAGTATATTCGTCCCCTCAGCTTGATGCCGGTCATAAGCAGGCCTGACTTCAGTGCTACGATAGGTTGCAAGCAAACCAGTATAATTATGATGGCAGCATACTCTGTAATGTCTTGTGTCAATAAATGTTACATGAAACGCTTATACTTATTGAGACTTCGCGTTCCTGCGCTCTATTTCTCTCTATGGCTATTTCTCTGCGATGTGTCTTTTGACTTCGGGATGGCTTTAAGCCCTCCCATAGTAGAGTACCCCCTACTCTGAATCGTTACCCACTTTTTCGAAACCACTTCCATTTTTCGCCCCAAAGCTAAAATCAAATTTTTCTTTATAAGGAGTGTATTTCTGCTCCTCACGGGACGGCTTTACGCTCTTCCCTAGTAGAGTACCTAGTACTCTAAGTCATTACACCCCCTTTTTCTAAACACACGGCTCTATGCTCTCCCACAGTAGAGTACCAAGTACTCAAAATCGTTAACCACTTTTTCTAAGCAAACAGGGCTTTCATGTACGGCTTACCACTCTCCCATAGTTGAGTACGAAGTTCTAAAAATCGTAAACCACTTTTTTTCTAAACACACGGACTCGCGTCATCTGGTCTCACCAAGTGGGCCTCACAGGCCCACGGTACAGCTTTAAGCTCTCCCATTGTAGAGTACCAAGTACTCTAAATCGTTAAACACTTTTTCTAAACACACGTTGCTGTCGCGGCTTCCATCTTGTCCCTCCGCACATTATGGGGAGTTTTGAATAACAATGATATGCTTGTGCAGACACTCGCACGTTATCACATTTGTGCATCACTACACGTTTTAGAGTCCGATGGTCCTATGACCTGTGGTCCGCCGCCCACTCTTTTGGCGACTGTGTATCGTGCCCTGATGGCCTTCCATCCCCGTCTAAAAACTACATGACCTTGGATCGATGTAGCTGAAGCGAAAGTGGTGAACACAATGTCATGGGAGTTCATTTCATGGGATCGAGTTAACATGATTACAGTGTAATCTCTAAACAATTCACTTTTTAACTCTTTCCTTCAGTAAACGAATTAGTTTTATAACCACCCGGGGTGGGTTGCGCAAAAATGTTGAGGAACTAAGCAACCAGTGTCATTTTCTTTCTCATTCAAACAGTGTTTTTAATCGCCTCATGTATCACTCAGATGATGACGATGATAATGCTCCTTGGATCATTGGCACCTACCCACTCTGGACGATCGGCCATGAGTTGGGCGGATCATGCATACTTAATTTATGATTACTATTTAGTAAGATCAAAAATAATTTTGAGGTCATTTTTGTATAGTAACGTTAATTATGAATAATTGTAAATTTAAGTCGTACTATTTTGTGTAATCTTCCAGAGACTGAAGATCTTTTGACTAGGAAGCCTGAATAAAGAATTGTTAGTAGTTGATACACCTACCAAATCTATTCGAGTCGCATATTTACTTTTCGACAGCTTTGAAATTGTTCCTGTCCGAGTGCCCCAGCGCAAACGCCCCAAATGATAGCAGAACGGCTGACGTAACTGGTAGACCACTCAGATGACTCGCGGAACAGGCCATATGAAGACGAGGAGGAAGACGATGTTGAAGTACGCGAACGCTGGTATGGGCTACCGCGGAAAAGAATTTAACCTTGCTGCGTTTCTCCTCACGGCTGGTAAGAATGCGGTGCACGCAAGACTTGTGGTTCATTTTAAATGAGCCACAAAGTATTTTGGAAGTGACGTGGTCACCTTGTGATTACTAAGGGCATCTTCGAGGCAAACGTGTGTCAGGGCTATAGACATCTGTTGTAGGAGTGACATTGTCCAAGATTGTCACAGACCTTACTGAGTTAAAAAAAGGTGACGATGAGCATCATTCTAGAAATGATGTGAATCGTTCTTGTACTACGTACGGGAATGGAAGGCTCAATTTCTATTTTTGTGTTCACTTGTATTAATAAATCATGAACAAAAAAAAAGATATGGACGTTTCTACGACAACCTGAACTTAGCTGCTTATACGCTGCCTTCGTATTGTGTTGTGCTGTGCTGGAGGCCACACGCAGAAAACGAGCAACTGTTCTTCTTTGTGCTCCATACACATGTAACAAAGCTATACAACCACGTGCGGCCATTCAATTATTTGTTTGATATTTTTTACTCACTGGATAAGTGTTATTTGCTTCATGAGTTCTGCGTATGTTTTTTTTTCAGAATGTGTCATGGTACACGTGTCATGACACACTATGCCACGACAATAGTGTGCAGACGCTGCCAGACTGCGCTGCCGCATTTTCGGTTGTTGGTTCACATTTTGAATCTTGGTTGTGAACTTGGCTGTGGATTTTTATTTGTACATATTACATCTGTATGTTTATGTTGAGGAAATCGAATTCAATAGAAGAACCCGCTTTCCGTTCTAGTGTTCGTGGTCGAAGGCCTCGAACTGGAAAACCTGGAGCAAGAGATCGCCGCCCTACGTCCTGGCCTAATCACGTGCAGCAGCGGCGGCAGCTCCATGGGACCCGCGCAAATGCTGCGAGCGGAGGTGGAGAGTGACGTGCAGGTTTGTCCGCGTAGTCTTTTAGAGACGATAGTCTTTCTTGGGATACTTAATGTAGAAATTTTTGTCTGTCTGTCTGTCACGCGAAACGATTCAGCCACCCGGCCAAATTTTAGGCAGCTACACTTAGACGCAAGTTAAAGAACCCCAGGTGGTCAAAATTTCCAGAGCCCTCCACGATACGGCGTCTCTCATAATTATATATGGTTTTGGAACGATAAACCCCACATATTATCTGTACAACAATTGGGGGACCCTTAAGCTTCGTTTTTGAGGGGTGAACGCGATAGCGAAAAGCGGCCCATAGTGCACCCTTCTACCGCTAAGTGCATACTTATTAATACGTTTTGTTACATACACACGCACACACACAAACATGCACACAACAGATTGGACCTGCGCGCGCTATTATCGCCGAACAGGCTCATGTTCGTCGTGGCACCTCTCGAACAAAATGCGTTAAAGGGGCCCTGAAACACTTTTTTAAGTAGGCATTGAATGAATTCACTAAGAGAGCTTATTTCCTCATGAATACAACGCCGCAAAAGTGTTAAGAATCCGTCCAGTGCGAGTGGAGTTACAAAAGTTCGTCGCATGCTGCAATTGCATTTTCTCTTCTCTCGTATCGATGAAAGCGCTGGAAGCTAAGCTGGGAGGGATGGCAGCGCAAAGAAACTTCCGCGCCTCGTGACCTTGAGCACTTTTTTTTTCTTTGAATGCGCGGCTTTGTCAGTGTGATCGCGCGTGCAGGCGTGGACAAGTAGCGACCTCCCGCGGCCATCTCCGTAACCTAACTTTTCGGTCCCAGACGCACAGACGATTTTTCGCTCACAACCAACGGGGCCGACGCCGGCGGCGGGTTTTCTGCGACACGAGTTCTTTAACGCTATCGCGTTAAAATGCTCTCTTTAACTACGAACGACACTGAGCCATTTTATGTGTCTCGATTCAAGTTTCCCAACACGTTTGTATAGAGAATCGTCGTTCGCCTGCTCCATTTTGACAGCGCATTTTGTCCATCTTTGCCAGAAATCGAAAATTTTCAATTACTGGGCTTATCGCTTCGCCCCGGAGCGTGTGAGCGACGGGAGTGTTGTTATCAAGAGATCGCTTGCTGTGGCAACTTCGGCCGGTTAACTATGGCCGGTAATTTACGTGGTACTATTACCGCAAGTAGTCTGTGCTTTTGTGTGGGACAGCGTGAATACGGAGTTTGCACGAAGTTCCATACCTGCATTTTAGAAGTCCCTCATTGATCTGTGAGAAAAGAATGCGAGGAATTTTCCGATCTAGGGTGTCGGAAACAGCAGCACCAGTTTCAAGTTTTTCGAACGGGCCTGTCAATTTAACTATGGCCACTGAGAAGCACTTTGCGTTGGGATGTAATGCCTAATGTGCCAATCCGACTGTGAAGTGTTCGGGCTTAAATGATGTGTAAACGATATCAAACATTGCTCCTCTGTCATGCATAATCTTGCAACTGAAGTAGTTCACAGTCATGTTATAAGCGGTAGCATGTTATAAGCGTTAGCATATTGGCTGGCACTGTTGCGTGACGCCACCCAACTTCAATGTGGCCTTGTCGCTGGCATTAGTACCAGTCTAACGGCCACTTGCCTTTTTATTCTGAACTTCTCGGTTCACTCGGGCTCACTGCATGCCTCTGGGTGGGAAAGCAGGCTGATTTCCCACGAGTTTCCTTCGTTCCTTTCTCGAACATTTTGAATGCCCTTGATGGTATATTTATTGGTTTTTCCAAACTGTCCATTATGTGGCAACAGTACTCGTCAGCAAGACTAGCAGCAGTTCGCAATGTCTCGATGTTTCGCCAGTCCCGAATCCACCGGCGCGTTCGCTCCGAAATAGAGGCATGAAACTTCTCTAGCGCGAACAGTTCAAGCATAAGCTGACTTTCCTAGTATGCCTCACCGTGGTGGTATAGTGGCTAAGGCACTCGACGGCTGACCCACACGTCGCGGGATTTAATCCCGGTTTCGGCGGCTGCATTTTCGATGGAGGCAGAAATGCTGTAGGCCCGTGCACTCAGATTTCGGTGCACTTTAAAAAACCCTAGGTGGTCGATGTTTATGGAGCCTTCCACTATACGGCATCTCCCATAATGATGTGGCAACTTCGGGACCATAAACCCCACATATCAATCGATTGGCCTGGTATGCATTGGCGCTCTTAAGCGATTCCTCTAAAAAAGCTCGTGGATTTGTAGGCAAAATCTGACTCCCCTTGGCCACGCCTCATGTTACGAAATTTCAGCTGAGGCGAAGGTACAGCTTGTCAACAGAAGCCTTGAGGATGAAGCTTCACTTTATCGTGATCACGCACATCTTCATCTGGCATTCTCGCGATTACGTCGGCCACCTCATTCGGAAGCCCCGTCGCGGTGGTCTAGTGGCTAAGGTACTCGGCTGCTGACCCGCAGGTCGCGGGTTAGAATCCCGGCTGTGGCGGCTGCATTTCCGATGCAGGCGGAAATGTTGTAGGCCCATGTCCTCAGATTTTGGTGCACGTTAAAGAACCCCAGGTGGTTGAAATTTTGGAGCCCCCCACTACGGCGCCTCTCATACTCATATGGTAGTTTTCGGACGTTAAAACGCACATATCAATCAAATCATCACCTCATTCGGAAGTAATGTGAGCAGGCGTGGCGACGAAGTGTGTTTTGTAAGGTCTGCCCTAGTACGCGTTCTATAAAACTTGACGAGATGAAAAGAGATGTCACTTGCCTGCCTTGAAGGATTGCACGTATCCGGTAATGTCGAAACTGTCGTTGCGGTAAAGGTTGATGCAGCTGTACGCCTTCTAGCTTCAGTTCTACTTCTCATTCTTTAGGTCATTCGGAGACTGGCTTCCAATACTCCTCTACGCCATTTGCTTCACATTTGGATCTTCTTTCGTGAATTTCAGGCATGCGCATCGATTTTCGTACTGGAATGCCGAGCTCTTCGGCTAGCAACGCTCGATATAATTTCGTTAATGATATGAAAATTATAACTGCTGTTAACATGCGCCACTCAAATATCGACCGTTAGAACTTAGCAAAGGAAATAATAATTTGGGCACCAGGACATGAGGGTATCACCGTTAAGCCGTTTGCGGATGAGGTGGCACGAGGATACATACGTTTACTACCTCTGCTATGCTTCTGAGGTAGTGAATGCGCGTGGTCTGCTACCTGCAGAGACAGCTTAGATAGTGAATGTTCTGACAGCACTTTACTACCTCAAATGTTAATAAGTAGCACTACCTTTTAATAAGAGTTTTATAAGTTCTTTATGTTTTACATAAAAAAGTTTTGTTTGTGTACGAAAGGAAATGATGTCGATATTCACGAGGCAAGAAAAGGTGTTCTCAATCAAAGGTGAAGTTGCTCTTAGCTTTTATTTCTAGAGGAACAGTGTTAATCATTACAGCTCTGGGAAATTTCAGGGATTGTGGCTCGGAAACATTGGTACAGTGGGGAAGGTTCAACGTTACGTGACTTGCTCAACAACGCTTGCGTAAATTATTTTCCCGAGTACCGAGCCCATCTCTTGATGCCCCCAGGTGTGCTGCCTGCGCGAAGACCTCTTGGAGCGCGTGGACGAGGTTGTGGTTCCGTCCTCCAACGCCACTTCCGAAACTCTCACCAGGATGGCGCTGTTCGACAATATGGCCGCCCAGCCCGACGGTCGCTACGCCTGCGTCGCAATGCTACGAAATCGTACGGCGGCCGCCGCGGCCCAATCTAACGGCAGCAGTGGCGCAGTGACCATTGTTGGAAGTGAGTGACGTCGGCAGCAGAAACAGAACGAGAAATATGTACATTCTACACAGATGCTGTTTAAATCATGTGAACTCAGCTTTAAATGGACTGAAAACTGGCGAGAATGCGTAATAAATTCTGGTAGAAATTAAAAAAAAATGTCAATATGCTGACTAAATGATGCAATATTTTTCAGATTTATAATACCAATTGTTGCTCTGATTAAAGGCCATAAAACTCCTATAATATTACGAAGGACGCCATATTGGAGGGCTCCAGAAATTTCGACCACCAAGGGTTAATTAACGTGCACCTAAATTTGTGTACACAGGACTCAAGCGTTTTCGCACCGATCAAAAATGCGGCCGCCATGGCCGGAATTTCGTGTCGCGACCTTAACAACAGCAGTCCAGGCAGAATCGTAACCATCGGATTACCGTGGCAGATTTCTTCGCGATTTGAGCAGGATGCGTTTTAAAGTTACATTTAAGGGTCACAACAAACGTTGTTATGTCGCAAATTATCTACCGTCGCCTGCTATAGGCCATATTCACGGACAACGAGGATGTTACCGAATAAGCGTGTTTTATGCCACTGCCAACTAAAATCTTATGAAAATTAACCATAACTAACCATAACAACGACATATCCGCACAGCCTGCAGCGGAAGATCCTTGATGCGGCATCGGGTTGTTCCGTCAACTGTGCTCGGAAACTAGTAATCACAATTGTACTACCTGCATTGTCATCCACGTCATTTTCTTCATGGTCTGCCTATAATACCTGATGCGCTTTAACATCCCTAAACCGCGGTGCTTGCGAGGCAAAATGAGTTGACGCTCACAAACGACGCTGCCATCGTGGCAAGTACATAGTGGAGCCTGTCGAGCCGCAGTGCACAAAGGGTTACCGCTTTCACGCTCACCTGCCACTTCTTGAAGCATACGTTTTGTACACAACTTCACACTTCCTGCAGACCCAAAAAGTTTTATTAAAAATCTTTCACAATGTTTTACGCGGCACCATTCCGTATAGTTAATCGGGACGTAACACGGTGAATTTTCTGTTGGAATAAAGTAAACAGGTGCCATAAAAAATGGTTGTCGGTCTCTTTTAAACTCGTCCCGGTGCTGGGATAGTCCACCCGCCAATTAGTTCTCTTACTACTCGTATGCCAGCCGTCCTTCCGGCCTGTGTGGATGGATGGCGCTGCAACTCAGCCGTTGCTGGCGACAAGTGCACCACGGTCTGTCGCTGTACGTATGGAATGCACGCCGTGGAAGGCATTTGGAGGTGCACCGATTCGTCCGGTACGTTCCCATGTTACAACGTCTTTACGCTGTTGCTATCATCATTTTTTCATTGATAACGCTTGTGGCAAACTGCTCAAATTGAAACAAAATAAATTTTTTATGGGTAAAAATTTCCAAGTGCACGTATTAAAGTTCCGTAATGTGTCCTGTAATATTTTATCTGGTTGCCTAGACCTGAGAATGTCTTCTTAGCATGCTGCGAGTCCGCCTAGTTGGAATGGATTCATATCTACATTATTTGCAAGCGCTTTTCAAGAAACGTTAGGTTTCTTAAAAATCGCCCATCCCTGTGTTGCTATTCTTCGTACCCATGTTCGCAAGCAAATATTGTCGCAACGCCTTCTGTATTGATGGCATTCATTGTAAACAAGTTGCATATCGTAATTAATTTCTCACCTCCTCGATTAAATTTTCTTTGTTCATCGATATCATTGCTGAAGATCGTTATGCCATCGAAAAATATAAGGCTGCTGAGATAATGTGTACGTTATTATTTATCCCTTTTTGTTCTCATTTCATTCGCTTGAGAAACTGGCTTGAGAGAAATTTTAGCCAGGCATTGGAGAAATTTCATCTCTTCAATTGGAAGTTTTTTGAATCACGATATTGTTGCTCATGTTGAAATGGTAGCTGTCACGGTATATACTTTGTACGGGTTAGCGAGGGTATCCCTGTCATTAACAATGGTAATCACATGCTAGGTTACTTAGGATGTAATTTTTTCAAAGCACCTTCTTCCTTATATCTAAAACTAAAACTAGGTCTCCTGTTTATTCACATAAGAGCGTTGCCTTAAGTGTATTGGTACTATTTACGGTGGCTTTTGCTGCATGTTTTCATTAACAGAATGAACTTGTATTTCTTTATTCTAGTATGTTACAAATAAAAAACAGTTCTATGTATTAAATTCTTTATTAGTGTCACATATTATTGCAGTATTTTTTGAGTAACGTTTCCACAATGTGTCTGTTCTTTTTTCGTTTTGTTTTGGATGCCTTCGATGTGTTCACATTTTGTGTATGTTTTGCAGTTTGTATTTGATTATTCTGTACAGAGGGTCTCAGTACGGCCCCCTGGCCTTCGAACCCTCTTCTGCATATTGTTCACGCTGTAACAACGCCATGCAAAAATAAACTTTGGTTTGATATGACTTGAGTACGCATCTGCCACATGGGATCCCAGGCAAGCTGAGCTCATCACCCCTCTTGAACTAGTACAAAATAACTCTACTAGATTTATCCTCTCTGACTACAACCGACCTTCCAGAATAACCTCCGTAAAAAATCTTTTGTTCCATTGGTTCACCGTGGCACAAAGTCGCCCGTCTTTCGCTATTCGATGAAATTTTCTGCCCTCCAACAGGTAATAATGGCCTCATTCAACAGTCTCTTTACATTTCCAAACGCGCTGGTTATCGTAATACGGTAGGAATCGCACCATGTCATTTTAAGCTTTTCTTTCAGTCGTTTATTCCGCGTGCATCTCAGGATTAGAACCATCTTCCCTGAAATTTCGTAACCATTACTTACTACAGACTTTGCCACGAAAGTGAAGCTAACAATGTATCACCAGGAGAATCTATTAGCTGTACTCACTACTCCTGTTTGTTTATTTTAATTTATTTTCTTTAAATATCTTCTATTATTCGCATAAACTCGGTATGTTGTGTTACCTGGATTCACTGCACTGTTTTATCCTGTGTATTTCATGTACTTTATCCGCTACCGTATTCAATGTCACTTGCTCTAACGATATCCTAAATAAAAAATGATATATATTGTTTTGTAGGGCTCCCATCGAATGTGCCGAAGACGATGAAGAGATTATTAGCGTGCAAAAGTTGAAACATATGTGATTTGTAGCGATCGCTCTTAGATTATGTACAAGATTATCTTTCCCGAGGTCATCTACTAACAGGCGACTCTACTTGAAGTAGTGGAAAAGCCAACATTGACAGAACGACTCAGCAAGGCTCTCGCTAAAGTCAACCTTTAGGTTTGTTCCCTTCCAGCCCCTTCCAGGCTGGAGCTCGAAGTCCTTGACGAATTCGGTAGCCACTACGAAGACGGAGACCGTGTTCTGGTTGTGTCACGTGACACCTTGATCCTGCACTACCGCTACGCAGTGAGCGCTGACGCAACTTTGCTGGAACAGGTGAATCCTCGGTTTTTACAAGCTGGTTCGGTGTAACAGTTCTACAAACATACCATGAGCACCATTATCTTGTACATTCACATGTAGTGTGCGCATGCGCAAACACTAGTCAATTGTTTATAGTGAACGCGTTGAAAAAGGAAGAGTGGTGGGGATTCAAGTGCGACAATAAATTAATATACTGGTTATATTGTTCCTACAATAACTGATTAGGCTAGAAATTAAAAAAAATTCGTAGACGCCCTCAATCCTTGACCTAAGTGGCTTGTAGTGGCTCGCACGTCGGCATTCGCGTCATGGTGTAGTACTCCTTGGGTTAACCTAGTGTTTCGGCTCTAGCTGAAGCGGATCTCCGAGGCCACGTGGAAAGAGGCGTGCAATTTAAATCCGCACGCGCAGGTGGTGCAGCAATCCCAGCTCATGGTGTGTATATTTCTCGTCCGTGTTTGTTTTGAGCAGCCAGTTAGAGATCCGAGCTGCTCACAAGAAAAACGTCTGCTCTTTCATCGAAATGGTTCGATGATTTTTCCTTAGTTGGCTTTCCCGTTTGCTGTAACTTACCGTAAAGTTATACTCCAATATTTAATGTACTCAGTATAGCAGCTAATCAACCAGAATTATCGGTTTGATATCAAATTGACCATGTCAATTTCATTTCCCGACTATTTAAAAAAATGGCAGCATATCCACGGAGTGAATGATGGAGAGTGGGGCGAAGAATTCGTCCGTCCATTCGTTCTTGCTTCCGTCCGTCCATGCGTCCGTCAGTGTGACCGTCCATGCGTCCATCAGCCCGTCCGAGCGTGCGTCTGTTCGTGCGTCCGTCCCTGCGTTCGTCCATGCAGCCGCCCCTGCGTCCGTTCATGCGTCCATCCATGCATCTGTCTATGTGTCCGTTCGTCCATCTATTCAACACTTCAAGTACCACCATCTCGCATCTTTTCATCATATATTCCCCATTGTTATGCCAGCGAGTCCTCGTCAAACGACCGTGCCTCTGAAAAAGGCAATCTGGGTCAAGGCCAGTCCGCCTGGCGCGATCACCTCGACGGCGTGAACACGCGCGGCGCCCTCTGGCCCATGTGCAGTGAGTCAGCGGCGCACGTGACAGCGAGCCGGCGGCCGCGTGTCTGGTGGTCTGACGCATGGCGCGGCGGCCCCCATTGGCGGAATCTGCCCTGACGACCAGCGGCGCTTCTGATTGGACATTTTGGTTGGACCCGGTGTAAATAAAAGAAGCCCTGCGGCGCGTCGCGATCGGCGTTCCTATGAGCGAGGAGACCCCATGTCGGAGGGCCGACATGTATGCGAGTCGGCGGTCTTAGGCGAAAGGCTGACCTATGTGTTAGAGAGGAGAGCTCGGCTCTTCGAGTCTCTGTCGGCCCCAGTGCCGAAATTGTAACGCCTCTGTATATATGCTGTACATAAACCTTGTTTAACTCACCGTCGTCTCGTCCGCTCGTCTTATCAGCTCTGCGCAGAAGCAGTCGCGAGCTGATAAACATACGCTACCAAACGGCTGGTGACCTTCCCGGCGAAGTTGGAAGCAGTGGCGCCTTCGAGGCCGTGTTGGCGTCCCCGTCTTTTGCAACAGTGGTGGCTTCGGCGGGATCGGTCCGTCGTTCGCAACAGTGGTGGCAGCGGTGGGATACGGAGGCAGATTCACAACAGTGGTTGGCAGCTGCGGGATCGGCCGGCGTCAGCGACATCGATGCGGTGAGTGCCTGATGTTTTCCCCTCAGTTCACCAGACTACTCTAGCTCAGGTTGTAGTAGTTTAGAGAAGGGCTGTGTGAAGCATTAGAGTGAGCTTTGATCGTTTCAAGCAAAGTCGAAGTGCTTTGAAACCAAAGTTAATGCGGAGGGGGTAAACACGGGAGTGTTTAAAATTGCTTGCGCGTCTTGCTAGTAGACTTATAGTGGGTACGGCAAGTAAATTCTTAACAGGGGCAAACAGCAAGAGGCTAGGGTGAACGATGGAGAACCTTAAAGTGAAGGAACTCATCGAAATTTGTGAGGAACTCGGCATTACTTTGGGCCGTGCGAAACGAAAGCAAGCAATCCTTGAGATCATGAAGGATGAGGGAGTGTCGGCTGAGGAAGTCGATGAGGCCTGGGTGGAGATCAAAGCACGCCGCGAGGAGGCTGAAAGGCGAGAAGTTCGCGAACGTGAAGAAGCTGAAAGGCGAGAACGCCGCGAAGAAGCCGAGAGACAGGAGCGCCTTGAGTTGAAACGAATAGAATTGGCAATGCTACAGTGTTCGCAGGCGCCTAGCGTAGCTTCTCCGACGATTCAGGTCAGCGGTTTTAGAATTCGGGACCAACTGCCACCGTTCGTAGTAGGCGAGGACATGGCGAAGTATCTCGTCAAGTTTGAACACGTCTGTGAGCGAAACGCTTTGGAGCGGCCTCTTTGGGCGCGGAACCTGCTAGCTCTTCTTCCCGGCGAAGTGTCCGACGCGATAACTTGCTTGTCGAGGGAAGCGTTTGAGAGCTATGACGAGGTTAAGGAAGTGCTCTTGAGACGTTATAAGTTGTCACCCGAGGCTTTCAGGCAAAGGTTCCGGTATGCTGAAAAGGGGAATGAGTCACACGTTGACTTCGCGTTTCGTCTTAAGGCCGATTTAATTGAATGGCTCAAGGGCGAAGGTGTTTATGACGACCGCGATAGAGTGGTGGAATGCGTTGCATTGGAGCAATTCTACCGCTGCATCGAGGAGGATGTCAAACTTTGGCTGCAGGACAGACTTGGGGACGTACAGTTAAACAAGGCAGCTGAGTTAGCTGAGGAGTATTATACTCGCCGAAAGTTGCATAGCAGGGCTGCGCGCGTTGAAAAAGATGAGAGAAAAGAGGGCTTTTCAAGGAAACCTGATCAACGGAAACCCGTTCCGCACCGTAATTTCAAAAAGGACCCGTCTCTTACTAAGGACAGTGTAGGGGAAGGGCAAGCAGAAGCGGAGAAATCGAGTGAGGTTTCTACCACACAGGCATCTGAATCGGAAAACAAACGGAAGCCGCTAATCTGCTACAACTGTAAAAAGGAAGGACACATCGCGAGAAACTGTCAGGAAAAATTTGCCTTCGCAACAATCCGAGAATCAGAAAAAAACATGCGGTTGTTGGAGCCGTATCTCCAAGAAATTAGGGTCAATGAGAAAACGTGCCGAGCACTTAGAGACTCAGCGGCAACCATGGACGTTGTCCATCCTTCATTGGTGTCTCCGGATGACTTCACAGGAGAATGCGCGTGGATCAGGCAAGTCGCCGAGGTGCAGAGTGTTCGCTTACCAATCGCCACGGTTGTCATTGAAGGCCCGTTCGGTAAGCTTCGCACCGAAGCAGCTGTGTCTGCCGCGCTAAATGATCGTTTTCCTTATCTTTTCTCCAACAACTCGGAGCAGCTTCTCAAAGAGCAGGGCAAATCGTTCTTCCCCAACTTAGCGTGCATGGCTCTCACGCGATCGCAAGCGCGAAAGCTTTCGCGGAAGCTTGACCTGGTTCCATGCGGTGAACTCCCAAGTGACCTTGTCGGCGGGTCGACGGAACCCCAGAAAGGAAAGTTTCCGCATGAGTCATGTGAGCAGTCACGCGAGCG
This sequence comes from Rhipicephalus microplus, assembly GCF_013339725.1. Taxonomy (NCBI): domain Eukaryota; kingdom Metazoa; phylum Arthropoda; class Arachnida; order Ixodida; family Ixodidae; genus Rhipicephalus; species Rhipicephalus microplus. The sequence goes on along the minus strand of NC_051175.1, from coordinate 105,725,839 downwards.
GCCCGTCGCCGAACCTAGCTGCGCGGTTTCCGGAGAAAGGGGAGACGACATGGCGCCATTGAGTCAGAGCGAGAGGGTTGCAACGCTCTCGCCTGTAGCGGAAAGTTGGAGCGAGCTGCCGAGAGTTGATCGAGAGACGCTCATTCGAGAGCAGCGTGAGGATTTCTCGATTGAAGCGCTAGTGGAAAGCCAAATTGAAGCGCGAGTGGAAAGCCAGAAAAACGCGGCAAAAGTGCTGTCGAAGGAGCACTACGAGGAATCGGTGAAGAAGCGTGCTTTTGAAGTAGGGAGTCAGGTAATGCTGCTGCAGCCATCCAAAAGGAACAAGCTTGAGGTTGATTGGGAAGGGCCCGCCAAAGTATTATCAAAGCCTTGCGATACAAATTATGAAGTGAAATTAGGAAGGCGGCCGGACAAAATTTACAACTTGATGAAACCATACGTTCAACATCAAGCGGTCGTGAATCTGTTGTTGAATGCTTCAAAGGAAGAGGAAGCAGAAAATTTGAGTTCTAGTGAGGTGATCGAAGGGGGATCGAAAGTAATCCGGGAGCAGATAAACCTAGAGCCTAGCTTAAGTGAAGGAGGACCTGAGAAAGAGGACCTGAGAAAGATTGTTTCCGAGTTTGGGTATGTGTTGTCGGACCGTCCCGGAGACACGACGGTGATCGAACACGATATCGAGCTAAGCGGTGAGGAGTCAATCAGTAGCAAGTGATATCGTTGTTCCCCTGTGCAACGTCGAAAGTGTGAGCCGCTCTTGGTGCCGCATTGATATCGTCGCCTAAAAGTGGCCGGTTACTGAAGTGGAGCATGTTGCTCCACAGCGCAACTTTGACGTTCGCTATCAAAAAAAAAAAAAAATAAAGGAAAGGTAAACGCTAATGCAGGTGCATTGAGCAGTGCGTTCCAGCTAGTAACTTCTCAACCTTTCGGTTTCTGGCTGGCGATTCGGGGCAAAATTTTGACCTCATCACGACCTGGGCTGAGCGCTCTCGTTCAGAGTGATCTCAAGGGACCAACTTTATGTGGTATTCTAATCCGTTACGTTGTTGTACGTGGGAAAAAAAATTGAGTTGTCATTTTAAGGGTCTTTTGTCCAACATGTGCCTCTTGATGTAGAGGGAACAAAATTCCGATAGACACGTAGATAGGTATATGTTGTACTATACTTTGTCTGGTGTTCTGTCGGGTGACCGAAGGCACTTGCGTGTGTCGTGTGTTGTCTGTTGTCGATCCGTTCTTGGCAAGTTGCAGAACCATCGACAAGTGCTGAAACCGAAGATGGTCAGAAGAGACGAGTGAAGCTGGTCAGCAAGTTGTGGCGACAAGCCAGTGGAGCTGGGATCCGTCGTCAAAAATGGGATGTGTTCCCGGAACAGTCTGGAGCTGTATTCTCCCCATGGCCCTGGAGGCGAACCTGGAGGGACCTGGCGAACGAGCGCACCTGACATCCGAGCCCCGTGGAAGCAGCTCGTCTTTCCGGTGCATTGTCTGGCGGCGGGGGTGCTGTTATGCCAGCGAGTCCTCGTCAAACGACCGTGCCTCTGAAAAAGGCAATCTGGGTCAAGGCCAGTCCGCCTGGCGCGATCACCTCGACGGCGTGAACACGCGCGGCGCCCTCTGGCCCATGTGCAGTGAGTCAGCGGCGCACGTGACAGCGAGCCGGCGGCCGCGTGTCTGGTGGTCTGACGCATGGCGCGGCGGCCCCCATTGGCGGAATCTGCCCTGACGACCAGCGGCGCTTCTGATTGGACATTTTGGTTGGACCCGGTGTAAATAAAAGAAGCCCTGCGGCGCGTCGCGATCGGCGTTCCTATGAGCGAGGAGACCCCATGTCGGAGGGCCGACATGTATGCGAGTCGGCGGTCTTAGGCGAAAGGCTGACCTATGTGTTAGAGAGGAGAGCTCGGCTCTTCGAGTCTCTGTCGGCCCCAGTGCCGAAATTGTAACGCCTCTGTATATATGCTGTACATAAACCTTGTTTAACTCACCGTCGTCTCGTCCGCTCGTCTTATCAGCTCTGCGCAGAAGCAGTCGCGAGCTGATAAACATACGCTACCAAACGGCTGGTGACCTTCCCGGCGAAGTTGGAAGCAGTGGCGCCTTCGAGGCCGTGTTGGCGTCCCCGTCTTTTGCAACAGTGGTGGCTTCGGCGGGATCGGTCCGTCGTTCGCAACAGTGGTGGCAGCGGTGGGATACGGAGGCAGATTCACAACACCATATAGAAGCACCGCCATCCAGCGGACATTCCAAGGACGAAACGAGAGGTGGCACACGCACACTTTCTTACGGCTTGCGCTTCGGGTCCACTTCCCACCTTTAACCACCTCGAGTTCATCGTATATACTAGTTCACTGTATTCTTGGCACTGCGGCCGAACGCTCGCTAAACCTTTCGAAAACCAAAGAGGTTACGCCCAGCGAGTATGACGTAGCAAACTTTTTCAGTCAGATAGTGCTCAATGTGCATGCCAATGGCTGCTAATTGGAAATGAGAGGCGGAGGATTCGACTTTTACTTTCTTACGACTTGCGCTTCGTATCTACTTCCCATTTTTAACCACCTCGAGTTCATTCATGGTATATACTAGTTCATTGTATTCATGGCACTGCGGCTCAACGCTCGCTAAACCTTTCTAAAGCTAAAGAGGTTACACCCAGCGAGTATAACGTAGCAACCCTTTCTTGTCAGATAATGCTCAATGTACATGCCAATGGCTGCTAATATTGATTGCAGCCTGCGCGTTAACTAAAAGCCGAATGCTCCTGTCTCTCATTCCCCATTAGCAGCCATGGACATGTACATTGAGCACTATTTTTTATTGTTCAACAACGCACAGAAGAAGTCTCTCACCGGCACCACCATGGAGGTCAAAATGTTATACTTGTTACATACTACGGGAGACGAACGGGTGCCGTTATAAGGAGTTTTGCCCCTGAAAGAATGAAGCAAGGGCTAAGTATGTAGTGCTCGGAAGAGGAGCCTGCAGTGCTCGGGAGTTTGTGCAACTTATCAGTGAGAGAGACAGTTATTGCTGGGGTCGAAGCGCACATTTTTTCTTAGCTTGTAGCCAAATGTTTTAGCGCATAAATTGTCATCACGTGAGTCACACACTCTGTGTTCAAAGGCGCTACTAGGTGCATTGCCACGCAGTGAAGCAGGCTTTCTGAAGACGTTCAGCGCGTGAACGGTACGCATCACTCAAATCGTTGTCCGCGTCTCACACGCGCTGACTGCAGGTTTCGGGAGAGGAGCCCTGGAGGCGCACTGTGATATACTCCTCCAACTCCACTATTCGTCGTCACGAAGGAACGCTCGTCCTGTGGCAGGTGACGCGGCCGCTGGCAGTGTTCGTCCAGGTGGCGCTGCACAGCCGGCCACCTCGGGCCAAGTCTGTGATGCTGAACCTCGCCGTGGTTCGTAAGTGGCACTTGCAACACATACGGCCGAAGTTTCGCACTCCCCACTTGAAAGCTACCGCTTGTATGAGTATTGAAAGGGTCTTAGTCGCCTAACCGCTAACACTCCCAGGTAGGTTTGAGGGGCTTAAGCTGTAAGATGGAATCCTAGGTAAGAACAGATGAAACAGATGGATACGAAAAAGCGCAATAAATTTTAACTGTTCTTACGACTCTATTTTTCTATGATATACTCTTGTACACTTGGTGGCCGCAATTTATGCATTGTTTCCTTTTTTTACGCAACGACGCCTTTTGTCGCCGTTCACATGCAACCCTGCCAGCTTTTTAACGTTACAATTTCTTGTGATCACAATGATAAATGGTTTGATCATAGGGCAAACTAACACCCACATGGTCAGGAAAATTTTTTAGAGTGAATAACTAGACCGATATTGTGGTGTCTCAAATTAAGAATGATTTGCTGCTTATGAAGTTACACTTTTTGACGCGAACTCTTTCGAACTCAAGTCCTCCCAGCAACCTTTCTGCAGGAACAGCTCAGTGCACGTACTTAAAAAAGATTACTTAGTACACTAAATCAGTCACCTTTTCAAGGGGAATGCTTTCGATGCTTCGATGGTTACAAAATGATTTTCGGGATGTACATTGCAGTCTGTAATCAATGCAAAATTCGCACGCTTTATGAAAAAGTTTGTTCAAAGCCATTCATTATTTGTTCGCATAATACTCTTACTAAGGGTGGTGTTCCTCCAGCCGAAAACGTTCAGTAAAGATATTTGCGTGAAAGTTTGGAAGAAAATGTTTTCGAAGTGCGCAACCATGCATAGACTGGAAAAAAAAAGAGACCTCTCGCTCCACTATAAACCACTCACCCATACAAGTATAGACACGCCAACACACTTACGGCATGCTATTATCACATTTCTTCTTACATTTCTATTTTATTGTAAATTGTAGTACCATCCTCTATTAATGAAAGACGAATTCGCAACAGTAAAAGTGCTGGCCCTCTAACAGCAAGTGGTTTATAAAACAATCTACATACACACCTCTAGTCTGTCAAAAGAAGTCAGGACTTCTAAACACCCGTGGTCTTATGCATATCGAAGCTACTATCCTTCTTTAAGGTAGCTAAATCTAAACATGGTGTGAACTCGGGTGTTCCCTTTAACAGTGGGCGCTAAAGTGAACCTTTAGGTCTGTTTCCTTCCAACCCTTTCCAGGCTGGAGCTCGAAGTTATTGACGAATTCGGTAGCCGCTACGAAGACGGAGACCTTTAACAGTGAACGCGTCTGCACACTTTTTTTTTGTCCTTTATATGCAACCATGCATTGTAGTATGTCCACCCACTTGGTTCACCGACTACAGTATGTTTGTAACAACAATACTGAAAGTTGGGCGAGTTGGTACTCATTCATGACTTCTTTGCGCAAACACGTACACGGACACAAGGAAAAGAGGCAAACAACACGGGCGCACACTCACAACTAGTTGTTCAAAATAAACTAGTTGTGAGTGTGCGCCCGTGTTGTTTGCCTCTTTTCCTTGTGTCCGTGTACGTGTTTGCGCAAAGAAGTCATGAATGTACAGTATGTTTATTTAGAAGAACCCAAAAACATAATATATAACACGAAAAAATGAAGTTCCAAGGCCAATGAAAGCGTGTGGCATTGATGTGGTAGAGAACCAGGTCACCCGCCAATGCTAACTAGTGAGTATTTGTTCCTGGCGCAGCCCGGCTGACAGTGGGCATGGCGTGCCACGAGGACGGTGAGTGCCGCAGCGTCAATGGGCTCTGCATGGATCGCCAGTGTCAGTGTTCCTTCGCACTGAACGCCAACGGCACCTGCATCGTTGTCGGTGAGCTGACCAAGGATTTCACAGCGCGGCACCGTCACACCTGCAGACTTCCCGATTTTTCCCGGAAAACTGCTGAACTTAAACTGCTGAATTATATTTTTTGAGCACGACCAAAACTCTCCCAAAATTCAGCGCTATAATGAGCATGAATAGAAGATAACATGGATTAAGAGAACCTGCTCCAACACTTCCTAATCGCGTGTTGTAGTCAAGCCATTTTGGCCTCAATACACTGAGGTATGCGGAGGAACATATTAGTATATTCAATCAATTACTAGTTTATTTATCTTTAAATACTGGATCCCGACGCATCGCCATTATATCAGTGGGTTACATAAGTATAAAAAGAAATAATTAGAATGGTAAAATCACAACAAGGGCATAAACCTCCTTAGCAAAATGACAGAAATGAAATAATAATATTGTAAAAGTACCCCCAAAGAGTCTAATAATCAATAACTCCTGAAAAACTGTACTTGGACATGTTAGTGCGTGGAAAAAGATATCCCCAGGTCAGGTCACGAAGCCAAAGTATTGGTTGACACGTGAACGTGACGTAATAAAGTTTGTCGCTTAATTACGTGCCAGTGCACTTGCAATGAAATTGCGAGTGCCAACATTATCGCTGATGTCTACGAACTTTCCAGGCAGTTGTGTGCTAATGAAGCTGCTGCGGCCCGCACAGAGTACATCAATACGTACAGCAAGTTTCATTTCTCGGGCCAACATTGTCCTGCATGTTTCTGATGTTGGCAGACTTCGGACCCATTTCTTTGAAACACCCGGTGTAGTGGGCCAATTTAGACATGATTTACTTGCTCCTAGACATAATTTTAGGGTGCAACGAAATATTTGCAGCATGATTCCAGGGCATTAGGGACCGTTTCTAGCATAGTGTTTAAAGTGTAAAGCAACGCCTTCCTTTTCCTCAGGTTGCCAGAAGAATGAAGACTGCCTACGGAACCCTGGGACCACGTGTGTGGACTCGACTTGCCAGTGTCCCAGCGGAAGCGACTTGAGAAACGGCAGATGCTGGCACCGCGGTAATTTCTGTAATAGCTGCTTCACGGTAACGTTTATCAGAAAATGGCTTTATCACTATCTTCGGGATACTTGGTTATACAAGTGGCGTGCTCGCGAAATAGCCAGGACACAAAGAAAATTACGTGCATTTACAGTTACGAAAGTCAAGGGGGTTTCAGTGCTCTACAAAATAGTCAACTTCGTGCCTCAATGCCGATCACACAAACGAAGAAAGAACATAGACGAAACAGGCGCTCACTTGGGACTGTTATTTCTTTGAAGAAACAGGCTAGCATAAACCCACTTCTCGTCAACACATGCGTAATGTGCTCGGGCAGTCGTCTTTTATCTAATCAACACATGTATTCTAGATACCGTGCAAGTGAGCGCCCGACCTGTCTATGTGTTTTAATTGCTTGTGTGGTCGTGACCTTGAGGCGAAGTTGAACATTTAATTCAGACATGCACCAACTATAGTCCAACAGCGAGTTCTGCTATAGTTTCACTGCTCCATCGCCTTCCACTCGTAGCCTGCAAGAGTCACTTCCAGTGCTCCCACGAGCGCCTGCACACGGTCTGCTTCCGCAGCGCCTGCCGGTGCGCGCACGGCTTTCGGGATGCCGATGGGACGTGCATGCCCATCGGTGAGTGCACCTCTTAACCTTCTTACGCCGAGTGATTCGGGCGATATTTCGAGATCGGGATCAACAATCGCTCTTGATGCGATCGCTATTTCTATCTTATAGAGACAGCCTGGCCAGAAGACTCGCCTTCTAGACAATGAGCTTGCTTGGAAAGATGGAATGAATAATCTGGCTCAATTCAGGAATAGCATCTGTTTCGTTTTGCCCCCTTTTTCTCGTTTCTTGTTCGTTTTTTTCAGATTGGGTTAAGTTACGTTAGGTTCAAAACACATAACTGCTCAAAAGGAGCCTGCACTATAATCTTTTTTATTATACTCATAGGCATGTAAAGACGTGATCGCTCTTAAGGGTTGAAAAAGCAACGAAACTTAGCAGTGGCTTAGCTCGTCCAGTGCCAGAATGTAGGTAGTGTAAGCTACGCACGGACGAAGGGACAGATGGACAATAGAGTGAGTTCACGTGGGTGAAGCGCCAGCCCACTAGTGACACGTCCCTATACAGGAGCTTCCAGGCCATCTCCGGCGGGTCTGCATCCACAGTGTGACGTCACTGCTGCTCGGGCCTGCTCAGCACAGCTCTCGTTAAGCCACGCGAAAGTGCTCAACCTCGGCCAGTGTAGCTTACGCTACGAAAATCAAATAAACGGTCAAAGCATAGACTGAGGACATTATGTCATACACTAATGTAGTTCTGCGTTCCTTTTGTATCTTCAGTGCAGGGTAGCAAGCCAGATATTGATCCGCTGGTTATCATCCCCGCCTTTCACTTAACATTTATCTATCTCCCTCTTGCGTTCATTAAAGTATGAACGCTAATTTAATTTCATACCATAGTGAGGTAATGATTAGGGTTTGCGTTATAACGCGTTGTATGTCGGAGAGTGAGAGACAGCTGCGCCAGTTTTTAGTGATTCATGATAAAGCGAGCTGGAACGCAAACACAGACACTAAAAATGTTAGTCAGGACGCGTTAGGCGTCCATGTTAGATGTCTTTACTTGTCTTTGTTGGCAAGCCTACAGTATTTTATCGTAATGACATGCATGGAAGTAAGAAACCGTGTCTGGCCCAAGGAGGATTAAAGAAAAATTGCTAGAGTGGAAGCTCCATCAATGCCTTGCCAGCAGAAGTGAAGCCATCTTTTGCCACTGCCAAGATGGCGGAAACATGCCCTTTTCTGATGGTGCCCACTTAAAGATCAAGTGGTTTTGATATGTTATGTAAGTGCAACGTTAGTTCTATGTTAAAAGATAGTTGTTCCCGACGAAATAACCCACAGAAACGAGTATAAATGACTGAATCTTCAAATAACTTTGCCTAAAATTAGAGACTCACTAAGTAAAACTAGTAACTGTAAGACGCACTTGGAGCACTATCTGACCAGAAAAAATTCCCACAATTAAACTTGTTGGGCGTGCGAGGGAAACGCTTCGTTTTTATTCGCTGAATGGTATAATTTATCATGCCCCTAGTAAGATGGCCATCACAGCCGCCATCTTGCCAGTGAAACGGCTTCACTCCTGTGCAGTCATTTTCACTCCAGGAATTTTTTTTTCAATCCTCCTTGGTCTGGCCACAGGCGCAGCCATGAATATTTTCTTACTGCATTTAAAATACGTATAGTGAGTCGGTTTTGTGCCGAGTACTGGGTGAGAAGTAGCACCGGCATCAACGTATACATCCAGATGTATCGCCGAAGATAACGCAGGAACGCATTACAGAAGTGTTGCTCTTACCGTTTTTATACAAATTCCACTACAACTATCCATCTTTTACAGAGTGCTCACACAATGTCGAGTGTCGAGACCCATTGATGCGCTGCCGAAACGCATCGTGCGAGTGCATTGAAGGACACGTCGACAACGGCGAGCGCTGCGTGCAAAGTGAGTTTATTCTGGGTAAAACAATGCGAGTGACATTAGTTTAACATCTGTGTGACAGTGTTCACGACTCATCTCGTTTGAGCTCGATTGAAACGAAATGTCTCGACAGTGCTTGGCTCCTCTCGGGAGCCCGCGTAATGGAACCGATCCCAATCGACAAAATCATTATTGATCAGGCCCTCTCGCAATACGAAGTGACCATGGGACGCTGACGTATGGTGTAAGCTTGAGTGGGTCGATTGTATACCAAAGAAAGTGAAATCTTATGCCTGGTAATATACACTTAGGCAAATAGTTTTTATTTATTTACTTTACAATGCTGCTCCCTTCAAAAAGTCATTTTATAATGGTTTTACAATAATTGATCATACATAAATTGGCATTATTAAGCAAAATGAATAGGATAAATGCATGAAACACGAAATAAAGCAAAAACGCGAATAAAACTGCATCGAAAAATTGTAACGAAAAGTCACGAACGACAAAGGTGCTTGACACAAACATTAACCAGGGACTGGAATGTTTATATACCGCACACTATCAGTTGCATACGTCGGCATAATATCGTATGTTCCATCGCCTTGTTTTGATTTCGTGTTCAAATGAAGTTGTAACACAGGCTTTTCCCTATTGCAACGAACACTTTTGTTAGGACAAGGCGTGGTGTGTAGAATTCGTACGTGTGCTGTAAGGCTGGTGCTTTGTATGAACTCAATATTGCTCTGGTGGACTATACATAGTCAGTAACTAAACTCGTGTGAAGGGTTATGTGAGTTTGGAAGTACTCAACGGAGTTAAGTTCTTGGCTATGAGTAATGCTTATTTTAGAAAATTATGGTAAAGGTGCATTGAATAAATACTTGACATTCATCTGATTTAAAAAGGTAGGAGACAAGCAGCCATATATATACTGTCAGTGACTTCTTCAAAAGCCTAACGAAGACCAGCTCTGAACACTGCTCTCCAGTTTGCGCTTTGAAAAAGTGGTTAACAATTGAGAGTACGTGGTACTCTATACTATATGGTAGAGCTAGAAGCCGTTCCTTGGCGTTCACACTTGATGAGGCCACATCGATGAAAATTACGCTCTGGCCGGGCCTCGCTGATCACGAGATGAGGACACCCAACGGCTGTTTCTAAAGACAACCAGTAACTTTTCTGAAGTTTTACCGAGTTTTCGAGTGGGGCTAACTTGCAAGTTATCGATATGTTTCAGAGCCACGTCTGATATCATGTGTTCGTTCTTTCTGTACATCGAATATAGTAGCTTACGTAGCCCCAGTATCCTTTTTTGTCGTAATTTCAAATTGAAGTCAGATAAACATCAACATAACCTTTAACTTTAGTTTGCCAAATTGAACGAGTTTCGTGAATGAATACATGTATTTCTAGGTACGCAGATTCTCGCTTCTTTTTTTTTGAAACGCTTCAAAAAGATCCCGACAAATTTAATCCTTTGAACTTGGAGTGAAATGGCTTTAGGCTCCCTTTTATATAGGATGTGTGCCCCTTGAGGCGAAGGCTAACTCCGTTTAAAAGTTTGTCTCAGACAAAAGCGCACTTCGGTATCGTCAACTGTTGAAAGTGCAGTTTGGAACTGTGAGTCGCCTTTATGCAGTCGTCTTATAACTTGGTCTTTCGTCTTAATGTTTGTGTCGCACACTCTGGCGCGTTTGTTTTCACCCGCAGGGCACGAACAGTGCGACGGGCTTAAGAACTGCCCCGAACCGAGAGCTCTGTGCACCAACGGAGGCTGTTCCTGCCCCCAAGGGTTTGCACTGGCGGCTGGCGACAGATGCGTCCGAGGTGCGACTGTCTCACTAAAAAAAAAAAAAAAAAAAAAAAAAAAACGAAAAAATGTTTTTTGTCCTGTTTCTAACGCAGTGCATTGAAGATTAAAGCCCTTTAGGACGTACGTGCGAAAACGTATACAGGTAGAAGGCGGCTTATACGCTGAGAGCAAGCACACTAGGCTTCAGACGAAAGTTGTCTTTTATTTTTACATGATAGGCTTGAAGGTTGAAATCGGTGTAGACTGCGTCCCTTGGGCGAAGTTTCAACTTCAAGTGACGCACTCCCCATCCGTCTCTTAAAAAATGAAAATAAAAAGCGCTAAGGCGGTTCTAATACAAGACTGAAGAGGTCTAGGGGCCCTTGCATCAGTGCTTGGTGGAGCTTGGGTGGTTTGACGTAGCGAGCCCCATCCTATGGCTTTCTGGTGTGGGAAGGCAGCTGATAGTAATTTATAATAACTTTGTGACTGCCATTTTGACTTGTGGCATTGACGTCAACTCTATAATGAACAACGAATAGCTTAACCGTTACATTCCATCCACCTTAAGCACTTTGTTTTTAACGCAACAGTTTTATTTTGTAATTGTCTTTCTATACTAACTTATACTAATTATGTGACTGCAGCTGTAATTTATGGCATATTTTAATGTTCACAGCACAATAAAAATATTTACCTTAGCCTGATGAACCCTTTTTATACACATTTAATTTTAGTAGTGTTATCGGACAGCTCACACAGGCGCTAGTCGAGTTGGTCTAGAAGATGGCGAAGACAGTCACTCGGCTCTAGTGCCAGCGAAAACAGAAGAACCAATTATATTTTTACCTCAATCCTAACAGTAAATGCTCTTATTGCACTGCTGGGCTGTTTTATTCTCTTAAGAGCATATATAGAGTTTCTATGAAGAACAAGAGATTAGCAATGATTCAGCTTTACAAAAAACTAACACAAAATCATTGATGTCTAGGATAACTTTTTTTGTCCCTCACTCGATTAGAGAAAATAAGACCACCATCCCTTCACCTGTTTGAAAAAAACTTTTTCTGTAGCCGTTGGCTGTTAACTTGTGCACGCTTCTCTGGCTGCACATGTGAGTAAACCAAAAAAATCATAACGATAAAGCTTCGTCAAAAATTGCGTATTCCGCATACGTTATATTCTCGTTTCATTATCTCGTCATGTTCTCGTTTCATCATCTCATATTCCTACGTCTATCGGCTGTGTATGTCTAACAATGTTGGTTGGTTCCGTGTACAGACCTGCGAGATGCTGTAGACTTGGTTGTTCCAAAAGAGTTGACCATTGGGCGCGTTGGTGTTTTGACACAGAAACCATCGTGAGAGCGCACCAAACACACGACAGAGTAGAAGTGTGCTTAGAAAAAGTGGTTAACGATTTAAGAGGACTCGGTACTCTACTATGGCAGAGCTGAAAGCCGTCCCTTGGGCCCCACTCTTGATGAGGCCCCGTTGGCAGGAAAGCTCAAACGTAGGAACAGACGAGAACAGATGTACGCGCTCTGCGCACCGGCCGTTATTGAAGAAAGATCCACACCTTCATACTAGAAGACGCTGCGCAGGGGCACTGCAAAATCAACCAAAAAAATTCAAACCAGGCGCGAAAGAAGGCAAAGTTCAGCCTTGTACAGTTTAATGGAAGTCTCGATCACGCACTCGTCACCTGATTTTTCTTTTAAAAGAAAAAATGCTTCTAGCGTGTCGCGAGCCGTTTTTTTCCCTCTACTTCTGTCCAGAATTTGTGCAAATCAGAATCGCGGTTCACGATGCGAGCACGCCATGCAGTGGTCAGCTAGGGGGGGTTCTCTCCTTATTATTCAGCTTTTTTTCGGTCCAGTTGCCGTGTGCGTGCTTCGGCATTTCTGACCTTTTCTGTTAGAACATTTGGTTCTATTGTGTCGGTTGGCAGGATGCAAAGATGATCTACCGGAACGTTTTCGAGCTTTTGTTTGAAAATATCTCAATTTTCATTTGAGGGGTGTGGGAAAGCTTAGCCGCAGCGCCCCCCCCCCTCTTCCTCCACTGGTTGAGTCCTACACAATAGAAGCTTCGCTATGGATGCGTAAAGGGCAAAGAAGGATTGATGTGGTACTCACAACGGCCTCTCTTTGGTCCATAGCTTTCAAATGCTTAATGGTGGGAAGTGTACAGCTCGCCTAATGCACCATTACAATCCCTCCCCCTGCCATTATTCTCAAAGATATATGCGGCCAAAGAGTAGCCGAGAGCTCAGCTATAGTCGAACAACTTTCGTTTTAAGAAGACTGCACAGGCAACCCGAGATACAACGAAGAAGTGAAGACACCACAAACGCTTACTAACTGCAAAGGCGCGCTATACGGCAGAAAAAAAAAAGAGGGCATGAAAACTTACCTGCTCATGCCCAGGCCGAATGCTAACCTATCCACCCGGCATGTGGAACGTTAAACCCCTCATATCAATCAAATCAATCAATCCGGCATGCGTGGTGGTCTACGTGAAAGATAACCGTTAAGCCGTATAAGTTTTTATTCGTTCAAGTTGATTGATCATTGGATCATGCATGCACTATACGACTATTATCGATATTCTATGCCTCAAGCAATACACGTTTCTCTTGATTCTTTGGGCCGCCACGGTGGACTAGTGGCAAAGGCACTGTGCAGCTGAACCGCAAGTCACGGGATAGAATCCGCATTTTCAATGGAGGCGAAAATGCTTGTGGCCCGCGTGTTTAGATTTGGGTACACGTCGAAGGACCCCAGGTTGTCAAACGTTGCGGAGCCCTTTCCTACGGTGTCTCTCATAATCATATGGCGGTTTCGGGGCGTTAAACCCCAGCAATAAATATTTAAATATAATTAATAATGATGAAGTTTTTTATTGCTGTGTCTGTACAAAACTGCACATTCCTTGAATGTGCACTTTCGCGCGCACCACAGAGTAAAGGTGTGGGGCAGCTAGGCGCAGCTGACTTCTCGAGTGACTAGGTGACCCCCCCCCCCCCTTTTTTTTTCATGTATTCTTTTTTGTCCTGTGTGCGCGTGTATGTATACGCTGCTTTTAGAACTCCGCATTGTTTACTTGTTACTTCTATTTCTTCCTTACAGCAGTTTAGACCGAAATCCTCAATAATAGAGCAAATTCGTTCTGCGCAGCTACTCGCACCCCCAAGAAGTGCTTGTCCAAAGAAGACTGCAAATGGAGCGACTTGTGTCTCAGGCGTCCCTGCGTGTGCCATCGGGAGTCGTTCTCATTCACCGGAGTATGCGCGGCATGTGAGTAGATGGGCGGTTAACGCACTTCAGGTTAGAGCATAGCCTCTTAGGTTTCCCATGCCTGCCGGATGAGCGCGAAACGCCCGTCATCTATGGCGGCGCTGCCTACGTAGGGGTAAGGGTCTTTGTACTTGGCCTCTGAGATCGGGAATTTTGGCGTGTGCTACTAGTTTCAGAGGCTATGCCTTGTATTGAAGGAGTTGCCTGCTGAATGACGGAGTCACTTACGTAGGGTTAATTATAATTACGTTTACGCCTTTTTAAAACTTGTTTACGTTATTTTTGTTGCACGTAAGCTCCAAAAACGTAAAAACTTATTTGAAGACAGCCCTATTTAGGTGGCGCCACCACCATAGTTCCGACGACGGCCCCGCTTTCCAATGACCGCCGATAATCCGCCAGGCAAGGGAAAGCTAGGAGGCTATGGGTTAGAGTTTTAAGAGCCATGATACCATTACTCCATAGTTCGCGGTTTTCAACGATAAATGGAAGGTCTACGATGCCTACGCACAATGGAAAATGGGCTGTACAATAATATTTCAGTCCACCAGGGTGTGTCAGTAGCTATAGGGTGCTCAGCAGCTTAGCCGAAGGTCGTGGGTTCGATTTTGGCAGCGGCGGTCATGTTTCGATGAAGGCGAAATACTAGAGGCCCGTGTACTGTGCGATCTCAGTGTGTACGTTAAAGAACACCAGACGGTCGAAATTTCCCTGGTCCCGTCTCATAATTATACTCTAGTTTTGGGACGTAAAACCCCACACACTATTATTGAGAATATTTCAGCACAAAATAAGCCATAGAAGTCGTCGGCTGCAAACCTCGCCCATTACTCGAGGGTTTCGTTTTGTCATGGCATCCGTCACGTCATGTGCTGTTTGAAGGGGAGTGGTTTTTTTTTTGTTCGCGTCCGAATCGGCTTCCTTACCACTCGTCGTCGATAGGTTTCCGCTGGGATGCGGTGGCATTTTTTTTTTTCTGTCGCTGCAAAGCGTTCAATTGCAACGTCGAGGTTATCAAAGTTTATATTGCTCGATTGCAAGCGCCGCTGGCTACAGAACTAAATCGTTCACCGTAATGCAAGATTTCCACTTAGCAATCAGCTTGCTATACGTTGTGGCTCGCGAGCACGTCTTCGTTGACTGAATTTTAGGCCGCTCGCATATTAAAAAAAAACATTCAACAAGAAAATATATGTTCAACCAAGTGCGGTAAAATCTTGCCAGCTTATTTGTAAACACTAGAGCATTACCTCAGAAAAAGAGATTGCGATCGAAGATTAGGTTTTATGGTGCCTTTATTAACTCTTCCCAGGCCCAGCAGCCGCGCCGCATAATTAACAAGGCTTTAGTGCCGTCGCACTGGTGTCAAATCGGTGCCGCTACAACGAACTCACCGCATTTTCCCACTGTTTTATGGTTTTGGGTTTACTGCGATCGAAAATTGGCGTGTATCTCCACGAACGACAACGAAATTGGTAAGAAAAACCTGGCAAAGCTGGCGCACAGCTCCACTTGAACAGCTTACCGAGTTGCACAAAATTTATTACGTTACAATCAATGAATGAATGAATAAGTCCGTTTTCTTTGGGCGAGTTGGGGGAAAGGGAGATTAACCCTTGACCTGTCACACCCTCCGTCGATGATGATGGTGATGATGAAGCCTCGGGTGACGGCTCTAGGTCTTTGTACCCGGGCGGCATCTTCGGCTTGCCGGACAACCCGAAGTTGGCCGAAGAAAAATAAAATGGCCCCGCAACTGCATGTTTCACTGCAAGCATCATCGAAAGTCGATAGTCTTCCGTCTGGAGAGACTGAATAAAACGTCGCCGTTGTCGTTCTCGTCAAGAATCTGATGTGGCCGCGTTCGCCGGAGGGTGCATGATCCCGCTGCCCAGGACGGCCAAACTGGCCACGGCAGCAGATTCAGCAGGTTATGGGAGCGACTGTGGTGGCTCCTAACGTGTGCACATTGCGTATAAGTGCGTATTTTTGGTCCTACAGTAATAAGCTTACGTTTACTTTTCCAAAACTATTAATCTCCGTACATCCGCTTTTAGGAGTGAATGGCAAAGAGGAAGTCTTTCATCAATGACCAGCGATTATGCCAATTATTGAATGGTAAAGAAAGTGAAGGCACTGTAATATCTCATTGCGCTTATGAGCATAGTTAACATAGAAAGTTTTATACGTTGCCAAGCAAGCATTTTTTTTTTCGTTATATCAATGTGTCCGGGCATCAGTGAAAAACATTTACAAATGTTATCACTCGGCACAAGCGGACGCCGCAAGTGTATTGGTACGTTCACGGCTGCTCTCAACGATTCTCATCGATTTTCTGAGAAACAAGAAAATCCATTACATTGATGAACTGAGGCTATCATCAGGCCGCGCATCCTCTATTTTATCAATACCAGACAGATGCGCCCGATGAAACTGTTCCCCGTCCTCTCCTCTTGCCCTTATCTGCCTTCGCCTATATATGGCCTAGTCTTCGCGTGTGCTTTGCGGTCTTGGGTGAAAGAACCCATCATGCGGTGCCTCATGGTGGCGGAAATCATATCAAAGAAATTTTTTTTTCAGTTGTGTACAGATCCGTGGGGCGGCGTCTTTCATTGATTTGATTGATTGATTTGTGGTGTTTAACGTCCCAAAACCACCATATGATTATGAGAGGCGCCGTAGTGGAGGGCTCCGGAAATTTCGACCACCTGGGGTTCTTTAACGTGCACCCAAATCTGAGCACACGGGCCTACAACATTTCCGCCTCCATCGGAAATGCAGCCGCCGCAGCCGGGAATCGAACCCGCTACCTGCGGGTCAGCAGCCGAGTACCTTAGCCACTAGACCACCGCGGCGGGGTATCGTCTTTCATTTCTCGTGTTCACAGTGTCGGCGGTCACCCTGACTCTATAAGTGATACGGTATTCTGAGAATCCGTGGCGCCGTTCGTGGCGCTAGGTGGGCAACCGATATGGAATCAGGACTGCTACACTGTCGCACGCACTTACTTTAAGGGCACTGTGAATCGCTGGAGATATGTCTTCGAGCGACAAATAAGGAGCAGGAAGAAGCAACTTTGACCGACGTATGATATTGGAAAGAGAAAGAGGTCTATCCCATCTTCGTTGGTTAGCACTCAGACGCACGTGTGAAGCAAGCAGCTCTACTCATCATGTGGCGTAACATCATGACCACTCCCTGAAATAATGAGGGCCAACCATTGCCGTCGAGATGACAGGCGCGCGGAGTGGTTCGCCGCGCGCCTGCCATCTCGGAGGCCATGGGCCAACGACTTCCATTGATGAGCGCGCGTTTGCACTGGGCATTCAGAGAAATAAAGGAGGCGTTGCACCTGCGATAAGGCGGCAATGTACAATGACACATGCATAAAAGCCGATGCGTTTCACGAAGCGGCTTTTATGCATCTGCGATCGTACATTGTGTCATCGTACCATCATAATCTTATGAGAGTTTGTGCTCAGCGATATCACTGCACTGCGAGTGCCACTTGTATTATTATGAGAGTGCCTTCTCCAAGCACGGCTTCAACCAATCAATTACCGAATCTACTGGCTTGTTTACTTTGCTCTTCACCGTCACAATGGGGACGTGAGAGAATGGCATAACGCGCACAATCGTCCCTCGTGGTGTCATCGCATTACAGCTGACCAGGAGTCGGACAGCTTCGACAGGAGTGCGACCAGCTCCCACAGGTTGTTCATCGCCGTGTCGGGCATCGGCATCTTGCTCGTGACCTCGGTCGCGCTCGTGCTGTTCTTCGTGTCCTTCTCCAAGAAAGATGGCGTCCAGATGGAGGAGTGCATCGCCGAACCGGACGCTGGCGGCGGCCAGTCCATCAGTGACGAGTGGTGAGAGGCCATCCATGAGCCTTATAGATTCAGTTCTAGAAGATGGTGGATTGAAGTTCAGCCTTGTAGATTTGAAATATGTGCCAGTGCCTGATTACGCACGCGGGCGAGACTATAGGCTATTCCAGTTGTCAAGGGGTTTTCTGCCTCTGCCTCCCTTTCTCACATCGGGCTGTGTTTGAAAAAAAAAAAAAAAACTTCCCAAGGGATTCGGAACTGGAAACGAAGTGGTGACGTGCTTTACACAGCAGCTTGCCTTTGGTTCCCATATTTCAGGGGGTGAATGTGGCAACTAAAGATTTATAGTTACGCAACATCAGGGGGTCTTCGGGCTCCGTTATAGCCGAGTACTTGAAAAGCCATTGCCTGACACCTCAAATGATGATGGTATAGGTACCTAGAGAAAAGATGTGGAGCTCATTAAGAGCCTTCCTTTAATAATTAATGAAAAGGCTGCCCCTTGCACATCCCTGCCAGCTGGGCCTATGACTGCGAATGACATTGTCTGCATGCAAAAGTAGAAACGATTATTTTCTGCTTGCGTCCGTGCCTTTATTTTCGCTTTATTGAATTCGCAACTAGGTACGTTATACGAACTAGCAATCACAAGAGACAGTAGGATTGGGCGTGTTGGTATAACACGATAAAAAGTGCCTACCAGCGCAAACGAAAGGGCAGGAGGGGACAAGAGAGAACGGGAGAGAGCATTGAACTGCCAAGGTTGGCTGTTCAGCGCTCTGTCTCGTCTCTTCTCCTGTGCCCTCTGGCCCTGTCGTTTGCGCTGGTAAGTACTTTTTAGCGATCACAGTTTGTTATTCATGCAAGAGTCTGTTCTCTTCGCCCTTACTAGAACAGCAACAACAGAATTTGTACCATGGAAACTTGGGCAAGTTGGTAGGACATAACTGAACGCAGGAACAGCGCCTTCTGTCCTTGTTTTTTTTTTTTTTTCGCGCTTCCGTAGTTACGAAAGAACTACTTCTAGGTTGCGCTGTTCCTGCATTCAGAATTTGTACGAACGAAAGCCAGGAATATGAAAATTTGATTAGCTGTCTCGAAGTTATTGGACTCAAAATTCTTTGACTGCGTCGCAAGTCTGTGAGAAGGCACTAGCTTAGTTGCTACTGTGTATTTTTTTCGCTCGTCTGAATTTCCCAACTTATGTCGGCCGGCGCTACGATAGAACCTCCGACAAGCGTCAACCAGCGGTGTAGCCAAGGGGATGGTTGGGGGAAAGGGTTGATTATCCTTCTCCCAAGCTTTTTCCATTTTTTCTCGCGTATATATGCACGCACACATACAATTGGACGCACAACACAAAAACTATATTTCACCCCCCCCCCCCCCAAAGCATTTTGCTTACACCCGTGGTAGCAACTGGGCTTCATGGACATGGTTGCTCAGTTTATTGCATTGTCATTATGCTAGGTAGCTTGAGGGCGCCATATCAAGTCTCAGATTTTTATCGTGACGTGTAACATATTTGGACGTGGTGGGCAGTGCTACTAGTATTCCCAGGGTGTGAGTACGTTTGTACTTAGCGCCATATCTTGGCGGTAGCAACGGCGTCCGGCCGCATCTCAAACAAAGGTAGGTGAGAAAGAAATCCTGTCTCATGAAAAAGCTAATTGTTAAACAAAGGCTCCATGTTGTATGCAGCAGAGACCCACTGGGACATTCTGGTAAAATCACAGTATCGCACTACAAAGCACCTCGCATCATAAGACAATGAAACATCGCCCATTGGAAATACACGGGATTCTATTGTAGGTAAACCTTGAAACATTCTGAGAAGCCACGCAGCTTGTAGTGCGACACTGTAATTTTACCAGCATGTTCTAAGTGGTCTTTGCTGAATATACCAGGAGTCATTTTCGACAACTAGCTTTTTTCGTCAGACATAACTTTTTCCGCTTATTTACCACTTATCACCGACGAGAGATGGCGCTACTTGCGTATGTCCCCACATTCTGCTCATGGGCTCTGAACTGAAGGTGTCGGTGTTCCGGCTTTTTTATCTGTGCTGTCGCAGGTGTTCCGAGCATCACCACATGGGCTCCACCGTCGACGATCCTGGAGATACGTTCAGTGTTACTACGGCCGGGAGCCAGATCATTTTCCGCGATAATGTGATTGTACATGCGACGTAGCAGTAGAAATAAATGTTCCGTTAAAGTTTCGCTAATCTTATATGCTCAAATCGCAAGATGCAATAGTGACTGAAGCAGTATTATTGGGAATCTATGCATCCATTCGGTTGGCTCTTGCGAACCTTAACCAAGGCACCATGTTGCTTCTGTGTCTGAGCATCACCTTGAATGCTAATAGCGACAAACAGACGAGTGTTTGGAACAAAAATAGTTGGCGATTGAGATGCTCCGTTTTACGAGCTGCTGACAGTTCTGTAGAAGATAGGGTGCCCTCAGCCAATGAACACACAGAGCACTACGTAACTATGTTCCTTCGAGAATGTCACTTCCGTGATCCTGTGTAGAAAAGTAGGGCAACTGTGTGGCAAAGTGCGTACTATACCGATTACCTTTGTTTTTGTAGTAGGTGACACTTGGTACCTTCTTGATTAGTTTGTTTTAATTCATTCCAAGATACACTCGCGCTACCCTTGGTGTGGGAAAGTTTATTCAACAAGAATGTGCGAGCACTAGAGACACTTATGCACTAACAGCTTCGCAATCACGTCGGTATAATTTATACAAACGCTAGATGCTATTTTACTCACACTTCAATGATACACAGTGTGCTGCTACGAAATAATGAAAAAAAAAGGGTTTGGAACAAATGTTTTACAACTCAGAGCACTATGTAGTCGGCTATATAGAGTAATTAGAAAAAAAATATTTCGACGTAGTATGTGTTTAGAAAAAAAATGGTTAACAATTTACAGTACTTGGTATTCTACTATGGGAGAGCATAAAGCCGTCCCGTGGACCTCACAGTTGATATAGCGCATCGACAACAATTTAGCTCGTTCAGGCAGTGATGGAAAACCGACCCCTAACTGTAACGGAAGAGAATAGAGCCTATAGTTGAAAGGCCATGGTGACAGTGGGTTTAGAGAAAGTGTTTAACGGTTTAGAGTACTTGCTACTCTACTATGGAAGAGCAGAAAGCCGTCCCGGGGTACATCATGTACTTGATGAGGCGATCAATATTATATAAACAAGGTTTGGCTGGCCAGAGGCTGCGTTGTTAGAATAAAGAATTGATGTATATAAACAAGTTAACCACCCGTTGGGGACTGAGCCTTCTCCACCACACTGTGGAATCTCACTGATACGACTCTGCATAATAAGTTCTCTGGCCTGATATGTTTTTTTTTCTTATTCCCGGGCACCGTCCCTTTGATATAATGCATATTCATGCGGCTCATATGTTCCCATTTTTGCCCGAAATAACAAGGGCGCGAAAGACAATCTTGACCAACATATCTAGAAATCTACACATTTATTAAAGACGATAGTTTTTCTTGGATACTTCAAGAGCGAGTTGACAATCCGAACAGGACGGTCCTTTTCTTCTCCTCTGCTCTTTCTAGGGGCGAAGCCGTGGGTCATGACTCATGCGTCCCCTGTGTGTGTGTGTGTGTGCGTATGCGTGTGCGTGTGCGTGCGTGTGTGTGTGTGTGCGTGCGTGCGTGTGCGTGCGTGTGCGTGCGCGCGCGTGTGTGTGTAGCAGCAGCGGCGGCGGCGGTGGTAGTAGTATGTAGCCACCTCTCGTTTATTCTTTGGAATGTCCGCTGGATGTCGGTACTTGTATATAATGAATATACAATGAAAAGGTGCGAGGTGGCGGTACTTGAAGTGTTCATTAGATGGACGGACGGGGACGCATGGACAGACAGACGCACTGGCGGATGGACGGGCGTACGGATTGACGGAAGCACGAACGGAGTGCCGCACGCTTCGCCCCACTCAACATTCACTCCGTCGATATGCAGCGATCGTTTTTTTTTTCCTGCTGACTTGTGGCTTCAGCGCGCGCAGCCCTTTACCATGCTAGCATGAGGCCCTCGGTCATTCGATACCGAGCCAAGCAGAATACCATCCTCCTGCAGTGAACGCAGAAAAATGCATTGCTAGCATCCGCAAGCCTAGGACGCTTAACGCTAAGGCCTTGAAGGCGACGAGGTCGCGCCGGCAAGTTTAAGAGGAGCCGCTGGACAGCGCTAGCCAGCAAAACTCGCCCGTTGTCACGCAAAGGAAAAATGGTAACCCTTCCCGTGTGACATCAACGGCGACGGAAGCTTCGCCCACCACTATGCGCTTCCTTATGGGAACATCGCACGCCACCCTCGTCGTCTCCAGCTATAGCTCGGACGTGACATGGGCGGCAGCGGAGGGTCTTCGTTTTGATTATCGCCGACTCCTTTTCCCTCCATTTCGGACACCGTCACAGTGCCCGAAACGCAGCCCTCAGCCTCTCTTACAGCAGTGGGGAACATGGCGGCACCATCCTCTTTCGACCAGTGGGGAAGAAAAAAAATCAAATTTCCTCGCCGCGTTACGGGACGCCATTGCGGCCTTCTTCGCCGGAATCCCTTCCTGACAGCGCGTCCACGTCAGCTTCTGACGCCACATCATGGCCGTCGACATGGGCCCCTCAGAGGATGCCTCGACACTTTTAAGGGCGCAGGATCTGCGACATCAACGGCCGGGAAGTCGAAATTTCTCGTCACCAGCACCAGTGCGGGCACTGTGCATGGTGTGGATGCCGATTTTCAAACCGACGACGTTGCGGTGGACCTCGAGTCAGCCGTGCCTTTCGTGTCCTGCACCGGTGAAGGTCGGTGCAGGACCTTACCCTTCGGGGGCACCATTGCACCACCGGTGGTCTCAATTTTCAAGCTGCAGAGGTCGGTCCGACTTCGTCTGCCACGGCCCCTTCAGGGTGCCCGCTGCGGCCGATAAGGCCGTGCCACCACGACGTGCTCGCGTGACGAGCGCTGCCTCCGCTGCGGCAGGCACGAGGGATTCCACCGACTTTTGAAAGAAATTAGCCATACTATGAGTGAAATGTCACCAATAGGCGCCAATTTTTTTCTCAAATTTCACCAAAAAGGTTGTCACTGTTCAAATATCTGACGCGCATGCTAATAAAGTCCTAATTATGCATAGCCCCATGGGTTACGACGCCATCCATATACCCTAAACCATATTGACCTTTTACAGTGAAAGCTGTTATTAGATCGAAACACAGGTTGCGCGCTGCGCCGTAGTTAATAGTCCGCAACCACCGGTGTCTGTAACCATTATTAGAAGAAGAAAAACGCAGTAAGTAAAGAACACGAATGACACAATGTGATTTGAACCCGGGTTTGCTTTGTGCCAGCCCAGTATTCTACCTATTAGCCGAGCCAGCCTTTTTTTCCTTTCTTTTCATGGTATTTATTAAAATATTTGCGTAATAAAAACAAAAACCTGCAAACAAAACGGACGATGATTGATATGTGGGGTTTAACGTCCCAAAACCACCTAATGAATATGAGAGACACCGTAGTGGAGGGCTCCGGGAATTTCAACCACACGGGGTTCTTTAACGTGCACCCAAATCTGAGCACACGAGCCTACAGCATTTTCACCTCCATGAGAAATGCAGCCGCCGCAGCCGCGATTCGATCCCGCGACCTGCGGGTCAGCAGCCGAGTACCTTAGCCACTAGACCACTACGGCGGGGCAAGCAAACAAAACTACTATTAAATTGCGACAATAAGCGCTCAAGCGTTACTTGTAAACACTCAATGGCTAACACAGCGTGAGTTCTCCACATCAAGAGTTCTTCCCATCGTGTTATGCAAACAAGAAAGGGGTGAGGTGAAACAGCTCTCCGAGATGGAGTACCAGTCCGGTATGTCTTTGAGATGAAGAGCCATTAGTATTAAGTGTGTGCTTAAAGAGGTGGTGGGCTCTTTATTGTAGTCCTGCATTCGCGTCTTCCACAAGCTGTGCATGTCCATGAGGAAAAACATAATATGGCACTTCATCAAGCGCTGCTGGTAGAAGATAAGGTATTGTGTGAGAAGTAATGATGAAACGTTTTTTCAGCGCTTGCTGAAGGTCATCCCAAAACAGTATGGCATCTTTGCAGCTAACAAAGCAATGTTCAGTCATTTTTGGCACATCACATAGATGACAGTTGACAGAATAACAATACCCCTTCTTTTTATGCATGCGTTCACCGCCAATGGTTCAGAGTGGAGTTTATAAAAAGGTTTTTGAATTCGGTAGTATATACATTTTGTGCATTCGCTTCAACACATCGTGGAGTACAGTGAACGGTACAACGGAGGTGGGAAGAGCATACTTAGTAGATCCTTAAACAATGCCTAGTGCGATACTGTGCACAGGTATTCTACAGAAAAGCGAGCTTTAAAGAACCCAACTGCGAGGTAAACTTCCTGCATGAATCACCCCAAACACAAGCGTTCGGAGAAGTTTGATAAACAAACAGGTCTGGTAAGCAATCAACAAGTGTAACCTGCAAGAAGAAACTGATTACAGGATGGAATTCGCCTCGAAAAAAAAAAGAATCGTGACGCTATTTGCCATCGATAAAGGTGTTTTAAACCTAACCCACCCTCACTAACTGGCTTGAATATGTTGTGATCATGCATATGCCTAGGCAGGCTTGATGACGCGAAAGGAATCGCGTTATATGAGTAATAAAGCGTTTTAGAACATCAAAGGAACAGCCAGGCGTAACACAATGCGAATTGCGGAAACGAGTGGGTCATCCTATGCTCAAACCCATAAGAAACATTGTTCTTGATCACCTATTAACTGTGGTACATACCCACATCGGGCATGATCCTTCATCATTGTCAGCCACTGCATAAAAAAATTGCACAATTTTCTCAACTGGTGTGCAGCGGATGCCACGCTTCTCGAAACAATGGCGAAGGATAGCGTATTGTTGCTCTAATACACAAAATTATATTTATGGCGCAGTGAGTACCTAGCAGTGTGCTTGTAGTAGTTACCCAAAGAGTTTTTAGACGGTTGTAAGATACGGGCTTGCACCTGCACTTGGCGTATATTTTAAAACAACCTGCAGGCTGAACTAACAACAGTAAAGAAAGTAAAGTAGTAGGCCATAAAAAAGACTTGAATGGTCATATAGGCTTCAAAGGGACCACATGCGAGACCAGGTCACTCAAGAAGATGAAGGGCCATCGCACCAGAGCTGAACGGAAATGCATTAGCAGTCCACTTTCAGGGAAATCGTCAATATAAGTTTTCTCGTTTCATCCGGAGCGTCGCAATTATCAGCGTGTTCGTTGCCAAGGAGGTTTAAAAAAATTGCTGAAGTGGAAGCTCCCGCAATGCATTGCTAGTAAAAGTGAAGCAAACTTTTGCCCTGCCAAGATGTCGGAAACGACGCTCTTTTCTGGTAGTGCCCACTTAGAGATGAAGTGGCTTTGATATGTTAGTGCAAATGCTACCGTTGATTCTATATTAAAAGATAGTTGTTCCCGATGAAATAAAACACGTAAACGAGTATGGGTGACTGACTGACCGATGAACTTTGCCTCTAATTAGAGGCACTTACTAAGGAAAACTAGTAACACTAAGACGCAGTTGGAGCACTATGTAACCCGAAAAAGTTTCTGCATTAAACTCGTTGGGCGCGCGAGGGAATCGCTCCGTTTCAGGGACTGCGTTTGCTAAAGCATGTAGATTTCACATTGCTTATTCCCACGGGTGGGCTTTAAGCTCTCCCATAGTAGAGTACCTAGTACTGTCAATCGTTACCCACTATTTCTAAACACACAGATGAACGGTGGTTGTTTATTATGCCCTTGGCAAGATGGTCACCACAGCCGCCATCTTGCCATAGGCACGGCTTCACTCCCGGGCAATATTTTCCAGTCCAGCAATTTTTTAAAACCTCCTTCTTCGTTACCAACCCGACATTTTCGTAATCTCTATAACGCACGTTTTGATGCATTACATGATACCCGCTGTGTCGCAATGCGTAAGGCCATACATATACCATGTCTGTCAAGAAAATAAGCTTACGGTCACTCTCATCTTCGAAGGCAGGCGTATTTGGCCGTCTTACATGTAACTCACTTATACTTCTCTATCTGAGTTTACTGTGTAGTCATGCGTTCAAGACAATGCTCTGCCATATTTCACAACAGGGTGATTTCCCGGACTCACCCTAAATATTCGCAATTTCTTTCGTTCATTTTGCAACTTGGGCCAGAAGTTGGACGTTTTCTGCGTCGTAAACACATGGAAATTAAGCTTCATTGTTTCTGTTCTGACAGTAGCTCTTGCACGCAAACAGCATTCACGGTATTTAACGATGCGCGTTTTTATGTGATTGGCCACAATTTTCTACGTTCAACCTAGAACCCTCCTCAGGTGAGATACTTATTGCCGCGAAAGACGTCATCAAGTTGGAGTCGTACAGCTGTTTGACATGGAATCTGATTCGCAGAGTCCCATTTTCTGCTTCCCCACGACCCCTGCTCCATCTTTTATTTCACCCAGAGGTGTCTGAAAGAGGGGTTACAAAGTATAGTACGTAGAAAACACGTTCACTAGTTTCTTTGAAACGGTCCTTCGACCAGGGCGGGATATCAAATTCTGGCTAATGTTCTCCAGGGAGTTCTCCGCGCGGCCACATAGAAGCTCGCTCACCTCGCCGTTGCGGAGCGGACTCTGAAAGTTCGATCGCAATTACGCCGATTGCCCCGGTTGTTCGCTTAATAACGCAGGAGGTCATATATACGTTGGCTCCTTGCTAAGCCGTTCTGTTCGAAGGGGTGTTCGATAAACTTTGTTGCCCGGTTTTCGCAATAGCGCGAACAGTCATTCTTTGCTTGAAATAAAGTTATAAAAAAAGAAAGAAAAAATTGGAAAGCATGTGCTGGATCCTCGGTGGTCTTTTGCGAGAATTATTCATTAATTTCTCGTATATTACTGCGTCAGGCTTGAGTAGAGATGGGAAATTTCCGGAAATGTTGAGCAATTGAAAAAAACACACTTTTTCATGTTTTTTCCAGAAATCTTGAAAAAAAAAACAAAAAATAACGAAGTTGCTTTGTTATATGGAGATAGTTTATTGCTATATGATGCAGTTTATTGCCAAGTGTCAAGAACAATAAATTTAATTATTTAAATAACAAAAATAAAATGCTTTCTCTCTTCTCACAATCGAATACAGCATTTAACAGATCAATAGCAGGCTAGAGGCATCACCGCGAACTCATTTAGCACTCTGTGGATGGGTGTGGCTTCCTGGAATGATTATGGCAGATGGAAAAAAGAAACCCAGAAGTGTCCATTTCGTCGTAATTTGACTATGGGAACCTTAATGAAGATGCTAAAAAGATGAAGTCCGAACTCTCAGTCAGAGCCAGCATCAATGGCTTTATCTGTAGCTTTCTTCATCAAGTTAAAATTTCACATTGCGAAAAACCTAGCTGTTGCCGCAGTGCTTACAGACAGAAAGTTCCCCTTTCCCGCCATCAGCCTCTTAAACCATGAAGTTAATCCACATCAGAAATCAGTTCTACGATTGCAGAATCTGCTTGCACACGGCTGTATAAGCAGACGTCCGCCGCAGGTCGCAGACGTGTACGATAGAAATTAAAAACTGAACAATAACGGGTACCAAAAGATCATAAACCATCCCCCAACATGACCACACCCGAACAACGAAACTCTATGTCAAGACAGGTAAAGCTGACGCTAAGCTGACTTCATGTGATGGCGACGGTGAGTGGTCAGCCGTCGTTTGGTGTTTTGGTGTCATGTGCCATGTTCTTGTTTCACGTTCAACGCTGGTTGTTGCCTAAGCTTTATTTCTGTTCATTTTATCTCGTAAAATAGCGGCCAATGTGCCCCCCCCCCAAAAAAAACAATGAAACACTTCTTTTCACTAATTTCTCGTTTTTTCCACCCTTCGCAGGCCTAGCAGGAGTCGGTGATGCGAGAAATGTGTGAAGAAATATTACGCTTGAAAGAGGGAAAGCTGCGTCACAACGAGTGACGAATAATTGTTGAATGGTCGATGAAACCGGCTGTGACCAGCGTTTGTTAGAGTCACTTAAGATAAAAACGATCTCACTTTTCAAGGCCGTGATTGCGCTCCTTGGCAGCTTTTACGACGAAGCTTTTTCAGTGCACTCAATGCAGTATTGATTATTTGATAGCCGAGTTTATTGGTAGATGGGCCATGTTTCCCCGATGAGCGTGTGCAGCAGTAGTAGTCATGCTGTCAGCGTTTAAAAAAAAAGTAAGAAGAAGCGATGCAGTTTGAGAAGGGCTCTTGTGAGCGTTGTTAGCGTGACACGTGGTTGATGAGAACGAGAACCGAGGAGTAATGCTGTGAATCGAAAGGAAAACAAAGCAGTCAGGACCGGCTCGGCAGCCACAACCAGCGCGTTTTCGGGCGTGACTCGTTTCCCTGGGGATTCGAGAGGCAGAATGAGAATGTAGTCGGAGGCGAAAGAAAAAGCTCACCATTATACACGACTACGAGAACGCACAGGGGCGCGGATGAGGTGAGAACAAGTCGAGTCCGAGTCTGGCTTCTGCTTGATCCGAAAGGAGAGAAGAGCTCGACGGTTCTGCGTAATCTTCTTCCCTCGAAATGGCAAAGACGCGCTCCGCTGCACCATCTGCTTGACAGCATGACGGCAAAACTAACGAACACACAGAGAGATAGCCAAGCAAACAAGCGGACCAACAAACATACGTGCTGCTCGAAGCTGATGCCACGCCATAACGACAGTGATACGGGAAGCTTCCTGAAGATGCCGGTTCGGCTAAGTTGGCGGCTGTCGGAAATTTCTGTTTTCCTGTCACTCGGGAGAACAGCGGAAGTTAGGGGAACGAGTTCCGGAATCTCGCTGTCGGAACTGCCGAGAGTGGGAGGCTGTTAGATATTGCGGTGTAGTGTGGACGTGTGTTCCATGTAGATGAGGAGAACGTTGTTACTCCCTTCTTCGTAGGAGAGTTGCTTACGCTCTTGTCTTCAGTACAGAGTGAGTCTCTCCTCGTTTCTTAATTTGGGTATGACTACAGGTTCCCTTAACTGACGTCATGAAATTGCTTGAGTATAGGCGAAGTACGTGCTGTAACAGGTGCAACCATGCAAAAATATCTCCGCGCAAGAGAAGATAACAAGCCCGCAATAATTACTCCTTGCGAATTCATATTTGAACGATTCGCTCATATCATCAGAAATGTCTTTTGATATGGATGGAAGCAACTAGAGGAAGAAGAAGAGATGGTGTCTGAAAATCGTTAACAGCACCTTGGACGTACAGCCTTTATATTGCGAAGGAGTTCACTAATTGTTTACAGTGGTTTTAAATTTATAATACAGTTATATAATATTG
Source organism: Rhipicephalus microplus (assembly GCF_013339725.1). Classification (NCBI taxonomy): domain Eukaryota; kingdom Metazoa; phylum Arthropoda; class Arachnida; order Ixodida; family Ixodidae; genus Rhipicephalus; species Rhipicephalus microplus. The sequence goes on along the minus strand of NC_051175.1, from coordinate 105,696,697 downwards.
GTGTGTTCAGGGCTATGACTGACAGCGTTATCAAGTTTTCAAGTGCCAGTCAAATTTGTACACACAGAATTACTATTTTTTAATGATATTGCCGATTTTTCAAAGGTCAAGGTGTCATATTGGAGTTTTTTCAACACTAAACAATCATTGTAAAGACTGATACGTTACAGAGATTTAATTATGACCCAAGTAAAGCTTTCGCGAAATTTTACATTTTTTCTTTTGTTTTTTACGATTCACGAAACCTTATGAATTGCGGTGCAGTTGTCGCCAAAGAAAACCTTATATTCCTTTCTCGTGGACTAAGCTAAAAACTTCGCATTCGGCTACATTAGTAGCCCCCACCTTTTCCTTTTCCCCTCTCTCTTTTGAGTTTATGGCGTATTCCATTTTAGGACTCAGAAATCGGAGAGTATTAAAACGCCGAGCTACAGAAATCCAATAGGTTCCACAGGACGAAACCACTTCATTGAGGAGTGCGGTGCAGCAAAGACAAGCCCTATTTCTCCGGTTTCATGGACCACTTCAGCCTCTTTATACTAATGCGCATGCGCCGAAAACACAATAGGTGTGCGAGAATAATGAACCGTGGAGGTGCCATCGGAAAACGTGAACTGAAGCCGATGGGGCGTGGAGGGAAGGAAAAATAAAGCGAAAGGAAAGATGGTATTTATGGTAACGAGGGCCGTGTCTGTTTTGAAGTGCGCGAATGGAGGCGTGGCTAAGAGGCTTGCGCAGACTTTTTACGACGTCGCGAAATAAAATAATAAGCCACAATAAAAGAGGTGAGAGTGTAGGACGGATTTTCGAACTTGAAAACGTGAGCTTGGGATCGGTTCAGTGGACGACACGGTTTAGCGTAAGCTGTTAGGTTTGGGAAAATCAGCCTTCTCTCTCTTCATCTGAAATTGAGGCGAAAGCGTTAGGTGCCTCATCAAACGCTAAAAGTGACCGTTGGCGTTAGCGGCGTCAAAATGGGTGACGCAAAAAAAAAAAAAACGTTTCACGTCGTTATTACGTAACGAGTTGCGCAGATATGTGACATCACGGTGGCTTCATACATAGACGTCATCATCTCAGATCGTAGCGTGGTAAAAGGTGGGTCCACCATGGAGGCACCACAAATTTGCGTGTAGTGCAGAAAGCTTCCGGTTCCCCCGATCTTGGAGGCAATGAAAAACAACATCGAGTGCGAATAGTTCAGGGTGAGATCAATGATATCGACGGAAAAGAAACAGAACGTCACTTTCGCCTTCCAGCTGTGTTGGGTAATAGCATAATATTTTTACACTAATAACGGGTTGCTTAAAGGAGGTCACGTGGATTTTCATTTCGTGGATTTACGCGTATGGACACTGCACCATTAACCAGGTGTGCAGTTTTGAGTTCCGCTGCAAATTAAATCGGGGAACGAATGACTCCATAAGTCGAGTGTGTGCGTTTGTTTTGAACCGACAAAGCCGAGGTGGTGGTGGCGGTTGTGTTGCGACAGGAGAAGTTAGCCTAGCCTTAATGGCCAGTGATTGTGGTTAACAGTAAGAATGTGCAGTTTTGGCACGAAAGCATGTGACGTCACTTTCATGGTGTTTAATGGTACTTATTGAGAGCCTATACGAGCAGCTGTCTTGTGGATATCAGCCTTAAAGCTGATTGTTGATTTATTCACTGATTGTATGATTGAATGATTGATTGATTGATTCATTATTATGGGGGTTTAACATCCGAAAACCACCATATAAGTATGAGAGACGCCGTAGTAGAGGGTTCCGTAAATTTCGACCACCTGGAGTTGTTTGAGAAGCCGAACGTGGAGCTTGGAGCCATGCATGGAAGGGAATTTTAAAAGGGCTTTCAGTGACTTGCTTTCATAGCTTTTTTTTAGGGACCAAGCTCCTTATAGCGGTACCCGTTCGTTTCCCGTAGTATGTAACAAGTATAACATTTTGACCACCAAGGTGGTGCCGGTGAGAGACTTCTTCTGTGCGTTGTTGAACAAAAAAAAAATAGTGCTCAATGTACATGTCAGTAGCTGCTAATGGGGAATGAGATACAGGAGCATTCGGCTTTTAGTTAACACGCAGGCTGCGATCAAAATTAGCAGCCATTGGCATGTACTATGAGCACTATCTGACAAGAAAGGGTTGCTACGTTATACTCGCTGGGTGTAACCTCCTTAGCTTTATAAAGGTTTAGCGAGCGTTGAGTCGCAGTGCCATGAATACAATGAACCTGTCTATACCATGAATTAACTCGAGGTGGTTAAAAATGGGAAGTAGATACGAAGCGCAAGCCGTAAGAAAGTGAAAGCAGAGTTCTCTGCCTCTTTTCCATTGGCAGCCATTGGCATGTACATTGAGCACTATCTGACTGAAAAAGTTTGCTACGTCATACTCGCTGGGCGTAACCTCCTTGGTTTTCCAAAGGTTTAGCGAGCGTTCGGCCGCAGTGCCATGAATACAGTGAACTAGTATATACCATGAACTCGAGGTGGTTAAAGGTGGGAAGTGGACCCGAAGCGCAAGCCGTAAGAAAGTGTGCGTGTGCCACCTCTCGTTTAGCCCTTGGAATGTCCGCTGGATGGTGGTGCTTCTATATGGGGAATATATGATGAAAAGATGCGAGATGGTGGTACTTGGAGTGTTGAATAGATGGATGAACGGACACATAGACAGATGTATGGATGGACGCATGAACGGACACAGGGGCGGCTGCATGGACGAACGCAGGGACGGACGCACGAACAGACGCACGCACGGACGGGCTGATGGACGCATGGACGGTCACACTGACGGACACATGGACGGACGGAAGCAAGAACGAATAGATGGACGAATTCTTCACCCCACTCTCCATCATTCACTCCGTAGATATGCTGCCATTTTTTTTAAAGCGAAGGGAGAGTAAATGCATTACCACTATTTTTACCATTTTTACTGTCAAGTAGAATTGTAAGTGAGGGCCTCACTTACATTTCACGGAGTCCTGCGCAGCGAAATTTCTGTGTTTCCGAAAGTGACTGAACCAGCAGAAGTGTGAGCGAGGCTTACGACGCTGTCGTTACCTGCATTTCAAAATGGTCACATTGTTTTTTTTTATTTTTCTATTAGAGGCGCCCTATTGTTTCTATTCGCTTCTTACACTTGAAAGAGAGTCCAGTTCGGAGCGCTCTGAGCTGGTACTCGGCGCTCCTGATAAGAAGGTCTTCAGGCCAATCACAACAAAAGCCAAAAATGCCTTGCTTCAATGTTTTGCTCGTAACTTTCGGCAAAGCGGCTCAACTAGCCGAAGCTTCATGACTAATCCGTTTCTCCACCAAGAGAGCTTTGTTGGCTACTTTTTGATGAAGAAGAAAAGATATCTCAATACACAAACAATAAACAAATAGAAAGAAAGAAAAAAGGAAAGAAAGAAAGAAGGAAGGTAAGAGAACAGAAGGAAACGCAGCCTAATGTCAAGTTAAGACTGTTATTTCTTCTTCATGATGTTTTAAGATAAACCCTGCTTAGAGAGCTGATTCTCTACTGAAGTGGTCGCAACTCCAAGTTTAACCATTTCAGTTCAGCGTTGCGAAAAATCAGGATTTCTTTTGTTTCCCACGTTTTTACTATATTTTTCACCTTATCACGTCATAGTTCCCATCCTTTGGTAAAAGCTGCTGATTCTCCTTATCACGTCATAGTTCCCATCCTTTGGTAAAAGCTGCTGCGGGAGTTCACAGCTGATCGCGTCGCCATGTTATAGCTAAAACAAGAATTGATGAAACGTGAATAGAAACAGGGTGCATGCACAAATGGACAACTCAGGCACAGCGTAGGGCTTTATCGGAGGTGTTGCGTTGCTAAGCTCGCCACGTTTGCGCGAATCTGGGCGAAATGCAATAATCGGCGGCCACGGCACCAGAGATTCGAAAAATCAGTGTTATGCGACATCACCGAAATTTTTTTCGATATCACTATGACATCATCATCATCATCATCATCATCATCATCATCATCATCATCAGCATTATCATACCACCGCCATCAACATCGTCATCATCATCATCATCATATAAAGGCGTTACTTGGTCAATTGTGTGCCTATGTCGGAAGCAACGCAAAGCCATGCGAAGTGCGGGAAGCTTTCGACGCTTCATATAATTTAAGACAGCGAATAACTATATGGTAGTTGCAGGAAGCATTTGCGAAAATTCCGGCAAATTTACGAGCTGAATGGTGATGAGTGGCCGAAGCAGTGGAATCGTTCGATGTTACCGTAAATCATCCGTGACAGTCACTACTCACGCATGTAAACGAGTGACAAAGCGGTGTACAGTTATACACAGGGTTGATTGGTCATAAGTGATTTGCCGTGTTGAGTTGTAAATTTTGTTTTGCCTTCCTGATTATTACTACCTTGTGGCATCGAATCTAGTCCGAAGTTGGCAACGACTTCGGCAACGGTCTGTGCACGTTCCGCTGGTGCTTGTTGGTTGATTCCAATCATACGAATTACATCGCAGAGCACATCGAGCCGTCTTTTACTACACAAGCGAGTCTTCGTGCGTGATCATCATCGTCATCATCTTCGTAGTCACCACGGTTATGGCGCGCAACGTCAACGCCACCAACGGACAACACTTGACCTTGAAGGGGTATTGACACAAAATTTCGCGGCCGAGATTGCCTGCGGAGTCGATTCCCGTGGACATTTATTATCATCAGCAAGATGCTAACAGCGCATGTAGCATGGAAGGTAATTGAATTAATTTTGAAGCTTGCGTGAGTGCTTCATTCCATTGTGCCATTGACAACCTGGAAGCGGACCCTTTGGGTATCTCCTACTTCTCTTATGTCACCACGCGGCAGTCAAGAAAACGAGTTATAATGGTGTCACAGCTGCCATTTGTCTTTTGCTGGGTTTGTTCGAAGGAGGTATAAAAATATTGCTTTCAAACATTCTTGGTTTGTTCCCACAGGCTTCTGGGCAGCTGGTCGCGAATGCGTGGCCGTAGTGCACGGTTTCAAAGTTTTGCGTTTGGCAACACTGCAGTCCCGTTTTCCATTCGAAAGTAATTCTCGATCTGGTATGCGGGAGGGCGTCACAGTTGTGTGTGCTGACGTGGTCGAGAGTTTAACACGCTAGGTGGCGATAGTTGCACGTGGCGGCATTTCGTTTTTGGAGCTCTCTGAAACCGAAACTGAAATTGGTCGAGAGAGCGGGACCGGTGAATAATTATACCTGTCGAGTGCTGCATTAAACGAGGTGTTGTGTTGTGACTATCAGGCCCTCAGGGACACAATGCGGACGAAAAAAGCGAGGCCGAAGTTTTTGTGTCACTACCACTTTATGAAGCAGAATCTTTGCCCCTAAAAAAAGGTGTGGGGGGGGGGGGGCGGATATGCGAAGGGGGCGATAGGTAAAGTTGACTAAAAAGTTGACTTTCGTTTTCGAGTCGTCACAAGCAAATGCATGATAGACCACACGACTATTTTTCGCATGTGACCCGCAAAGCAGAGATCGATGGCTCAAACCTCGAGACAGTCATGAACTGTCCGACTTTTGCTGTCCGGGGCTAAGCGCCATTAGTATACCAACCGCATGTGTACGTTTCCTATAGATACACACTGACTCATACGTATCGGTCGTAATTCCTAATCTCAGACAGAGTTGCTGTCATCTACACGACATCGTTCAAATGCTTGCCTGTCCTACGGGCAAGCAAAAAGGGCGACCAAAAGCAGCGCGTCTAACCGAATTCTCCAGCCGGCAATAAGCGACACGGCTTCCTTTGTGAGAGCCTGACATTGACGAACGTCGTCGAGGCGTCCATCTTACTCGCCGTGGCGTTCTCGCTCATTACGTCACCGCTCGCTCATTACGTCACGAGCGAGCGGCGACGTCACCCGCTAACAGCCAGTCGTCAATCAGGCGCCCAGCGTCGCTTGTGTGCGTCGAAACGACGCTTCAGAAGCTAGACGACCTAGATGATGAACTGGCTCCTCATATGCGTCGGACCTCGTCTCTTAGGCTCCTGTTTAGGATACATCGCTTTCCTTTGTTATTCTATCTGCCTCCTGTAATACTTAGCTGCGATCGTTAGATGGGAGCAGGCCAAGTTTCCTACTTTGACCGACAGTCTGCAGCTTGGGCCCGACGGGAATTCTTGTCGTCTTGTATGTTACGCTCGCTTCTTTTGCAGGCTTTTCGGCTCTGTGCGTCACTTAGAGGCCTGTGGTAGCCTGCTGCTTTTTTTTTTACTTCGCTAATGATCGATTTCCAGCTCTGGTGGATGCACATGACTCAGAATTTGTATGAGCATGTGTTTGCCCGAGTCGTTAGTTGTTCTTCTTACGTTCCCTAGTGTCCGAAACAAAGACAGTTGGGCGCATGTAAAAGTTAGGTATAGTAGAAACTCTCTGCGTAACTTGCTTCAAGCTTCAGTCACTTGTTTTTCAGACAGTCTACAGTCCAAGCCTTTATGGGTATCCCTATTTTTGGAGTCCAACTTTAAACCTATTTCATAAAACTTTATTCGGCATGAAGTTCCAGTTGAGAGCACTGGTAAAATGCACTTCCGTCTATATGTGGGATCTTAGTGAGCGGTAGGCTAAATCAGTTCATTGTAGCTCTTGCGTAATTAAAGAGTCACATAAGTGACCTACACGACATCATTCTTGGCAATTCCTTATCCCGTGGACTTAAACTATATTTTGATCTTGCAAACGTACTACTTTCTTCTTTACTTGTTATTGCTGTAATTTAGCGGAACAAGCTATAAACAACAACGAAAAAATTCGCGCTTTGATTATGCATTCACCTAAAGAGACTTGAAAGTGACGGTCAACTTCATTTTCTTCTCAATCGAATGTCTTGATTCTACCTCCCGAAAGCATCGTACATGTAAGGGCCGGTTCACACTAGCGGCAGGCCTGCCCTGACGGAGTGGTGCCGCAGACCGGCGGCCGGCGCCGCCCGCCGGCTAGCTGTTCGAAGTGCACGGCAAGCTTCGCAGGTGAGGCATTTCAGCCTCCCACAAACATCGCTGCTCCCACAAACATCGCTCGAATCTATAAAGCGGGTGCTCTGCGCTCTGTAGCTCGCAAGCTCCGAACTGATGCTTCCATCTGCTTTAGACTCATGTCCTTTAACATCGACAACGCAGTAGTCGAATTGGAAGGGCAAGAGTGGGGGCTAGTTGGTTGATTCGGCAATGTTTTTCAGAGCCATACTCAAATAATTGATGTTGTACCATTAAGCAATCCTTCCCGAATATCGGAGGGCGTACATTACACGTTTGTTAGTTGCTGCTAATGCTGGATTGAGGGCGCCACCTCTCCAAACGCCTGCTTTGGGAGACGTCCTTTTGATTAGCTGTGCGCTTTTTTAAACAACGGGCAGGCCAAAATGCTCTATTCACTGCTGGAACGTAGTCTGGGAGCAACACGTTCGACATAGCGTGAAAACTGCGGAGTAAGAAGCGAGCAGCTCGAAGTGTCCCTCGGCAGACGCAGACGATGCGGAGAGGCGAAGGCAGACGACGCGGCTCAGCCATGTCCCTCATCCGACGCTGATTGGCTACGCCACTCTCAGACAAACGGCAACCGGCACAAAAATGGGTCTCAGACCCATTTTTCGAACGGCGAAGAACGGCAGACGTGCGCGAAGCAAACAGCCCCGCACGGCTGCCTGAGAACGTCAAACGTCAAACGGCGAGGCATGCTTGCCGCTAGCGTGAACCGGCCCTAACATGATTTCGCACTTCCACCGCTAACAGAGAAGTTCCAGTCTTTGTTCGCCTCACGGGGTTTGGCAGTGCCTGCGAGATCGGCTCACCAATGGCCAGGCTATGATGATAATGTCATGTGATGACGTCGTCACGTGACGTCATAATCACGTCGCGAATTTTGGTGGCTATATGACGTCCCAGGGCATCCTCGGTTCATGACTTTTTTTTCATCCCATCGCGTCGTCGCCGACGTCTTTGAGGGTCGATTTTCGTGTATGAAGAGGCATTTTCGCCTGTTTCCAAAACAATTGACGAACATCGTTTGCACCCGCAGCCCATAGGCAAAGCTACACTGTCGAGTATAGCTAGGAAGCAGACGCTGTTACAGCGACAGGACATCACAGAGGGGAGTGTTGTTTCTTCTCACAGTTTTGTTCCTTCTTATTTCCCATTAGAGATAACAGGAACAAATCGAGAATAAGAAACTTTACTGTCTTCTTTCGTTACGATTGTCACCCGAATTTCTCAATGAAGGAAGCCCAGAGCAGCGGCGAATGCGCCTCGACCTCGACGATGTGAGAACGGCTTCCGGAGGGTCGCGTACTCGTCTTTCTGGTGTGGCCGCATGTTCCAGCTGCCAACCATTTTCCTATACGATGTGCTTCTAACGCATCGCACGGAAAAGTCAGGCCTATATAAAGACGACTGGCTGCCATTAAGGGCCAAGCGGGTTATCACAGCTCGACGGCGATAGCTACTATACCCAGTTTTCAGCGTCCAATCGCATGGCCCACACGAGTTGGCCGAGCTCGGTGTTGTAACTTGCGTGCAGTGCTCTCATCGGTGCAGCATATCCTTAGCCTTTGTTCCTTTTCTTTACCTAAACTCAACCCGACCCAACCCATTAGACTAACTAACTAACTAACTAACTAACTAACTAACTAACTAACTAACTAACTAACTAACTAACTAACTAACTAACTAACTAACTAACTAACTAACTTACTAACTAACTAATGAACTAATTAACTAACTAACTGACTGACTGACTGACTGACTGACTGACTTGAATGACTGACTGACTGACAGACTGACTTGACTGACTGACTTGAATGACTGACTGACTGACAGACTGACTTGACTGACTGACTGACTGACTGACTGACTTGACTGACTGACTGACTGACTGACTGACTGACTGACTGACTGACTGACTGACTGACTGACTGACTGACTGACTGACTGACCGACCGACCGACCGACCGACCGACCAACCAACCGACTCATGAGGTTTCATGCGCGTTTGGCGAAGTAGGTGAATCATTTTCGCCAACATATGCGTGTTTTTTCGAATATACGCGGAAAAGTATATCTGAAAAAAAAAAACATGCTCACGCAGCCCATCCTCGTGGTCATCATACTTTGGCATCGTCTCTCTAAAGAAAGGAAACAATATCAGGCATAAGAAATGGGTGTAGCGTCAAGATTCGGCTATCTCGTAATTTCACGATAGGGAAGACGCCTGGTTTCGCAGTCGAGAAGAGCGTCTTTGTGGGGAGGAGGTAGGATAACGAAAAGAGAGGGCGAAAAAAAAGTGTATGAGTATTATATGAGATGTGAGCGCCCACAAAAACGAGCGCAGTTGACGCTTGGGTATTACTGTTCTCAATATTGTTTTCTTTAGTGCCACTGTTAACCCTAAACGGGACAGTAGATGAATGGAAATGAAATCGCTACTACAATTCAAAGAGAGGATAATATTTTCAATATAGAACACAATGACCGCAATGTGTATGGCGTGTCCTTCAGGATGAGTGGTCGGAAATGCCGCAAGATCCAAAGAGTCAATTATCATACGGCAAGCTTAATACATATATATATATATATATTAGAAGAAGAGGAATAGAGTGAATATCAAAGCATGGTTAATTCGATTGGGCAGCACGACGATTAGAATCGGTCGGTGTCTGTCAGCGCTAAGAATCGAACCCAGCGCCTTCCATGTCGCTGGTGAGGAGCGTGGCCTCGCAGGCTCGCACCGACGCGGCGCGCTACTGTCCTGCCACTGGTATGTGCTGCCAGCCGCGCACGGCCGCGGCATATTAATGCTGCAGTCGTAGATGCCTCGAAAACGCGAAAGTTGACCGTCAGCGGCGGGATGTGTCGGTGGCGTGTGGGGGAATCGGCACGAGTGACGAAAAAAAAAAAAAGCCACGATTACGTGAGGACGTCGCCCTAAGGATGTCATCACGACGTCCTATATCGATAAAATTCGTCGCATCATTATGACGTCACTAGGAGGTCATTACATGGCGTTGTTGCTTGTTGGGTCGATCACGGAGGCAGTCCAAAACCAGAGAGAGAGAGAGAGAGAGATAAAGATGCAAGGAAAGGCAGGGAGGTTAACCAGACGCACATCCGGTTTGCTACCCTGCACTGTGGAAGGGATGAAGGGGAGAAAATAGGTTGCAGAAAGATGAGAAGGTACACACAATCACGAGCACACTCGGGGAGCACACACAGTCTACAGGCGGTCGCTCAGGTTTGTTGACTTAAGGTAAAGTAGCAGTGCTTTAGTTGCTTTCTGCGCAACTGAGGCAGATGCCCAAGGTCCTAGTATCTTCTGCACACAAAATGGTCCGGGGTCAAGTCGATTCAAAACCATCCGGAGCTGGCATCGCTGTGTGTCGTAGCAAGCGCAGCTGCACAGGACGTGTTCGATGGTCTCTTCAGCTCCGCAGGAGTCGCATGTAGGAGTGTCCAAAACCAGGTGTAAAGAAAAAGCCATGCCTCCAATCATGGAGGCAATGAAAAAGCACGTTAGGAGCAGAAAGCTTTAGCAGGTTGGCGGCGGAGGATAACGCAATATATCATCTAATGATGAAGTAATACATCATCAGGAGCGTAGCAAGTAGTCATGTTGGTACATGACACGTATCTCATGTTTATTATGTTTGCACCACTATCATATCCATTCACGTCCCGTAATACCAAATTTTGTATAAGTGAAGCTAGCGAAATGGCTGCCAGCGCATCATGAGCGTTGCATGTAGTCATGTTGTTACATGACACGCATCTCATGATTATCATGTTTGCACCAGTCACATACCTTCGTCATTCATTCACGTACCATAATACCAAATTTGGTATATGTGACGCTAGCGAAACGGTCGCGAGCGAATCATCATTTTGGCATGTAGTCATGTTGTTACATGACACGCACGTCATGATTTTCCTGTTAGGGTCTGTCGCTTGTGTTCGCCATGCAATCATGTCATACCATATCAGTTTTGCAACATTCCATGTGCACGAAATCACCGCAAAAGCTGCACGACCATGAAACGTAAATCTAAATATTCATGACATACATATCATGATTTTCATGTTATGACTAGTCAGATATGTTCTTGGTGTCATGATATGCTATACCAAGTTTGGTTCCGATAGCATTTTCGAAACGGCCAGGAGAGCTAAATGTCGTAGACTGATAGATAGATATATAGATAGATAGATAGATAGATAGATAGATAGATAGATAGATAGATAGGATAGATAGATAGATAGATAGATAGATAGATAGATAGATAGATAGATAGATATAGATAGATAGATAGATAGATAGATAGATAGATAGATAGATAGATAGACACGCTCAAAGTCGCCGAAGTTTGCTAAGAAATGCTTCGCTTTAAAACAGCTTGTATGCAAATACGAATTTTCTGTTGTACAAAGCCAACCACTAAGTGCACCAATAAAACACCGCACTGCTTAGCATTTAATTTCCAGGAAACCAAGCTAACGCTTTGTTGTTCACTATACTACACGCAACTTGAAATACGCAGATTAGCACCGACCTGACCGGCCCTAATGTCCCTTAATATCCAGGGACATTAACCAGCCCTAGTCGCGGCTCCCACGTATTCTGATTTCCAAAAAAGAAAAGTTTGCAACGACGGAGATAAGACTGATAGGTCACTTATTTTGTTGGAGACGGTGGTTTCCGCAATTCAAGGCGAAGACAGCGGAAGGAACCCGTAACCCTCTGATGGTCGGCGTCCACATGTAAAGTAAAACAAAAGTAAACAAAATTGCTGAGACACTGTCGTGGCCACCATCGTACTATGCGGCAGCTGCTGAAGTAAGTAGTCCGTTACCTTAAGTCTTGCGCGACCATTTCCTTTCGGTTATGGACGTGGAGAAAAAGATAAAGACGGGTGGGTATCGTAAATTGGCCGGCAGAAGCAAGTTTGTCCGTTAGAAGCGACGTCAGCAATCCTGATATGCAGCCGTTGTCTTAATAGATAAATAAGCTGGCAAATAATATCTCGGTCGTAAGATAGTCACTACTGTAAGGCACCCTACAAACGAGTGCTGTAAACGGCTCACGTGTACAGCGCTCATTTGTAGATGGGAACAAGACATAACATAGTGAACATTGCTACATTGCCTTTTTACGCCAAACGAAGGTGTGAAACAGACTACATACTCTGCTTTCCCTCATGGAATGTAAATTACAGTTGATATGACATTGAAATAGTTAAATCATTGGGTTCTTGTGTGCTCCACTGATTTTCTCATTATGAAGCACACATTGCTAACAGATCAACCATTCACACCCGCTGACCTGACTGGAGATTTTCAGAATCGCTCTCGCGCCATGAGAGCATCATTCCTTCGGGCTTCACTCCGGCAAAAGATGCAGAGATACCAGCATGGACTTTATCAAGACCGGAAGTGCGCCTATATCTATTCCCGGGAAGGATAAATAATTGCGTCTACCCTCTCGTGGTCTGAAGCAATGAACCTTATTGGATATATATACTGAATATGTCGCATTCATAGATGCGTTTACGATGGATCTGTGTTAGCAACCGTCTCAACAGCGGTGCGTGGTATACCAAGTTTGAGGACCAGTGAACGCTTCTGTCTAGACCACCGAAGAAGATTGATGGCGGTAGAGATTGTACCCATCTGCGAGATAATTTGTTACATGTCTACGCGGCCTCACTACAAAGTGATTATAATTTGTGTCTCTAATCCAGCGCTTCAAGTAATAGATTTGGTGCTAAAACAAGGACCATATTACCCTCCTGTTCAATAAGTAGCCCAATCACACTATGTAGCCGTGAGAACAGGCCATCGTATAAAGCATTATTAGATTCCATCGTACTGTGGCCTGAATGCAAACGAACAGGCTGATGCAAAGACAAACATGACCCGCGTGAACGCCACAATATGGCCAATTCAATTTTTACGGCCGGACACTAACACTGTTTTGCATTCTAACCTCCGCGAAACTGCCATGGCTTACTGGTCTTTGCCTAGTAATCTTCACTACCATCGTTACGAACTACACCCAGATATCCAAGTTCAAATACCGTCAACCACGAAAACGTGCAGTTCAAGTCTACTGCACAGGCTTCGCCTGGTGCAGCGTTCACTCGGTGATACCTGCACTGTATTGGCCAAGCAGACAGTCTGAATTGCGAAGTATGTGCCATCTCGAGGCCACTGAACACCTCATTTGCGCTGCCCGTGATACAAAGAAAATCGATGGGAACATTTTTGTTCAATTCCGTCAAGCAACAAGTATCAGAAAAAAGTTCTCTTGGGGCCCTATATGTTGTCATCGACGCAATATTTTCAAAGATTTGGATGAGTTATTGCGTGGGACATAATTCGAAAAAATAACTGTAAAAAAGTTTTGGACATTAAAGGTCTCGATTCATCACCATCTTCGTCCTCATTATTATCAAGACCTTCTCTCTACTCTCTTTACCAGCCCCTTCCCTTTATAAGAATGAGTAGGAGGTTAATTATTCAGACCAACGTCTCAGCTTTTGTCTGAAAATAAATCTCTCTCATTTACTGACTCCAGGTCCAAGTACTCAAATTTTTCGCCAAGTCACACCCGTAAAGTGGCAGCATGTCTTATTGGAATCGAGGCCAGAAACTTTAATGGAACAGAGAAACAATAGTGTGCTGATGCTGATAACATAACATCTTGTAGCGCCAGTGTCAGCGTTCCCAAAATTACCATGATTAGTATGCTGTAACATCGGCACGAATATTTCCCTGTTATAGAATGGTTACATGAAGAGATCTACCATACCTCCCACGCAATATTGCTCCCTTCGTGAACCACTTCTAAGCACTTAACCACCCCCTTTCCCTGACTTTTCTCGTAAGCCGAGCCCGAAAGAAAATCATCTTTGCAACGGATGCGAAAAAAGAAGAACATGAAAGTGGATGAAAGTGAAGGAATGACGTGCTTCACACAAAGACCTGCCTTTAGGTTTCTGGTGGTGAAGGTGCGAAGTACACAGCTCCTCGGAGGCAACACCAGTGGCCCTTCGACCACATTATGGACGAAAACATGCTAGGCTGCAAGGCGACGCTTTAGAAATTCATGGAAAGAACAATAATGTTTGCTGGGGTTTCGCTCTCAAACCACGACCTCACTATGAGGGTGCCATAGTAGATGTCTCTGAAAATTTCTGACACCTGAGGTACTAATGCACAACTAACTCTAAGCAAATGGGCCTCTGGCATTTCACCTCCATAGTAGTGCGACCTTCACGGCCGGGATTCAATTCTGCTACCTTTGTGTCAGGAGTTGAGTAGCATAACTATTAGACCAGCCTGCTGGTTTGCTGGAGAGGACATGGTCATGCAAGTTGTGGGGTAGATTTGGCGTCCACCGTAACTGACTAGCTCCTCCCAATGACGCGCATATATTCATTCCTGGGTGCAATGCTATGTGCGTAACGCGTAATGAAACACTGAGCCTCACTTGTAGAAAAAATGGCGTATATATTAGGACTCATGTATTGATAGATCAACCAGATAAGTTCACATGGCGACGTTGGTACTGAAACGCAAAATGAATTGTGTTATAATTAAAAAAGAATGAACAAAAGCCTAATTACTCATCGCGATGGTTCCTTCCGGGCACTCTGATGTTTCCAGGCCTGAATGACTTCGTGTGCGTGAAATTCGAAAATTGCTTGGGGCGAGCACGAGTCGTGTTATCAGCGCCGGTGAATACCGGGCTCGGCAGCGATGCACTCATCAAAATTTATGCCGCCAGCCCGTGGCAAGATGGTAGGGTATGCTCAAACTCGTACAGCCGCACATAAGCCGAGACAACCTCGGCCCGCAGTGTCTGAGGCGCCTAGGAAAAGTTTAATCATCCGACGGCCCGTTCTCACAGAATGGATGCCGGCGCTGGCGGAATCTTCGATGCTACGGTTTCTCTCTCGGCAACGCCGGCTGCGCGGCAGTTCGTGTAATTGTGGCCGAGAGTGCTCAGTCGCAATTACTTGGGTCGCAGCGGCGTGAAAATTCAGTTTGGTTTCTCGGGTAGATAACCCCACTTGCCCTCGTCCACTATACTCCCCCCTTGCGTGGCAGAATCATCGTTGAACTCGACCCTGGGGCATATAACCGTGGCCGCTTCGGTTTTATACGATGCCGCATCAACGACGGGTAACGGTATGCTCCCGATATGGCTGACAACAATTTTTAGCACGAAAGTCTTAGAATACTCATCAAACGTGACCGGCGTCCAGCATCGGCAGCATCAAGACAAGTATACAGTGCAATAATCACCATGCTATGATGTCAAGAAGTGACGCCATCATGACGTCGAATATCAATAAAATTTGTGACGTCTCCTTGACTTCACTGATATATGAGGTAACACGTGACGTCACATCACATCGCATTGCTTGGTTTAAGGCAGGTTGATCCCGTATGTTATGCAAAACAAGGTTATTGCAGGAAGCCTACAAAGCCTCCAACACTGCAGAGACTGCAAAACCGTGTTAGTTAGAGAAAGCCTCCAGTGGGGAGCACGAAAGGTTCAGCACAAAGCGAATAAGCTAACTTCCGCATTCGAGTCACTTAAGGCGAATCTATAAGGTACCGTTAGGGAGTTTACGTGACTTCGAGATAGAAAAAGTATAAAGGAGGGATCTGTAATTTAATGAATCAATCGATCAGTCAATCAATCCATCAGTTTAGTATTCATAACAGAAATAGAGTACAGTGCGTAATATTTATACATTTGGGACCTCAATACTCGGCATGAGTGGTAACAGGTAGTGTTATTTATATCAGTGTAAAAAGATCTCAGATGTATACGAAATACAGAATGTCGAAATGAAGCAGCCTTTCGAAAGAACACGGAACCTACGATCGATGAAAATTACTTGAACGCTGCGTGTCGCCAGAAGCGACGTTTGTACAAGCACTTTTATATTCAGCACACTTGGCGCGTGTATGTACGCTTTTTACCTTCTCCTGAGCAATGTTCGTTCGGTCATGTGAAGGGTACAAGTTTTACATTGTTCACAACTGATACGGGGAAACTTATAGATTTTATTCGTAGCAGAGCAAATGGCACTAGAGTGCAGCTAGATCACTTTGCTAGGCCATTACTCTATACACGCATCACGCCTTTCTGTCCTGTCATTATTGTCGATCGCAATTTTCGTCTTTCCCTTCTATCGCTGAGCAGAGTAGCAGGAAGAGAGTGGTACCTCTTAATTTGTCTTCTAACAAATTCTCTATTTCTTTCGAGCGTGAACAAAGTTATTTGAGGTTGTTGAAGCAATCCGTGTCGGCCTTGCCAACTTCATTCGTTGAGTATCTGGTGGTTCCAGATTGCTGCTGCGCATGGTGTGTCCCTAAATATGAATGATTGTTATTGTTGCTAAAAGACGGCTCTCATTAGATTCCTGGGCTCATGGCAAGCACCTCAGTCATCCACATGTCAGGATTTTTCAAGACTACAATAGCTGAGAAGCATGTATATGACAAAAAAAAAAACGATGGTTCACATAAACGCAGAATAAACACGGGATAATACAATTTAATACGTCGTCGAAAAGGCTTAGCGATGACGTCGAATACCCTTGTTGAAAGAGGATGGCCGGCGCCCCCGGGTTCATCCGGTTCCAGTCGTCTGTCACTGCTCTGCGTTCCGAACTGAGAGACCTTTACTTGCTAATGGAAGTCTACGCACTCTCGGCTTTGTACGAAAACCATCGTCATAGAACTATAGGGAACAAAAACACGAGCTTCGTATTCTCGTCGGCTTCCGCTTTGACCCCTGAAAGACTCGGAGCCATCTGACGCCTGTCGTCGGCTCACCTCCCTTTCTTTATCTGTGACCCTAGTGCTGCAGTGCATGGAAGTTCATTGTGTTGGAGCTGAACAAAGAAAGCTTGCTGGGTGCCTTGGGTTACACATGTAGCCGGAATTCCAACCTCACTGGAAAGCAAGAGTTAGGGTGTCCTCAAAGCATTCGGATCATGTTTCTTTATTGAGGAAAAATAGATGGTTACGTTGCGAGCAGCGACGATCATGTATCCTTACAATCTCGTGTGTCTGGGCAAAAAAAAAAAGAAAAAAAGCGAGAAATATGATAACAGTTGGACCACAATGAAGACTGAATCTACCAACCATACATGCACCGAATTTGGCCGACCGGCTATAGAAGCAGCACAGTCGGGTCAGAAAAGTGATCCCTTTCAAAAGAAAAAAAAAGTTTATGTACAACAGAAACAATTTTCAGAACGAGCAGCACCAAAACGTAGGGTCATCGATCGCGTTACCTCTTCTTGTTAGATGCAACGGTTGGTACATACTGAGACTGAAGAAAAACACAATGGACGTTATTCGTAGATTCTTATTGAAGTGTGCTATTGGATTGGATTGGATAAACTTTTATTTGGTCCTCCAAAACACAGATCACTAGCAACTGGGGAAATGTAAACGAAAATGGGTGAGAAAAATAAGCTTTAGAATGCAGTAGCCGAGTCAAACATCTTTGCCTCACGCATGTATACTGTTTATACACACTTAGGTCTTCAGTTCCCAATTAGTTAAAGCTCCAGCTATAATACTATTTAGTTCATTCACATCTACATTGATGTATTTTAACTTGGGGCACAATTTCAGAACTCATCCACACAAGCAATTTGTTTTAAAACAGAGGGCAGTAGGGTACATAAAAAATTGCAACCTAAGAAACGCACACATCCATTTCTCGTCACGCTTCAGATATTCGCTGTTCACCAATTATACAATCTTCAACTAGCCATATATATTGACAAAGAAATAGGAAACAACATTGGCCTTTGCATTGAACATTACTACCTAAGCTAAGTGATGCTCCTTATCATCTACACTTTGAGTTATATTGATTACCTTTTTTTCAGGACAACTTATGGAAAGGACACCTCATCACATCAAGTACCCTCATCTGATACAGCACAATACAATAGCTACGTCTATGAACCTTTAGAACTAAGCAGTGCTAAAAACATCCTTAAAAATAATGTTAAAATATTCTGTGCACTGTGCCCTAATTATATTACCAATTATAAATATTTATTTCTTTTAGTAATTTTTGTATTTTGTATAACTGAGTAAAAGGCACTTATTGCATCTAAAAGTGTGTTTATTTATGGTACTTAATCTAATATTTAACATTTATTTGGTTTCAGCTATTTTTACATATTTCTATCTTATCTTGCTACGGGCGAATGGGGGTTGATTCTTGAGTGATATTTTAAAGTGTATGTTTCAGATACGTTTTTTACTTCTTCAGTTAGGCTTTTGTGTTCCTAAAAAGCCACATCTCTTTATTTTTGTAACACTGCATCTGAACAGATGCATTGGTAAAAGGACCCTAGTCAGGCAGAGGTAATATGCCTTTAGTGCCTTGCACCTAGGAAATGTTTTTTATCGAAATAAACTAAATAAAAAAAACTACATGCATGGACAATAGAATCGGTCCGAAATGTGGATAAGTTACTTTCTTTTTGGAGCGCCCAACCCAGTGGTTCTCCGCCATAAATGTTACACCTTGTGGGACAGTGGAAGTGATAAGGGACTCTTGCAGTGAAATTTTCCAGTATTTAAATTGGAAGAATTTTTTAGTCGCACGAGGTCGCTGATCTGGCGTCGGCAGCGCCATCCCCCACTGCGCATGCTCGCGTCTCGCTTCTCGTGGCGAATGCTCGCGTCTCTTGCCAACTGTCGCCCCCCTCCTCGTCTCTCACCTCGTAAGACTGACGCAGGCAACGCCTAATAGTAAAGCTGACTACTCACACGCTGCACAACCGTTCTCTGGATCGCTCGTTCGGAATTCAGTCAGGGGCGTCTTTACTTGGCTTTCGCTTGACTTGACGCTTTGCTTGACTCGAGTAGATGTGACGGAAGCAACAGTATACCTTCAACCAGCAGTGGGGCACAACCCAACATAAGCATCAGCGTCCCACCACTCGTTAAAGTCAACGCTCCTCATCCTTTCAATAAATAACAATAATGAAGGCGAAATAACAATAAAGCATTACCAAACCATAACCAATTACGCAACATTCATGTGATCCCCCTCCTCCCCCCTCTCTGCGGAGCATTTACTCGAGCTCCCCCTGTGCCGAGATGCAGGTGGCTTTTTTGTTTATTCGCATTTTCCTACTAATTGTGACTGCATGTATATACAGGCAGAAAAGTACTTGCTCGCCCAACTGCACTAGCTATGGGAAAACAAGGGTTAATCTTCTGCCTTTGCGTTTTGAACAAGTAAATGTATATTTGTACGGTGGGCCTGTGCGCATGAAACATAGATTAAACACCGAGGCATTTCACGTTTGCTGATCATATCAATACACGTCACGAAATACAAAAATTGATATGTGGAGTTTAACATCCCAAAACCACTATATGATTATGAGAGACGCCGTAGTGGAGGGCTCCGGAAATTTCGACCACTTGGGGTACTTTAACGTGCACAAAATGCAAAAATAATAAAGCATTCATTAAACAGTCCTAGGCGGTAGTGCTTATACGCGTTACTTAGAATTGTGTGAACTTCTATGCCGCTGCTTCACTTCATTCAATGCCTCAGCAACTATTAGAACTAATTACGATGATTACTAAAGTTGGGTCCACCGTAAATGCTGTGTAAAAAGGAGCACAGAGAAACTTACCAATACTCTATGCGCATTCTCTCTTTTCCCCAGAAACCCTTACAGTGACACACACACACAAAAAAACAATGTTGCTATCATGTGGCTCCCTATTCCACCTCTTAGAGACTCAGTTCACTAGTGTTTCAGCGAGTCAGCAGTTTTTTGCGTTAGTTAGCAGAACCGTTTCGCTGACATGCGCGTCCGCAATAATTAGCGATCACCGACAGCATGGATGTTCATTATGACCACCGTGCCAAGGCATCGCGACTCTGTGCCGAAAGAAGGAAAGACCACGTAAGCCAATTAGCGCGCGAAAGGGGATGCTTGTGCAGTTACAGCACTGGCTGTTGAACTTGAATGAATGGAAGTTCCTGTTTCGATGGCGAATGAAAATGCCTTTTATATGCGCCTATGCGAAAAGAAGGAGTCATGAAAATAATCAACATAATCTGCTGTGCACGCACGCACACACGCACACACTCACTTACTCACTCACTCACTCACACACTCACTCACGCACTAATCACTCAATCGCTCCCTCACTCACTCACTCGCTCATTCACTCACGCACTACTTCACGCACTCACTCGCTGACTCAATCGCCGCCTCACTCACTCACTCACTCGCTCATTCACTCATGCCCTAAGCCACTCACTCACTCGCTCATTCACTCACGAACTAATTCACTCACTCACCAACTCACTCACTCCCTCATTCATTCACGCACTAATTAACTCACCCACTCGCTCTCTCACTCACTCACTCGCTCACGCACTAATCACTCACTCAATCGCTCCCTCAATTACTCACTCGCTCATTCACTCACGCACTACTTCACTCACTCCCTCGCTGACTCAATCGCCGCCTCACTCACTCACTCATTCACTCATGCCCTAAGTCACTCACTCACTCGCTCATTCACGCACTAATTCACTCGCTGTCTCTCTCACCCACTCACTCATTCACGCACTAATTCACTGACTCACTCACTCGCTCGCTCGCTCCTGCACTCACTCACTCACTCACTCACTCATTCACGCACTAATTCACTGACTCACTCACTCGCTCGCTCACTCCTGCACTCACTCACTCACTCACTCACTCACTCACTCGCTCACTAATTCACAGACTCCAAACTCGAATCACCGGGTAATTCTCCCGAAGTTGTCGCTAGTGGGCTTCTTCGCGGCCGTAGACTTTTTGGTGCGCCACAAATGTAGCGTACGCTGCTTTGGGGCTTCGTACTTGATCAGCGTGTGCCTACTTGCCGCGAATTGCACCGTCTGGTCTGGCTTGCCGCTCGCGCTAGTAGTTTTCTGCACAATGCTGAGAGGCACATTTGAGCAGCATGAGTATTTTGCCGCATTCTCCGTTTCGAGACACCTTAGTGGACCACTGCTGAGTATGGGGTCTCCCCAAGTCTTCTTGCAAATACGTTTTTACCTTGAGAAAACTGTATCTTTAGTGGAACATTTTTTTTTGAAGGGGGGGGGGGAGTAAGGGGGCTTGTTCAGTAGGCGGGGCTCACACCGGCATTACGGGATTCTACATGCAGCTATGTCCCTTACGAGGCTGCTGCGCTGTAAAAGTAACATAAAAGCACACGATAAATTGACCCTTCACGTTATGCGGGAACGTGAAGGATCAATTTGAAGCTCTGTTGCGCTACTGCTCAGACAATTATTTGTAAGTAATAAACTTTGTGGGGCATCATAGCCGAAGCGATATCAGTATCCATGGTCTGGGGCACTCCTCTGTATGACAGGTATACATGGTTTATGTTCGTTTCCTCATATACTGGAATGGAAACTAGCGGGACCTTCTCTATCTGACCATCTATGCAACCGACGTTGTGTTTGCCGCTATGTTTTCATCCTTTGTTGTTTTCGTCCAAACAAGGTTACGCTTGTTTATTTTTAGAGGTGCATAATAACATCGCCATCATCGTCGGCCTTATTATATGGCTACTGCAACCCAAAGGCGTTTCCCACGTTTCGCCGATTAACCCGGTCATGTGCTTGCTGCTGCCGCGTTATCTCAATATTTTCTTTTTATCTCATCTGCCCGTCCGAGTTTTTGTCATCCCCTCATGCGCTTGCCTTCCAATGTTATATCCTAATGAACATTGGTTATCTTGTCTACATGTTCCATACACCCTGCCTACGCCCATTTCTTCTCCAGAAGCGTGGACTGATAATTGATTGATTGATATGTGGGGTTTAACGTCCCAAAACCACTATATGATTATGAGAGACGCCGTAGTGGAGGGCTCCGGAAATTTAGACCACCTGGGGTTCTTTAACATGCACCCAAATCTGAGCACACGGGCCTACAACATTTCCGCCTCCATCGGAAATGCAGCCGCCGCAGCCGGGATTCGAACCCGCGCCCTGCGGGTCAGAAGCCGAGTACCTTAGCCACTAGACCACCGCGGCGGGGCAGAAGCGTGGACTTCTGAGCTTGTTCGTGCATCATTGTGAAATCGTTGAGGGGCACAAAACATAGAACAGTCGTAAAGCTAAAACTTTCGTTGTAAGTGAAAGCCCATTCTGTCCATAACATTTTCCCCCCTGTTCTATCTCTTGCGTCACCCAACGATTTTACCTTTTTATTTTGTAAATTTCGACTGAGATGTCCTTAACACCCGTTTGATCCCTGACCGATTCTGCTCTGTTCTTGTCTCTCAAGGTTGCACCCATCATTTCCACTTCTACGCCTCTTTGCAAGGTCATGAATTAAGATTGGATAAATTAATAACATAAGAACATAAGTAATCTTTCATGTCCGTCCTTATTACAGCGCAGTTTCTCCAAGCAGCGTTGGTACTTAACGTCTTCACTTCGAAATACTTAGATGCTTCTTTGTACACGCATTATTTTTTCACTTTTAAAGGGTATACGCAGAGCTATGGTTCCAACTAGCCATTAGTCAATCCAAAGCGCTGTTCTTGCTTCTCTCGAGCTCGCTGCGTTCAGCCACTGTCTAGTACCAGCCTGCGCGAGAGTACTGTTCTATAGAACACAAAATCTCCTTAAGCTCAGTGTTCCTTTTACAACCCCTATTTCCTCTCCAATGAGCCTGGTAGCAAACTGGTTAGTTGTGGGGGTTGTAAGAAGAAGAAGAAGAAGAAGAAGAAAAAGAAGAAGAAGAAGAAGAAGAAGAAGAAGAAGAAGAAGAAGAAGAAGAAGAAGAAGAAGAAGAAGAAGAAGAAGAAGAAGAAGAAGAAAAGAAAAAGAAAAAGAAGAAGAAGAAGAAGAAGAAGAAGAAGAAGAAGAAGAAGAAGAAGAAGAAGAAGAAGAAGAAGAAGAAGAAGAAGAAGAAGAAGAAGAAGAAGAAGAAGAAGAAGAAGAAGAAGAAGTAGAAGAAGAAGAGGAAGAAGAAGAAGAAGAGAAAAAGAAGAAAAAGAAAAAGAAGAAAAAGAAAAAGAAGGAAAAGAGAAAGAAGGAAAAGAGAAAGAAGAAGAAGAAGAAGAAGAAGAAGAAGAAGAAGAAGAAGAAGAAGAAGAAGAAGAAGAAGAAGAAGAAGAAGAAGAAGAAGAAGAAGAAGAAGAAGAAGAAAAAGGAAAAGAAGAAGAAGAAGAAGAAGAAGAAGAAGAAGAAGAAGAAGAAGAAGAAGAAGAAGAAGAAGAAGAAGAAGAAGAAGAAGAAGAAGAAGAAGAAGAAGAAGAAGAAGAAGAAGAAGAAGAAGAAGAAGAAGAAGAAGAAGGAGAAGAAGAAGAAGAAGAAGAAGAAGAAGAAGAAGAAGAAGATTTTCGCATTCAAGTCGCCTCGTGCAAATGCATGAGTGGCTGTGTCGACTTTTTCTGTTTCGCCATGAAACAAAGGGCGGGCTGGCAGCTAACTGAAATAATCTACGAACCGCTTTAGTTTATTTCAGTGGTCGTCCTATCTGAATATTCAATGACCGCTTTACTGCCGCCACATTGCTTGCTTGTGAACATCACATATGTCAGTTATCGGCGTTGCGTGTGACCGTGTGTTTGGCTTCTTGGCCAATGCTGCAGTTATGAAGGTTATGTGGCGTGTAGGAAACGTCAGTCACTGTGTTCGAAGAAACGTTTGTGATGCTATATGAAAAATAAGAATGTGGTGGAGCACATTTGGCAAGCACTCTCAATACATGACAGGCAGATTGCCACTATACCTCAAGAGGAAGCTATATGACAGCTGCATTTTGCGGGTACTTAGCTACGGAGCAGAAACCTGGAGACTTTCGAAGAGGGTTCAGCTTAAATTGAGGACGACGCAGCGAGCAATGGAAAGAAAAATGGTAGGTGTAACTGTAAGACAGAAGAGAGCAGGGTGATTAGGGAACAAACAAGGGTTAAGGATATCATAGTTGAAATCAAGAGGAGGAAATGGACATGGGCCGGGCATGCAGCGCATAGACAGGATAACCGCTGGTCGTTAAGGGCAACTGACTGGATTCCCAGAGAAGGCAAATGGGTTAGGGGGAGACAGAAGGTTAGGTCGGCAGATGAGATTAAGAAGTTTGCGAGTATAAATTGGCAGCAATAAGGACAGGACCGAGTTGACTGACGAAACATGGGAGAGGTCTTTGTCCTGCAGTGGGCGTAGTCAGGCTGATGATGATGATGAAATTAACAAAAAGAAAATGTACCCCAGGTCTACCCAGTGAGAAATCGACAGATTAACGTAGCTGCGGTTCCCCTTGTCTCCCTTGTGATTTCCTGTGAAGTTTTGCTATTTTGTGTGGGTGCCTGTGATTACGGTATTTAGCCCTTTCAGTCACAATGTGTACAAATGGAGAGGCCGACTTCAATGGCATGTCACGCACAGCTTGTTTCATTAAACGGCTCAAAACTTAGTTTGCACATTCGTGCAGGCCTCTTGAGTGATCGATTGGCGATTATTTAACTTCATCATGCTGCGTATTGCGACAGAGAATAACTTTTCTGCATGCACTGCCATGTTGGAGGTTTGTTCGATGTGTCGCATACAAAGACCAACGTAAAAAGCATTTTTTTTCGTCGCTCAAAACAAATACAACTGACAAACGAACTTTGCACTCGTTTCGGGTCTAATAGCGGATTATTTTTTTGCGAGTACCGAAGCGGGCTGGTAGCAGAATAATTAGGTAATTAGCTACGCCATCATTATGTTTAATTACTAAAACTTAGACAGAACAACGCTTTGCTTGATTTTCTTTCTTTAAATGTAATACTGAGTGTTTTGGAATTACGCCACGCGATTTTGACGCGTTTTTTACAACGCGTCATAATTCGTCACTTACAGGGTCGCTCAGAAACAGACGTGTGACAGCCCCGGCCACACCTGCTACAGTGACCTCGAGCCTCATTCAAATTTTAGCCGGCTTTCCCAGTTGCACTGTTACTTATTTGTGGGCGACCGAGTCGGTTCGGCCATTTAGGGGTGTATCTGGGTAAAGGAGCGTGGCATGCGATGCTCACGCTCCTCTGTCGTCTGCTCGAGGCGGTACTTGCACTGCTGCGTCCCGACAGTCGAGTACACTTGAAGAGTTGGTCGATGTCAATGTGGTGTCAGTGATGAATCTCGCGCAGCAACGTCAGGGACGTCACGCGTGGGGTGCCAGTGAGCACACTAAGTACTTTCTGGGTAACAGAGCCCCGCCGCGGTGGTCTAGTGGCTAAGGTACTCGGCTGCTGACCCGCAGGGCGCGGGTTCGAATCCCGGCTGCGGCGGCTGCATTTCCGATGGAGGCGGAAATGTTGTAGGCCCGTGTGCTCAGATTTGGGTGCACGTTAAAGAACCCCAGGTGGTCTAAATTTCCGGAGCCCTCCACTACGGCGTCTCTCATAATCATAGAGTGGTTTTGGGACGTTAAACCCCACATATCAATCAATCTGGGTAACAGAAGCAGTCCCGCTTTTGGAGGAGAGTGACGTCATGGTATTTCACGCCTCATGCATCCTGATGTGGCGAAGTCACTTATGGAGGCATGGGCAAGGCTCTAAATAAACGTCAAGTAAAAAGGGTGTCTTTCTGTGGCACACACACACAAAAAAAGTACGCTCGTTGAGCGTGTATTTCTAAATGCGGAGCATTTCATGGTCGCACGAGGCCGCAGATCGGGCGTCGGCGGCGCCGTCCACGCCTCTACTGCGCATGCTCGCGTCTAGTACCAACTGTCCCTCACCACCCCCTCACTCGCCTCGCAATGTCGACGCAGGCAGCGTCTCCTAGTGTAACGTCTCCCCGAAGGGAGAAGGCCTGATGGGACGCGAAGCAGCAGTGTTGCGCACGGCTGGCGTCATTCAGGGTGTTCAGCGTCGTGGGTTGAACGGCGCTGCAACACAGCTAGTACACTCTAACGGCGCTAACGCAGTGAGTGCTGCAAGATTGGTTTGAACCGATGGCTGTCGTAGGTCTTGTAGTTGACACGTACAGACATGTTTCAACGCGTACAACAATACGAGAGGTTTCAGAACTACGAATCCTTGGCCTTCTGATTCACAACAGAACAAAAAACAGCACCACGCTAGACAAGCTACGGAAAATTGGCGAACAGGTAGGGCACATGATCTGCCGAGTGTCAAACAAGCGCGGGGGGCTACGAGGAAGGGACGCGATTCGGCTCGCCAATGCTTTTGTAACTAGCAGGATTCTATATTCAATACCGTACTTACGAATGACTAAACACGAAGAGAACAGAGTCGATGCTATTCTTAGGAAAATAATTAAGCGCGCACTTGATTTACCCATCAGCACTTCAAATCAGAAACTCTCTGCATTGGGAGTCTTTAACTCTATACAAGAGCTCCAAGAAGCCCACCTCACAAATCAATATACGCGTCTTACGCAGACGATGCCTGGGCGGCGCCTACTGTACCGCCTCTTGATCCGGCACGAATGCGAAATCGAAAACGCGGAGCGTATTACTGAACTTTGGAGAACAAAACTCTGGGTGTCCCCGCTTCCCCGCAATATGACCAGGGAGGCGCACCAGGGTAGAAGGCAAGCGCGCGCTGAGGCACTTGAACAACGGCTTGGCTCCCGTAATGGGGTCTATTACGTCGATGTGGCCGGGCCGTCACCTAGGGGATACTACACGGCGGCGGTAATACATCAAGGAACGCAGATGGACGGCCTCACTTTCAAAGCCACAAGCTCAAGTAAGGCGGAGGAGGTGGCCATTGCACTGGCAGTATCCCATCCAAACTCAAAACAAATAGTTACAGACTCTCGAAAAGCCTGCGAGAGCTATCTTGCAGGAGAAATCTCTCTATTGGCTAATAGACTTTTAAAATTCAGCATCAGGAACCGCGATCCTACCCCAAAACGTCTTATATGGACTCCGGGACATCAGGGTCTACAGGGTAACGAGGCTGCACATGCAGCGGCCCGCGTGCTTACTTCCCGGAAAACTCCCCGTTCCCCTGATCGACCTGAACGTCCCACACCTTTAACACGGTTTCGAGAAATCAAAGAATACTATATTGAGCAACGCCGCTTGTATCCCGCACCAACGAAGGGACTCTCGAAAACGGAGGAGCGCATCCTGCGGCGCCTACAGACAAATACGCTGCTCTGTCCAGCCATACTAAAATATTATGACCCTAAAATAAGTGGGCAGTGCCAGTACTGTGGGGAAGTGGCCAACACTTACCATATGGTCTGGGCCTGCCAAATGAACCCAGAATTAACCCCCTTTCCCAACCCCACCAAAGAGGACTGGGAGACGACCCTACTCAATAGCTCCACACTAGAGGAACAGCGAACTCTAGTGCAGCGGGCTCGGGTGGCGGCCTCGACTAATGACGTCCCGGACTAGGGATGTCAACCAGCCCGGTGGGGATAAGGGCTATCTGGCACAGCCAGCATCAATAAAGGTTTTTCCTCCTCCTCAACGCTACGTTAAGGCGCGCCTCAGGTTTACTGAGCGTGAACCGACGAGTCGGCGGTGTAGCGAGTGGTCGTCCCGGCAGGTACATGGCGATAGTGAAAAAAAACAAACAAACGCAGGATAGATTACGATAGTTGTTTCGGGATAAATAAAATGACGCCCCCTTGTTAACTCAGTGTTATCTTTAAGTGTTCGTACTGCAATTTACAGAAACGCTCACGAAAAAAAAAAAACGTTGCAGGTAGTAACAAAAATAAAAAAAGGTACTAGGTCCCGGTATTTTGACTGGGCGACCCTACGCCACCTATTCACAGGTGCTATCCCACTACTGTTGAGCGTGGGAGCTTTTGCCTGCTGCGTTTCCGCCCTGGGCCGGTTCGCTCCTCCTTAGGCGACCTGGTCACCGCCGGGTTCCCCCGGGGTCACCATATCGACGCCCAGCTTAGCGCGGACACCTGATCAACATGGGTCAGCGTAAGGCAGGACTCCCAGCCTCAACCCGTCCTCTAGTACTGGGCTCCCGGTCACTGGATTACAGAGGCACGCCACAGCCCCCGCCCTCGCTAGTGGATGAAACAAGCGGGGTTTTATATCCACCAAACACATCATAATTGCGATATCCCGGTGGCTTTTCTATTCCTTTTTGAAAGTTGCTTACAAATCTAAATACAAACTTGTTTTGTTACTCCACTACTACTTTTTTTTTGTGACAATAAACGATTACACTGCTTTGACGTTTGTTACGTGCAGCGACATCTCGTGGTAAATGTAACAGTATCGAATTTCATGAAATATCGTGCGCGCCACCTTCCGGGATCTGGCTTAAACAGGACAAACCAAGGTGCAGGCCCCATGATTCGGGGCGCTTAGGTCTGTAATCGCAAAGTACTGAATGGGGCTACTAGGCCTACTAGGCCAAAGTTCTGGTGCTGTTTCGCGCATGCCCACGTTAACGCCTCTCGCGTCTGTCATTTTCGTTCTGATTTCTTCGAGGAGCGCGTCACCAGAGGATTAATCTGTACTCGGGAAAAATCGAACGCCGCGTATGTTTAAGAAACCAGTTTCGGAACAAAATTACGTTTTACTTCTTGATTGCACACATCGCATGAATCGCGTTATTAGAGTCTAGAAACAACAAGAAGAAGAAGAAGAAGAAGAAGAAGAAGAAGAAGAAGAAGAAGAAGAAGAAGAAGAAGAAGAAGAAGAAGAAAGAAGAAGAAGAAGAAAAGAAGAAGAAGAAGAAGAAGAAGAAGAAGAAGAAGAAGAAGAAGAAGAAGAAGAAGAGAAGAAGAAGAAGAAGAAGAAGAAGAAGAAGAAGAAGAAGAAGAAGAAGGTGCCTAATTTCTGCAGCCCAGTTGGGAGCATAGCGCAGAGCCTGGTTAGTTGAACAAGGTTAACCTCCCTGTGTTTTCCTTTGCATCTTTTTCTCTCTCTCTCAGCCAACCAAAAGTAACGAGCTCTTACCCGTGCAGTCGGGCACTGTTGTTGTCTTGGACAATTTTACGTAGTGTAGCTCGTCGAAAATATTACTGATTCAAACAGACGCTAGAATTGTTCCTCAGAAAGTGAATTAGAATAAAGTTCTGCCTACCGAATCCACCAAACTGTATCTGAAGAACGCACATATTCACTCTCTCTCTCTCTCTCTCTGCATGTCTCTGCAGATGAAAATGGCTTCCGTGAACTTGAAGGCTGTAATAGGTAAGTCACGTTGAAGCCTGAATTGTGCACATGCAGAGTGCTGTACTTCGAAACAAGGATGTGGTAAAAAAGGGGGGAGTGGCGGGGACAGGGCTAACACCTTTTCTTCGGTCGACAGCGACATTTAGAAGTGGACGCCGTATTCTTCCTGAAATCTCGCTTTCCCCAGAAATGTTCGCACGCGGTCCCTTTATTTCGCGCTGCTTAACTCGCAATCCACTCACGTTGTTTGGGCCACAAAATTAGGAAACTGGGTATGACAGCACCGCTTCTGTGGGCTGGTCTCCCATCGTGCTCGTTCACGAGAGCTTTTGCGCGAGCTTCGTACACGCGGTTCCCCTCTGCTAACATTCTGTCTAGCCGCACTCCGCTGGTACCGGCATGGACGATGCGGCCACCGAAGGCGCACTCTGTCGTAGACACACAGGAAAAGCATGTAAAACACACACACACGCGCACAGGAGATTCGCTGTGTCATTCCTCAGCTGCGCTCGCGAGTTGCGCTAATTAGGTATGCGTAGGATGACGCTCATTCATCGTGCCAGCTGTAGGTATACTGCTCGGTGCGAGTGCTTGCTAGATATATGTGTGGTAGTGACGGGTGTTGTCAGACTCGTTGAGGACAACAACACCGAGCAGGAGTGTCTGCACCGTTCTTTCTCACCACCGTTCGGTCCTCTGCTCTATTCATTCAAAGAAACTTCGAGTTTGCGTGATATCTTAGTGAGTGAGAGAATGTTAGGTACGTCACAGGCGCCTAGTTTTCTGTAGAGAAGCACTTGTTGTTTTCAGGTGGAGAGAGTTCGGTTGTCCTTATTTTATTTCTGCTTGCATTCATATGGTTGCTGTCCAGGCATGCTTGACAATGTAAGTCCACCTACAATGTTTTGCCTCTTTTAATACGTGTGCCTTGCACGCCCGTTGGCGGTGCTAGTGTGCTTGAAACAGGTCTATTGAACTACAACGAATGGCCCTTCCTCGCCCAGTCTTGTAATGTACTTGTGCGGGTTTAGTCCGTTGGAGTGTTGGGGAGCATCACTCATAGCCAAAGCGATGTGCATGGGACACTCTTTTTGCCAGAGTACATCTCACGACTCGTGATTGTCGCATGCCCGATGTGACAGCCGACCAATAAACCTTCGCATGTTACCCAAAGGTGCCAAGTTTGACGGGACAAAACTCCCGCCACGAAAGCATGAAAGAAGGGGAATCGCTCCAGGTGCCCGCCTTTTTGTTAGAGACTGCTGATGAAACCAACAGACAATAAAGCCGAGGAAAGCTTACGGAACAATATTCTGAAATAATTTATTATTAGTGTAGTTGTTTTCATCCAATTTATAAATAATAAACGTTTACAAAAATCATTTCTTCCGACAGTAAAATCAAAGCCCGATAGCCCCCCCCCCCCCCTCCCAAATTACTCATCCCATGCTCTACTTTATTTGGGGTTCAAAAGAGGGCGCTTCCTCGCCTATACTTACGTGCCGCATTTATGCACGCCTAATGCGCACGAATGGTTTACGAGCTCACAACATTCGAATGAAGTGGCTTAGAACTCATGGTGATCGTTCCTCTAGTATCGGCTGTAGCGCTTGTGGCTCGCCATGCACGCTTTGCAGGCGGCTTGCTCAGCGTTCCCCGTCGTTGGGAACGCGGCGCTCTTGCAAAGCCGCACCGAGCGACAAATATACATATTGTCACAGGTAATGGGTATGAGCCATCAACTGTGGGTGAATCCTTGGGAAGTGAAGAAAAAAGAGGGCTTTTGCGTCCTGGTCTGAGGGCAAGCAAGACGTCGTTTCGTCGCTGTCTGTAATTACGTTCGTGGCACTGGTGGAGGTGCTGGGTACATGCGCCTCGGCTGCAGATTTTCAGCCGAAACACCGAGCTACTTGGAGACAGCTACAGCTCCCACGGCAAGAAGCAGTCGCCGCCTGCGATGACTATCTCCCGAGTACGGTCCTCTCTCTCAAGACGAGATGGCAACTTCAACTAACAACCAGGCGAGTCAAACCAACGACGCCTATTCTTTTCTCCCGCATGTTTTTCATGCGCCACAAACACCACGCTCATTCCATGGAGACATTTATGAAGATGTTGACGACTGGCTTGACCACTTCAATCGAGTTGCCAACATCAACGAATGGGATGAAGCTCGCAAGCTGCGGAGAGTTTACTTTGCGTTAGAAGACTCTGCCAAAACGTAATACGAGAATCACGAGGGTTCCTTTGCGACGTGGCATGAGTTCAGCCGACAGTTTCGTGATGCGTACCGCAGCACTGAAAGGAAAGAGAGAGCGGAGCATGCAATCTCGTCTCGGAACCAACAACCCAACGAGAGAGTTTTGATGTTTGTCGAGGATAAGCTTCGACTCTTCAAGCGTGCTGACCCTGCAATGTCTGAGGAAAAGAAGGTGCGGCATTTAATGCGTGGGGTAAAAGAGCAGCTCTTCGCCGGACTCGTGCGCAATCCACCGACGACTGTGGCAGAGTTCATAAATGAGGCAACCACAATGGAACGTACTCTCCAGTATAGGTCGTCACAGTATGAACGCCATTACGTGACCCCTGCTGCCTGCTTTATCGGGGCTGACAGCGAGAGGCATGCTCTCGCTGAGTTCATAAGAAGTGTCGTGCGGGACGAGCTGCGCCAACTCCAAGCAGCGGGACATCAACCACCCGTAAGCGATCTCACAGACTTAATCCGAAATGAGATCCGACAGGTGGTCACCCTACTCGCGCCAACAAGGCCTGAGGCCCCTGTGCTGACTTATGCGGTGGCTCTGCGATCTCCTGCACCACATGGCCCTGATCCCACCATGGGGAGAATGGATCAGGCTAGCCATCGATTCCAGGGCACCTATTCGACTCCGCCACCCGCCTCAAGGTTTCCGAGTGCACCAGCTTATCGTCCGTCTGGATCGCGGCAGATCGCCACAAAGGCCAGCGTGTGGCGTACGTCCGATAACCGTCCACTCTGCTACCACTGTGGCGAAGCGGGTCACGTCTACCGTAACTGCCAGTACCGCGAACTTGGTCTCCGTGGCTTTCACCCTCATGCTCGGTGCCCGCGTTACGGTGAGCGTCCTCGCGACATCGAAGCGTACCTTACGGGCCAGCAAGCTCCTCGCCTTGGTCATTGCCCCCAATCACGATCACCATCACCGCGCCGCCCCACGTCGCCTAGCATTTCCTCGTCATCTTATGCTCCTTTCAGAGGCCGGTCATCGAGTCCCCACAGGGGAAACTAGAAACCGCGGCTCCTGGGGGTGAAGCCGCGTCCCAACGAACTGTCAAAGAGCCTCCTTCGACGCAAAGACCCGACGAAGACCGTTCTGAATTTCCAGTCGTTTCCGAAAGTCATAAGACTGTTTCCGCCGACATCTCCGTACACGTCGATAATCACGTTGTCACTGCCCTCGTCGACACCGGCGCCGATTATTCGGTTATGAGCAGCGCCCTAGCATCCCAACTGAGGAAGGTAACTACCCCTTGGCAAGGACCGCCGTTGCGCACGGCAGGGGGCCACCTCGTCACGCCGACTGGAATGTGCACAGCCCGTGTTTGAGTCCATGCTTCGACGTTCATAGGGTTTTTCCTCGTGTTACCTGTGTGCTCCCGTCCACTGATTTTGGGGCTGGACTTTCTTCGCGAACACGGTGCAATTATTGACCTACGAGACTTGCAGGTGTCGTTCGGACCCGTTTCATCCTGAACCGGAAAACGCCCGCTCATCGAAGGCTGCCCTACGTATATCCTCCGAATCTGTTACTCTGCCTCCCCGCAGCAGCCTTTTTATCATCGTTGAATGTGACCAAGACGTCCCCGATGCTGTAATTGCAGAAGAAAATTTGTCCCTACTTTTCGCACAACAAATCTGCGTTGCCCGAGGTATTGTTCAGCCCAGTAGAAAGCAGGCTTGCCTATTAGTCACGAATTTCAGCGAGGAGTATCGCCATCTTACCAAACACACTGCGATCGCATACTTTGAGGATATTGCCGACGTCCCTGGTCCCTCAACATTATCTGCTCTTTCGTCGTGCGACGATTCCGCCATGACATTTGCAAGCACTCGCGACATAAACCAGGGTCTACCGTCTGCACAACGGGAACGTCTTTTGAAGCTACTCGGATCATTTCGGGACTGCTTCGCTACGACTTCGAAAGTTAACCAAACACCGCTTGCCAAGCATCGTATCATCACCGAGCCTACCGAGAGACCTACTCGACAGCATGCCTACAGAGTCTCGCAAAAAGAACAAGACGTTATACGCCAACAGGTCCAGCAGATGCTCAAGGACGATGTCATCCAGCCATCGACCAGTCCCTGGGCGTCCCCTGTTGTGTTAGTAAAGAAAAAAGATGGTACTCTGCGATTTTGCGTTGACTACCGAAAGTTGAATAAGATCACGAAGAAAGACGTGTATCCTTTACCACAAATAGACGACTCACTGGACCGCATTCGCAATGCTCGTTACTTTTCTTCCATGGATCTACGCAGCGGCTATTGGCAAATATCTGTTGATGAGCGCGACCGCGAAAAGACCGCCTTCATTACTCCTGACGGACTCTACGAGTTCAAGGTCCTTCCCTTCGGCTTATGCTCGGCACCAGCTACTTTTCAAAGAATGATGGACACGGTTCTTTCTGGGCTAAAATGGCAATCGTGTCTTGTCTACCTTGACGATGTGGTCGTCTTCTCGGACACATTTGAACAGCACGTCCAGTGCTTACAGGCAGTTCTTCAGGCGATTCGAACAGCTGGACTTTCTCTCAAACCTGAGAAATGCCACTTTGCATTCGAGGAACTGAAATTTCTTGGTCACGTCGTCAGCCACGCCGGTATACATCCAGACCCCGAAAAAACGAAAGCTGTTGCCGCATTTCCTGTCCCAACTAACAAGCGCGACCTCCGCCGATTTCTGGGACTCTGCGCATATTACAGACGCTTCGTCAAAGGCTTTTCTAAAATCGCTGAACCGCTAAATGAACTTACGAAAGACGGCGTACCGTTTGTTTGGGGTCATGATCAGCATCACGCCTTTGACACGCTACGAAACCATCTCCAAGCCCCACCTGTACTCGGTCACTTTGACGATAACGCTGCCACAGAGCTACACACGGATGCCAGCAACGTCGGACTCGGAGCTGTGCTGGTTCAATGGCAAAATGGCGTAGAGCGCGTGATTGCCTATGCAAGTCGAACACTATCATCTGCAGAGAAAAACTACTCTGCAACAGAAAAGGAATGCTTAGCCGTTGTTTGGGCTATAACAAAGTTTCGCCCTTATTTATACGGTCGACCATTCAGGGTAGTTAGCGACCACCATTCTTTATGCTGGCTTGCCAACCTCAAAGACCCTTCCGGTCGTCTAGCACGCTGGAGCCTTCGGCTGCAAGAGTTTGACGTTACAGTCGTTCACAAGTCAGGACGCAAACACACTGATGCTGACTGTCTCTCACGTGCACCAATTGGAAGTATGAACGCGGACGTTGAAGAGGACGATGCATTCCTTTCCTCTGTGTCAGCAACCGACTTGGCTCAACAACAACGTGACGACATGGAGCTAAGCCCGCTGATTGACTACCTCGAAGGCCGAAAACGCAGCCTTCCTCGAAACTTCGCACGTTCGCTGGCCTCGTTCTGCATCAGGGATGGAGTCCTCTATAAGAAAAATTTCGACCATACCCAGGATACTTACCTACTGGTTGCGCCGACCTCGCTTCGGGACGATATTTTACATGCTTGTCACGACGAACCATCATCCGGACACTTTGGCTACACGCGCACATTGGAAAGAATTCGCCGCTCATACTACTGGCCCCGCCTCGCGAAAACAGTCAAGCAGTACGTCCGCACGTGCCGCGACTGTCAACGCCGTAAGACTCCGCCTGTCCGACCAGCAGGACTACTACAGCCTATCGCCACGCCGAAGACACCATTCCATCAAATTGGCATTGACTTGCTCGGCGCATTTCCCACCTCTTCGTCTGGAAACCGGTGGATTGTGGTTGCCACCGATTATTTAACGCGTTACAGTGAAACAAAGGCCCTGCCAAAAGCTACCGCAGCCGAAATCGCACAGTTTTTTGTCACCAGCATCGTACTTCGTCACGGAGCACCAGCTGTAATAATTACTGATCGTTGTACAGCTTTCACCGCAGTGATGCTTCAAGAAGTGCTGAGACTAAGTGGTACAGAACATCGGAAAACCACGGGTTATCACCCCCAAACAAATGGACTCACTGAACGGTTGAACAAGACCATTGCAGCTATGCTATCTATGTATGTGGCCGTTGATCACAAGAACTGGGATGATATACTCCCTTACGTAACTTTTGCTTACAATACAGCAGTCCAAGAGAGTACAGGTTTCACCCCATTTCGCTTAGTTCATGGTCGAGAGGTCACTACAATGCTCGACGCAATGCTCCTTCCCAACAACTTGAGCATGTTCAACACGGACGCTGCATTGTTCGCTCAACGCGCCGAGGAGGCCCATCAACTCGCCCGATGCCGTATTCAGGCTCGCCAAACTGCCGATGCACGCCGCTACAACCTTACACACCGAGAGGTTACCTTCAAACCAGGCGATGAAGTTTGGGTGTGGACTCCCATCCGACAGCGTGGTCACTCTGAGAAGTTGCTTCGGTGCTACTTCGGCCCTTACAAAGTTCTGCGCCGACTCAGTGACGTTACGTATGAAGTTCTCCCTGAAAGCGCCCCAAGACGTTCCCGTCGGTTTCCACAATGTGATGTGGTGCACGTGTCAAGACTCAAGCCATATTAGATGCGGAAGCATCTTATACTCGCGCCTTGTAGTGCGCCGTCCGCACCGCTTCTCGAACATTTGACAGCTGACGCGCGCGCATGCGCTGTCGTGCCGTCGCCCACTCTTCCACCATCTGTGCATCCCTTCCTCCTCTACACACCGCGCGCGCTTCACTCCTCCACCATCTGTGCACCCTTCCTCCTCTACACACCGCGTTCGACATCTACAATTCTCCTGATTCTCCAGTGGACGCGCATGTGGCGTCGCGCTTCGAGAACATTCAACAGCTGACAGTGCATGCGCCGTCGCGCGGTATATATACTCAAGGTCGGCGCTCGCTCGCTCAGTTGCCGCTCGTCGGTTGGTTTGTACGGCGCGTCGACGTCCAAGGTCGCGTGAAATGAATTCCAACGAATCCACAAACACAATGATCGACGTCCCTTCGACCAGCGCCGCCCTTTCGCATACCACTCATTTAACACCCCCTCCTACAACCACGTTAACCAATTTAGCCATCGACCCAAGTAAGTCGCAATTTAACACCCCATTTCACAACCACGTTAACCAATTTAGCCATCGACCCAAGTAAGTCGCACTTTAACACCCCGTTAACCAATTATATGCTCCGCATCCTCCTCAGTGTTCCCCCGAGGGAAGCTGCGGGCAATTTTTTTCTCGCGTCATACATCGAACGTGGACTAACTTACCATGCAATGACTATTTTTTGTCACTTTGGTTTTTTTTTTCTATTGTCTTGTGTACTTACTCCTTTCTTTATTGAGTACTTCTATGACGCCAGCCCATTTTTTTCCCCTTATGACGGAGTTGTTGGGTTCCATGGTAGCATCTTTTCTTTCTAATTTTTTTTCTCAACGCTCATTACCAGCATCGAGCCGATGCTTTTCAAGGAGAGGGAGTAATGTCACAGGTAATGGGTATGAGCCATAAACTGTGGGTGAATCCTTTGGAAGTGAAGAAAGAAGAGGGCTTTTGCGTCCTGGTCTGAGGGCAAGCAAGACGTCGTTTCGTCGCTGTCTGTAATTACGTTCGTGGCAATATAGAACATTTACAAATTTCGATAAGGACGATAAGCAGACAATAGCATATCTCTAGCTTCGGCTGGTTGAGGGGACATTCCAATATAGCAGAGCTTAGCAACAGGCCCAAAGGATTAAGGACAAAGGTAAGTGAACAGGACACGGACGTGCTTGTCCTGTTCACTTACCTCTCCAGTATTTACTTTACTGTGTCACATGAGGTTGGGCGTGGCATTTACGAATTCGTGCTCTCGTCTCCTTGGAATGGCGAGCACTTCGGCATGCAACATCTGCGCCTGCGAGGAAACGCTTGAGCACATTCTATAGTCATTGCCCAGCATACCAGACCGAACGACGTACTATGGAAGCCAAGCTCTGTCAGATGCATTCACGGCCGCTTACAGAAGAGAAGATCCTGGGACCTTGGCCGACGTGTTCCCATACGCGCAAAGCCAAGAAAGCCCTCTTCTACTTTTTAAGACCCACCAGAATTCACGACCGCTTGTGAAAGAACTGTGCGAGACCGTGCTGTGTGGTCTCGAGCTGACTATTCATGCTTCTATTTCTTACTGCTCTTCTTTTCTATCTCTTTCCGTTCTATTATTCTCCTTTTCCCCCACCCCAAGTGTAGGGTAGCCAACCGAGCCTATCTTGGTTAACCTCCTTGCCTTTCCTTTCTATTTATCGCTATCTCTCTCTCCGGTATTTAGTTCTTTTTCGTTCAGCGCAATTAACTTAGAGCATCCACAAGGTTACGCATTAAATTTTATTTTAACGGCAGCACAGTGTGTACGTTTTGCTGTGATATACATATAAATACATTGTAGCCAATATACCAAGGGTGGCAGTGAAATTCTACAGAGCCCTCAAGTGCTTTAATAAAAACAACGCACACTTAAAGTAACGTCTTTTTTTTACGTTTGTGGTAAATAAACACGTGAACGGGAATGCTTTCAAGGGTAGGAGTTCGGAATGGCAAAAGGAACGCTTCATATTATGCGAAATCCTCGGCGCTCCGCCGAAACATTTGCATATCGTCGTTTCTATAAGCGACTCGCATATTCACCTAAATCTGATTATGTGAAACCAAATTAAACGATGCGAAAACTCGTAAAAGGGCCCCACGCACTTCGTTCTCATCGCTACACAACACAGCTACGCGCGACGCGCGAACAAACACCACTTACACTATATATTTTTTAAACATTTTCAGCTTGGCAATACGCTTCCTGAGCTTCTATTGTTTTCACCTCTGTTTTACAAAACTACCGCTTTGAAATGGGCGTCCTTTATTATTATGGAGCTCTAACTTCGCTTTGATTCGTGTCACCTCAACATTTTCTTGACGCAGTTTTTTTTGTTTTTGTGGAGTGGGTCGACGTTGTTATTCAAATGAGTGCCGTTTGCGGCTGCATTCTCGGAGCCTTTTAAGAAAAGAAAGTGCGAACGCTGAATGCGCCGCATTCCAAACGCTTCACGTTACCTAGTTCCGTTTTTATTACGTGCGTGGAGATTTGCTGCATTTTCGCACGCTGAACGTTTTTTTCGCGTTAGAGAGCTTTTTGGGCATTTTCATTCTCTCTTTACTTTAGCGTGCTGCGATAAGAGTGCGCTAATTATATCACGGCGTCGTTTCTTGTGCGTCTGTACTGAGTAGCACGACCCAATGGCCTCGCGCAAACATAAGACATAAAAACAGCGCACTCTTCCCGAGCAGAGACAGAGGGAAAACGATGCTCAGGCAATAAATATGAACTGAGGCTTTGAACGTCAATTGCTAGTCAGCGCCTATGCCTTGTATTATTTTACTGCGATGGCAAATATATGGACACTTTCGGCCGGATTTCACCGCCGGCGTCAATGTCATATATATATATATATATATATATATATATATATATATATATATATATATATATATATATATACATACATATATATACATATATATTTATGAAAACTTAGGAGAGAGAAATAATCTCGGCAAAAAGACTCCGGCGCGTGGAATCGAGCGTGGGACCTCCATGTCGTGAGTGCACGTCATTATCCACTGAGTCACTAAGAGGTACCTCCTTCAACGTTTAAACGGCAAGCTATTCATATCTACCACTTACCGCTGTTGGCGGGCATCTCGGAGGGGGGGGGGGCTATCATGTTTTCTGCATTATCAGCAAGATGGCGCCATGAGTGCGTGGCGGCTCTCATCTCTGACGCGTACTTTGGCCCGAGTAGAGAATAAGGAGATGTATGCTCGATCGCATGCCCTAATCTTGCAGTCAGTAGAATCGCACATCTTGGCTAGCTTTTCAGTTTCGTCGGAACGATTCTGTTGTTGTTACGGGACGCACAAAGGTCACCGCAATTGTTGCACAGCCTCCGTTTGCGAAAAGGGTACGCTTTTCAGACACAGCGAAGTAAACTTGAGACGCTTATTCGCGTTAACCTGTACCTGTGAGTGCGTTTCGTGCGTCCTTTGTGCGTGAGAAACGTGGGGCACGTTCCGATTTGCTTGTCCTTCTGCGCATGACTTTCCAATTTGTTACTATCGCGTTGATTGCTTCGCCTTGCGGCAAAGCTGTGACTTTTTTTTTGTCCGTTTTTACTCAGTGTGGTCTGGATTCGCCTCGTGATGATGAATAACCAACTATAGCTAGATGTGTTAGTTAATCGGGGAAGCAATTGTTATTGGTACATTGCTTTCGTATTTCGCACGATCGCGAGTATATTTCTTTGGATTAGAGAGAAAGGATGTTTATTAAAGTAAAAAACGTTGAGGTGGCTCTAATTTTGGTCCTTGGTAATGACTGTTACAACTCTGCGTTCATTTTCGTGCAATCTTTGGACTGACTTCTTGCTTCATTCCTCTAGTCTCAGAGGCCAAATGGAAGGAAGCACATGCTTGAGATCTGCTCCACTAAGATCCGCAGTAATATCAAGGCGTTCACAAGCAAATCACCTGCTCCTTCAGTGAACTCGTTCCATTAGCTTTTATTATATCGAGGGCTAACAGCCATTTAGTTCAATAAAGTAATACTACACTTATCCGTGAATAACTATTAACTCAAATCAGAAGCATCGATTTTGTACGAGTTTGAATTTTTACAAAACTTTTGTGACTTTTTTGTTTAGAAAAAGTGTTTAACAATTCAGAGTACTTGATTGATATGTGGGGTTTAACGTCCCAAAACCACTATATGATTATGAGAGACGCCGTAGTGGAGGGCTCCGGAAATTTAGACCACCTGGTGTTCTTTAACGTGCACCCAAATCTGAGCACACGGGCCTACAACATTTCCGCCTTCATCAAATTCAGAGTACTTGGTACTCTACTATGGGCAAGGAGAAAGTCCACAGTAGAAGTTTTCATGGAAGGAACTATGAGAGGACTAAAACAGGGAAGGTTATTGCAAACTGGTAACAACATTTCAAGTGAGTACAACTGTCTGGTGTAACAAAAGCACTCCAGTGACATGTACAAACAAGAGGATATAGACAGGATGTGACACACAGCACTTCAATATTCTCACAGATCACGAATCACTCAAGAAAATAAAGGGAAAAAGAAACGCAAAAAGCACCAAGTTGGGACAGATTCGCATATTACGCGTGACGAGAAGCAGTTTAGAAACAAAAATATTTACAGTATGTCCAGAACGCAAAAGCTTCATAACATTCCAGTAACAGGGCACGTACACTTCGGCACATCTATGTATCACGACCAACATCACTACGTTGTAGTGAATACATTTGCTCTAACATACTCCACAATGTTTGCATACATGTACACAAGAACTCAATGTGATATCATGATACAGTGGTATAACGATACAATAGATGCAATGAAACACGATTTGTAACAAATGAAATTTTATATAGCAACTGAACTGGCGCTGCTTAGCACCAAGGCGGTCGAAAAATGAGTTGTATCCTTTCGTGTTCAACCTTGACGAAAGAGCATGACCACTGTCGCAGAAACTTGTGTTCCCCGAGGCAGAAAAGTACCTCAGAGAGGAACGCGAGGATCACTCGTCTCATTCTCTCCAGTATGGGCCACAAAGCACGCCGGCGGCAATTGGCAACTCAGTACTAGCATACAGTGCTTAGAAGAGAAACATGAATGTCACTCGGTGATCGCGGGGCTAATAAAAAAAACGTGTAGGAGATTGTATCTAGCGTTTCTGCAACGATTTCAATTAGTGCAGCACTAACGAGTATGAAGGCGATACTTCAAAAATTCACCGAACATGCGCTGTTGTTTCGGCACTTCTTAAACTTTATTTTAGTTAGGAACGCTTCATTAACTAAAATATTACGGCGTGCCAAATACTTCACCTAATTTTCCGTCCTGGTGCTCTTTTTGTCCTTCCGCTTCGACAGCGTCCATTTGTCCTTGCGCTTCGACAAAAAAAAAAAATGGCAGCATATCCACGGGGTGAATTTTGGAGAGTGGGGCGAAGCATCCATCCGTTCATTCGTTCTTGCTTCCGTCCGTTCATACGTCCGTCTGTGTGACCGTCGATGCGTCCATCCGCCCGTCCGTGCGTGCGTCTGTTTGTGCATCCACACGTCCATCCGTGCGTCCGTCCCTGTGTTCGTCCATGCATCCACCCCTGCGTCCGTCCATGCGTCCATGCGTCCGTGCAGCCATCAGTGCGTCCGTCCATGCATTTGTCTGTGTGTCCATTCATTGATATAGTCAACACCCCAAGTACCACCGTCTCGCATCTTTTCATCATATATTCCGCATATAGAAGCACCGCAATACAGCGGACATTCCAAGGACTAAACGAGGGGTGGCACACCCACACTTTCTTACCAAGCTTGCGACTTCCCACCTTTAACCACCTTGAGTTCATGGTATATACTAGTTCACTGTATTCATGGCACTGCGGCCCAATGCTCGCTAAACCTTTCTAAAACCAAGGAGGTCACGCCCAGCGACTGTAACCTAGCAACCCTTTCTGGTCAGATAGTGCTCAATGTACATGCCAATGGCTGCTAATGGGGAATGAGACACAGGAGAATTGGGCTTGTAGTTAACGTGCTTGCTGCAAATTTTTATTGTTCAACAACGCACAGGAGAAATCTCCTACCGGCACCGCCTTGCACGTCAAAGCGTAAGACTGGTTACGCACTACGACGAGGGACGAACGGGTGCGCTTCCCCCCAAAAATTGAGCGAGTTCAAAATTTAGCAGTCTGATTTGTGTTTTCAGATTATTCCCGGCATACCAGTGTTACAGCTCTGCGCAAAAAAAGGGGAGCTGTTTGTCTTGATCAACGCGGAATAATTTTCAAACTTAAATTTCTGTATCATATGTATAATGAGCATTATGAAATATCTGGAACAGAACATATCCTTTCAACGCCTTAGACACTCCTCAAAAACTAACCACAACAAGACGATACGGCTGCCTAAAAGTCACAACGACATTCATAAAAACTTCGTTTTCCCATCATGAATAACATAGTGGAATAGCCTACCATATTCTGCGATGAACTGTGAAACAGTAGAATCTTTTGCTCAAAAAATCAGCAATATTTTTTGTTCTGGTTAGTCTATTACAAATTTGTATTATGCTCGCATGTGATATAAACTCTGTATCTTTGAAACTGTTAACAACCACCCAGCATTGAGCTGATCTTTTTTAGTCTTTTGTTTTTTATTGTGATCGTCACTTTCGAGAGAATTGCAATACTTTCTGGGATGAACGGCTGCCGCTTTAAGGAGCTTCGCCTCTAAAACGGCGCC
Source organism: Rhipicephalus microplus (assembly GCF_013339725.1). NCBI lineage: Eukaryota > Metazoa > Arthropoda > Arachnida > Ixodida > Ixodidae > Rhipicephalus > Rhipicephalus microplus. The sequence continues at coordinate 105,653,898 of NC_051175.1, read as the reverse complement.
TGTAATCTCAGTTCGTAATATGTATCTTTTTGCACCCCCTAAAAGCCGATTGCCGGACTGCAATGTTTCACAATACTCAACACTTGCGCTAGACAAGAGCAGTGGAGTTTAGAATTATTACCCCGCGTGTGAGAGTAAAGTGTTAGCGTTGTATTACCAGCGCCTCCAGGTTATACCGAAGGAGGATTCCTCGTGGCGAGGATAAGGCGTGGAAGAGAAGAAAAATCGTGTAAATTACGAGTTGTCGTTCCAGCTTATCATGTAAAGCGGTGCACTCTGCTGAAAATATGGTGCCTCTTTGTCACGGAGGCTTGCTGTAGAAAGCTCCCGCTAGAAAGTGAAAGTAAATTTCTCTGGTTTCGTCTGTAACATGAAAAAATAAAAGAAAGAATCTGAAAAATTACTTTCCGCGTGGTGAGCGAGATCGCGTAGCACTGTTCAGGGTTGATTTTGAGGGAAAGACTGTGTACATTGTCAAGGCGGGTGAACGAAAAAGCAACCTCCCATGGACGTTTGGGTCGTTGACCATCGCGTAGATCATCGGTGTGTGTACACACTGGATTGCAAGTGGGCTGTACACTTGCATGAACCTTTCTTCGCAGGCATTGTGTAAGTTTCTAAAATAAAAAAAAAGAGGTGCCCCTTAGAGAGGTGGAACGTGCATAAAATATGTAGGCTCGTTATCGTTCTTTGCTTTGAGAAACAAAAAAAAAAAGCGGGGCCCTATGTCGTAAAACTGCGCTGACTCATGAAAAAGAGAGATGTAACAAGACATATGCTGTCATCGTAGTGTTATGTTGTTATGGTACTTCTGTGCTTTTTGAGGTCTGTCGGCTTGTGTGGATGCCTTTGATTCTGGTGCCGTGCAACCAACACGTACGTGTCAGAATTTAGTTCCTCGTTTGCTTCTTTTCTTCCATTGATTGATTGATTGATATGTGGGGTTTAACGTCCCAAAACCACCATATGATTATGAGAGATGCCGTGGTTGGTTGCTCCGAAGATAACGATCACCTGGGGTTCTTTGACATGCCCCCAAATCTGAGCACATGGGCCTACACCGTTTCCGCCTGCATCAAAAATGCAGCCGCCGCAGCCGGGATTCAATCCCCTGACTTCCGGGTAAGCAGCCGAGTACCTTAGCTACTAGACCACCGCGGCGGTGGTTCTTTTGTTCCATGATTTCTCGTCTCTTTGCCTCTTATGTTTTCTCTAGCGTAGAGTAGCCATCCGGTTTAGTTTCCTGTTAACGCCCGTAACCTCTCGGCTTCGTTTACTTGGTTCATTTATTTTGTCTTGCTTTCTTTCTTATTTTTTGCACGCCGTTTTTTTTACAGCTACTCTGTATACGAAGAAGTTCAGGCTGTTACATCTTTAAAGGCAGAAGGTTGATTGAAACATTACTATGATTGCACAGGTGAATCGAAAATCACGCCGAATTCCGGCGCAGCCTGTGAGAGCACCTGTATTCTCATGTTCGCTCACCGCTAATTGCTCACTGAAGGTAAATTGCTCAATGCCCACATGTTGAACGAGTATCAACGTGAGACTACTGGCACAATTCATGTTACTGTTCCGTTGCTGGGCGCTTCTTCAGCGAATTCCCGCAACTTTAGTTCTCTACTACAGTGTTTATTGTTCCCTAAAGGTGACGCATCATCTATAGGTATGGGGTACACGAGGCTGCATTTGGATTTCTATGAACGCTTGACTAGACACCTGCGTTTAATGTTCGCATCATTCGAGAAGCGTGATGCGGTCTGACTTGCTTTTCTTTATTTTATATCTTCTTCCTCCTCCTCCTTTTTTTATATCTGCATTAGGAGCGTATGTGAAAGAGCGAGAGAAAGACAGTGTAAAGTTTGCAATGAGCTCTGCTGCATGTCGATTTCTTTACGGTAAGTTTTGACTACTGCGATTTTTTTCAAACAACAGCTATAGCCCATCCATCTGATAGCTTTGATTGAAACGTGTACTCTATAGTTTTTTTTAATACCCGCCATGCACATACAAGCAAGTTCGCTTGCGAAATCTTCATCTCATTTCTAGGGATTAGACAATTTTTTTTCTTGTAACACCTGCTTTCATAATCAGGCGAGTTCGACTCGTGGATGTTAATTTCAACGTGGGCCCGGGTCTTTATCTCTTGGTTTCTATCTTCGCTGCCCATTAAAATCTACCTGCGTGCGTTGGAAACTTCCTTCGTAAGCCTGCTACTGTTACACAACTAAGATAGAAACCAACAGGTCTTCCACTTTGTAGGGACCAATTCCTCCATATGTCTCATATTTCAATGCTCGCTTCATTACTTATTCACCCCTAAATCCCAACAAAGGCGCCGAAGTCACGTTTTCAGCAAAGCGCGCGCGCGGTGTTATAAGAATGCCACATGGCGCCTGTAGTGCATGCAAGGGCACAGACACTAGAGATCATACTTACTCAATGGAAGAGACAAAAACAGCCAACGCAAAAGGGCGGCGATGGGGCCGGCTTGCGTCATTAGTAGCGGCATGCTGCCTAGATTTCACCCTAACACAGTATCGTGCTGCGTCAACGAAGCTACGGCGTGCATTTCCTCCTTAATGACGTATGGAAGAGCAGATGAGGATGTTGAAGCCAATGGTGCAGTCAACTTAGATTTGCCATCTAAAAATTTATGCTTGCGGGAAAGGAGATTTGGTGTACTGTCTAGCAACTGTTCCCGTATGACTTTATAGATTCTTGGCGCATGACGGAAGTACTTTCTTTCATCCAAGGTTGCCAATTTTTTGTTCACGAATTCGCACTAACACGCACAAGAAATTTCCGTGGCTAGTCGAAAAGCAAACGAATTGTTTCATGCCCTCGCAACGATGACTTTCTCAACAATCGCTCTCCCAGCAACCGCTATCCCAACAGTTTCTATCCCAGCCACAGCTTTCCATACAAATGCTATCCCTACTGTGGCTCTTACTTTATCTTTCACTTTATCTTTCAGCAGCCACTTCAATCCAGCAGAACTAGTAGCGCTACTTCTGGGCCTTCAAGTGGATATAACCTAGGTGAAGATATCTCCTTGTTTATAGCAAGGATACAGAAATTACTGCGGTGAGTTGCATAACATGTTGAATTAACATGTATTTAGCCTCTCTAAGATGTCTAGATATTTTAACGAATAAAAACGTAATGATACTGCAACGCATAATCCATTTTTGTTGTGTAACCTCAGTATCTCGAATCTTAGAAAGCAGGACATATAAAAAGCTTGTTACCCGCCTGGTTTGAAATTGTAATGAATCCTTCGAAACGCATTTTATAGAGGGATGAACAGACTTAATACTTCGATGTTACAATATTCTTGCTCAGTATTTAGGGTCATTGCACAATAGTGCAAGCAGAGTTCGCCTTTTACGTGATGATCTGAGCAGCGAGATTTATAAGAACATCCAGTGCAGAGCCAAGGTGTCAGATATATTTAATTATTCACAAAGAAATGATGGAGAGGAAGGAGTACTCGTGTATTCAAGAAAGCCCCTAGTTAGGGTGTTCGCAGTGCAACAGTGCGTAATATTAGGCAAAGAATAAAGGAACTCACCAAATACCGTAAAAGTTTGATAAAAAGAAGCAGGAGGTCATATGTTAGATGGAGCGCGTATTTAAAGCACCTGTTCTTTGGCACGTCACGACTGTTCCACCAGAAGAGGTCTTTTATTTTCTCTCTCGCTTTGAAAGGCAGGGTGTTTAAAGTGCTTTCTCGTGTTCGTCGAGAAGACCGTCGTGTTTTCATTGTTTTTAGACGACAAAACAAACAAACAAGCTCTCTTTCTACATCACTTGAAATAATGAACGTATAAAAGAGGAGATATAGGTTGACGTCGGCGCGACAAACAAACTACAGCACCATAGCTTGACAGGACAAAAGCCTTTTAGGGGCGAAGCTCCTTATGCGTGGCTTGGGCGTCCCTCGTATGTAACCACCAGTGGCACATACCCGAAATAGGTATAACACTTGACCTCCAAGGTGGTGCCAGTGAGAGATTTCTTCTGTGCGTTGTTTAACAATAAAAAATAGTGCTCAATGTACATGCTAATGGCTGCTAATGGGGAATGAGAGACATGAGCATTCGGCTTTTAGTCAACGCGCAGGCTACAATCACCATTAGCAGCCATTGGCATGTACATTGAGCACTATCGGACAAGAAAGGGATGCTACATTATACTCGCTGGGTGTAACGTCCTTAGCTTTAGAAAGGTTTAGCGAGCGTTGAGCCGCAGTGCCATGAATACAATGAACTTGTATATACCATGAATGAACTCAAGGTGGTTAAAAATGAGAAGTAGATACGAAGCGCAAGACATAAGAAAGTAAAAGCTGAATTCTCCTGTCTCTCATTTCTCATTAGCAGCCATTGGCATGTAAATTGAGCCCTATCTGACAGGGAAAGGTTGCTACGTTATACTCGCTGGGCGTAACCTCCTTGGTTTTCGAAAGGTTTAGCGAGCGTTTGGTCGCAGTGCCATGAATACAGTGATTAAGAATATACCATGAACTCGAGGTGGTTAAAGGTGGGAAGTGGACCCAAAGCGCAGGCCGTAAGAAAGTGTGCGTGTGCCACCTCTCGTTTAGTCCTTGGAATGTCCGCTGGATGGCGGTGCTTCTATATGGGGAGTATATGATAAAAGATGCGAGATGGTGGGACTTGGAGTGTTGAATAGATGAACGAACGGACACACAAACAGATGCATGGATGGACGCATGAACGGACGCAGGGGCGGATGCATGAAAGAACGCAGGGACGGGCGCACAAACAGACGCATGGACGGTCACACAGACGGACGCATAGACGGACGAATGCTTCGCCCCACTCTACATCATTCACTCCGTGGATATGCTGCCATTTTTTTTCTAAGATTGTTTCATTCATGTCGTGACGCATCATTTGACATTTCATCTACATGGTCATGTATAGCACAAATCTCTTTTTCATTAAAATTTATAGTTCAGTAAAGCTAGAGAGCCTCTTATCATACTTAAACCCATGAATCCTTCGTTGTTAATAGTCTTTCACATTAACACCAGTGCAAATCAGGGAAAGTACGTCAGTAGTGATAAAAAAACCAACGGTAAGTAGTATTTTTAGGGCTAATTATAGTTATGCCCTTTGCGCCAGCTCGAACTGGCAGAATGGCAACATTAATCCGGACGTTATGTTTGACTTATCACGCTGTCTGATTTCCTTGATGTCCTATTCTACCCCCTTTTCATGTTGTAGTCCGTTACTACGTGTCGCGTCCTGATTACGTATTAGGTTGAAAACTTAAACGTAAAAACTACCTTCATTTTCTTTCCGAATAGAAAGATAGATACAGTCTGTGGACTTCGAAGTTGATTTCGTAGTCATACCAAGCAGAGATTGCGGGGCTGCAGAGAAAAAAAAAAGCAGATCGGTTTGATCAGGTTTGTGCTTATTATTGGCGATACCCAGCAAAACATTAATTATTAGAGCTTACTAAGATGTCTTGCATCTAGAGTTGAAACAGTAGACGAATAAACACTGCATTATGATACAGAAATAATCAGATTACGAGCCACTGCAGCACCGCATGATGCTAAGACACACCGCAAACAATGATATCTGGGTAATTTCAACCGGATAGGTTTATATATGGTTAATTTCAACCGGATAGGTGTATGTAGCACGAACCTTAATCTGAGAAGACATATGCTTTTGTATTTCGGCCCCATATAGCTTATTGCCGTCTTTATAATTACAAAGTTTGCGTTATTCGATTTGTAAAAGAAAAGCGCATCACTTTATTCTTACTTATTGCTAAAAATTAGTGTGCCCACAACGTTTGATAATAATGACTAGGTAGTCTGGTGCAAGCAATAAAAAAAAGGAATAGCAGGTGATTCTGTTTTCAGCGAGTCCTTAGTTGTCCTATACAAGACTCCTTTTAAAGAAGTAAGTTCACTCTACTTTGTGTTTCATGACTCTCCGATGAAAGTGGAATGGTCTCCACTTAGAATTTGCTTATCTCTTTAAAGATGGTCGTAAATGGGGTTCTTGAGAACTCACAAAAAAAAAAAGAGTTAAACAGCCCTCCCTTCTTTCTTTTTTTCTTTCTTTACGAGATTAGGCTCAAGAAAGCACTGACATTGGGAGACTTTTTGTTGGGGTCACATACGGTATAGGAATGTAGCTTACTGTTTCTCAACTCCAAAAATATATTTTTAATCTAGAAAATGTCACGTATTCAGTTTTTAGTTATAAATAAAACTGCCGACCAAACAAGTCATTTGGTGTCTCGGATCTATAAAGACGCACAGGTGCAGTCACAGATAACTAGACCGAGCCTGCAGGCCTTAGAATCTCGGACCCATAACCATCGCTTCAAAATTGCCGCACCCTTATTTGCTTTGGCCATCCACCGGAAACTTCTCGTCGCTATGCAAACATTACGGGGAGCAATTTCTCGAAGTCGTACAGCTGCGTACGCGACGGACAAATCATCTCTGGCCTGTGTGTACACAGCGACGTGCATGAGGGTTCCAACCCGAAACAATTGTTGGGGCAAGCTTGCGGTCGACAACTGCCAATAGCGAAGTTTCGTGGGGCCCTTCCAAGGCACTGAGGGTTGTTCGTTTACGTGTTGAACTGGACTAACTGGCCCCGTGGCACTCCTTACATGTAATACAGTAACCCACATCAACGCGTATGCATTCGTCCGAGACGAGTGGATGACGAAAAACACCCAGTCTGTCGCTTCAGTCGATGTGCTAATCCTCCACCGCCACCCTCTGAAAGCTCTCTGCTCCTAACTTGACATTGTACCGTCTTCGTGGTAGACCCGAAAAAGCGCTGATGTAATATGATGACGTCATATGTGGAGGTTACTCATTCGGATGTTTCGACGTCACTACGACGGCATCTCGCGAGTTTTTTTTTTTTTTTTGTCACTCGTGTGGACGCTGCCGAGACCGAGGGTCCATTTTTGCGTTTGATGAGGCATCTAAGCCTTTTAATTTAACCAACAGAAGTTTTAGTGATGAAAGCGAACTTTCGCTAGCATGGTACACTGTGTAACACTTGAAGGCGAGAAAACCGCCAGTTTTTCGCGTAACACGCACCACTGTCACAGCGAAAGCTGGAAGAGCTCTTCAGAGTCGTTTAACACTCTTCGGGTAGCTGCTTCAAGCACACTCGCAGGGTGCCCACTACGCCATTATTCGTTGTGTAATAGGCAGGCGTTTACTATGCCATCCTTCGTCATTCTTCGGAGAAGCGTGGTAGTCTCTGCACAAATTGTGCTGTTTTTTGGGGGGTGTGCTTGGGCGCACTATGATAAGGAATCACGGCAGAAGTCTGTCGTCTCCACAATCCCCCCCCCCCCCCCCCAAGGGTATGCGCCACAGTTAACAGGTGAACAAGGTCAAGCTTTTTGTACAGGGTGGGAGAATGTGACGGACCCAATCGGTGTGCAATTTGCATTATCGGACACCTGGCTGTTCATTTGCTGTTCTAAAACGTTTTATTGCTCACATTAACTCGATTCCTTTCCCGACATCAAGCTTGCCTAAGGTCAGTTTGCAATGAAGTTCTAGGCATCGGCGTGGCTCAGTGATAGAATACTAGGTTGCGCCGCAGGGGACCTGGGTAGGAATTCCATCGTACATTTGGTGTTTTTTTTAATTTATTGGATTTTCTTTATTATTTCATGTGGTAGTAGTTACAGACACCGGCGGCAGTGCACAACTACGGCGCACACGTGACCCATGTAGTTATCTCATAACAGGTTTAGGTGTAAAAAGCGTGCTGCGCACTATAGTAATGCCTTATGGTCTGCAAGGGTGGCGGTGGCATTTCAGTGGAGATGATATGGTAGAAGCGCGTGTACTGTGCAATGTTAAAGAACACCATATGGTCAAAATTTCGGGAGCCCTCCTCTACAGCGTCTCTCATAATCACATGGTGGTTTTGGGACGACGATAGTTATAGCGCGAGACCAAAACGACGACACAGAGACAAGAAGGACACGAAATACACGAGCGCTCGTGTCTTTCGTGTGCTTCTTGTCTCTGTGTCGTCGTTTTGGTCTCGCGCTATAACTATCGTCATGCCATACCAACTAGCCCAAGCTGCCACACTTCTAGGTTTTTGGACGTTGAACACAGATATGCATATTGAACCACTCTATGAGAGACAAACACTAAGTTCACACATTTTCAGTCGATTGTGTTGGTCCTCCTAAATTTCTGCACATGTCTTGGTATTGTACGACCTCCGGAAGCAGGACAACTTTCACCAAGTGACGAAGTCGTGTGCAGACGTCATAGCTATGCCACAAATTAGTACAATGTGTAACGCCATTTTGACGTCACACAATGACGTCATAACACATGTAAGTCACGCGGGTTTCTGCCTAGTTTATTCGCTTGCCGTGCCTTGCTAAAATGCCCGTTCTGGGAGGCACTAAACGCTTTCGCCTTGAAAGAAGAAAATCACTGTAATTAAAGAAGCAATACGCAGATAAGGGTAACGAACAGGCTAAGGTAACGTTTCTTGTTCCAGTGCTTTGAAGGAAATGTTAAAAAATGTCATAATCATCAATACAGTTCGTCGCTAACGGTAAGAACCTTCGCTACTCTCTATGATCAGTGTAATAAGATTTGATACGCCTTTTTTATGGTTAAAACAGTATCATTGCCTCGAAGTTGTTTAATTAAAGGTAAATAAATATATATGGGTAAATGTCAATATGGTGCGCTGGCTTGTCCTTTTGTCCAGCATTACAGTTGTCCTGGTAATATTTTTATTGAAAGCTGAAACACAGAAGCGGTCACGCGGATGAATATTAAGTGTCTCATTTAAAGATTATAAATCGATTATAATAGAGTGAATACTACAGAATGAGTAACATATCTGTAATAAAAGCATCATAAATGTCTGTAGAAGAGTGCCATTTGCACATCAGTAAAACGTAGTAAGCTTAAGGTAGTGTCGTCTCTTGAAACTTTGAAAAACCTAAAAACGTTCACCTGGAGTTTTTGTTTTGCTTTGCCGCATTAATACACTGCTTGCAGTGAAGCACGCTTCTCGACTCTCTGGTAAATTACTTTATTTTTTTTTTCGTGTTCATTTAACCATTTATTTCAACAAATTGTGCCGTTATCATTTCTTCAATTTGGACACGTCTAAGAAAATAATATTTAAGTACTTAGATAGTTAGTTATTGTTTTACCATTCTGATCTTATTTATACTGTTAGCGTCGACTTCAAGGGTCCTTGGAAAGGGCTAGTTGATTCATGAATATTATGGCAGAACAGTGACAAAGAGCGTGGTGCTGTGTGTTTAACAATCCAGCACTTCTTACTATTCTGCCGCGAAGCCTTCTATTCCTCATTTTCTTTCGCATGCCATGAGAACACTACTTATACACCGCAATGAAGGTACGCTAGAAATGTGATCCGCAATATACACGCATTAACACTTAGCCTGGCATTTAAAAACATCTGATCACGTGCCACTTCTAACGTCGAAGTAAATTCTTAAGGTTGGGTAAACTTTCTGCGACAATTAAATGAAGATTGCCATAGACGGCAAGTTGATTCTTCCGAACCTGTTTCGTTTTTACTCGCGCGTTATGTGCATTGCATATCATATTTCGTTTCACTAAATAGATGTTCACTTATTCTGACTGTGGCGCTAGCTGTCTATCAACTGGTGAAGTCATGACGGTGGACGGTGACTGGTGCACTATACACTAGTGACCCTGCCAGTCTAGCGAGTGATTAGGAACTATGACGCTACCACGTGATTACCTATAGTCAGTATTTTTGCTTCCGTACTAAAGCTGACTACTACGATTTTATATCTCGCGACCTGATTATGAGGCAGTCTGAATTAAATTGAATGATCTTGTGCTCACAAATAGGAACCGAACTTTATGCATGTCAGTGGTTTTGCGTCTGTGGTCAGGCTGGCTCGGAATCAAACGCGCAATCATGAAAGTGGTGCACCTCAGCCACTTGGGTGCCATTCCATACCACAAAACTCTTTCCTTTAGCAAGTAAGCTCAAAATGGTGTCTTAAGATGTTCTTGTGCAATACTCAATCGCCAAAGGCAGCTCGAAGACTAGGCCTATGTTCGTTTTCTTCTGAATTAAGTGTACTGGTCCTCCTCCAGAATCATTCTATACGTAACTCGATTTAGTAGAGCTTCTTTGATATTCTCACCTTTTAACCAAGAGACGTCATCTTATATAAGGTGACCTCACAAGGACGTCACAAACTTCGGTGAAAAGTTGCGTCTAATGGTGCCTTCATCACGTGGCGATGATACTCAGCATCGCTTTTGTGGACGCTGGTGATCCCATTTCGTGGTTAAAAAGGCAGCTAAGGCTATCGACCCAAAACCGTTGCCATTGATAGTGGCTGTCTGTGTATGTCCGCCCTTTTGGTTTAGCAGTATATTTTAATCCGGTTAACAATTCTGCCTTTCACCTATGTTTTGTTTTCCTTCCTTTTCCTGTTGCAGTTGGTGTATATTGGGTGCAGTACCACAGCATGCGGCTTATGCGAGAGAGATATTCGTCAGAAAGAAAAACATAAAGCGTTCAATTAAACACCACTCGCTGCGTCGGCTCTCGTTAATTACGGAGTGCGTGGGTGAAGCGAGATTGATTTGGAGACCGCATGGCCGGCTCACGCTTGGTGGAATTCGCAAGCCGCTGTGGTCGAGCTAATTGCGTTCGCACCAGCGGTTGCCAGCGCGCACTAATGCAGCGCTAATCTTACGCTGCTTGCCTCCGGCGCTGAAACGGACTGTGCTAATGAAAGCGAATGTATCCTCCGCGAGTGCCCCCACGCTGAATTCGATGATTTAAGAAGAGCCCAAGTGCGTGAGCCACTTCTCGATGCAGCAGGCGAATGCGGGTTTTTGGTGCAGCGAATGACGTGTCGATACTGATGTTACGGCTTTGGCGGGCTGTAACATAAATACGTGAACGATGAGATGATGATGTGAAAAAAAACAACGGGAAGCGTGTTATTGCTTACGAGCTTATCTAGATTATCTACGCTTATCCACTTGTGCGCTATTTGGAGCATATACGCACACTTTTCTAGATTGAGTGTTAACGTCGCTTGCGGTAGCGTGGCCAGAAATTTTCGATCATTGTTTATCTATGTTCACACGTACGTTTGCATCTGTGCTTGTATATGTACAGGCGCGAAATGAAAATTTTTGGGGTAAGGGAGGCGGCAGATAAGAGGACTGAACCCCCTAGCCATCTTCCGCTAGCTACGCCAATCATCGAAGTTAGAGTCACTGTATATGCTACCTTCGAAGAGTACATCACACGCACCCTTGTGTCACTTTCGTAAGTTTGTTTTTCACGGTGTCTTTCTACGAGTTAATGATGGTGCCAAAAGAAAAAAAAAACGAAAAAAACACTAGGTCGAGTACACGAAAGCGAGGGTTATGTAAGCTAATGCTACATTTATATTCGCGACGTATATTCTCTGTGTCAACCACTTATAGTGTATGCACCTCTCCATCATGTTGCTCGCTGAACCAATAAATATCATTATTACAGTAAGAAAATGAACCACAAAAATACGACAATGATACCAAAGCTACGTACCTTCGCCGCATCTGGTAATAGGAACGAGCAGGGCAACTCGCATTCAACCAACTTGTCTTGTTGGGGGGGGGGGGGGGTAGGCAGTAATGAACTTTTTTTTTATTTTACAGCGCACTCAATGCGGCAGAGAAGTTTTTCAAACAAAACAAAACAAGGAAGAAACTGCGACCCCTAGCAAAATTTGCCAAAAGAATAAACGAGACAAATCATGTTTATCACGAGCAAGAATATTAATGTTTTTTTTGTGGTTTGACGGTGGGTGGAGTTCACGTCTCCTTGATATTCTTCCTCTCAGAGTTTCATTTGACCCTGCCCTGTTAATTTTTTCTTTCTAATTTGTATTATCTGCTATATATTTATGATGTGGGCTGAGGATTTTTGTTCTTTCTACCTGACAATAAAGAAAGTATAACCTACTTGCATTGTCCGTTAACTCATTCAAATTTTCCGAAATGAATCTTAATAACAGGTAAACTCAGTTCACTCTAGGTATCATAAGGTCATGAACAACTTCTCGGACATTATTATAAACACGTCTAGCGGTTAGCAGACACTTGCATGCGCGGCTAAGACGAATCTTGCAGTCGCGTGCAGCGAGAAGTTTAGAAGCGGGAGGTGAAGTTGCCTTTGTCTCATGTTCGCTCTTTTCACACAGAGGCCTGTGCCCACTCTCTTCGCCGGTGCTTAAGCACACTGTTTGGTAGTCGGTGGCAGCATAACAATAAATATAGGCTCCGCCCACGAGGCCGCGTTGGCCTTACTTTTCATGCTTCCACCACGTTGCTACTTCACGTTGTGGAAATGACGGAACGCGAAGAAGCGTTGCAAGACACTCCGAGCTGCTGCCGCTTCTGTGCACGTCAAAGAGGGCACAATCACAAACTTCAAGTACAGCTGCGGCCACGTCTGTGTAGAGCGCGCGAGGAGTCGGTTTTCACTCCGCCGGGCGAAACCTCGAGACGTTTCAGGCCCCTATGTATAGTCAGTCTGACAGCTAGGCCGCGCATGCTTTTAATACAGCACTTCAGAGCCCGAATCTGCCTCAAAGTGTCGCTCCGCTGAGCGAAAACCGGCTCCTTGCGTGCTCTACACCGACGTGGCCACGGCTGTACATCGAGTGACGACCAGTTAGGATAACGCTGTGCCCGTGTGGATAAGAGTCAAACTTTTGTTGCTTCACCCTTACCCTTATGTGATTGCAAAGTGCAGCTCTAGTTGCATGCGCATAGCACAAATGGATTGAGGCACACTTCACCTTTTATTCTGAGCTTGTCACCGACTGTAGTGCGAAGAGCAGATAAGATGCTGTTGGTTAATAACCGACATAGATCGAAAGCAGCGTTTGTACCAGATGCATTGCTTGCTAAAGAGTTCCGTCACGGGATTGCGCCATGCCTCTTCATTTGCTGGTATTGCACGATATAGCTACACTCCTACACAGGAATCACAATGGAAGAGAGCGATGTTTCAACAAAAGTGCTCACATTCTTGATGCTCACTGAAGTGACTTCTTTTCTCCATGACATTCTGTCTTGCGAAGCTTCCCGCACGCACTTCGGAACGAAAGAAGTAAGAAAGTGCCTACTGTGCAGGGGCGGCGCTAGTGGGAGGTATGGAAGGCGTTGGAACCCCCCCCCCCCCCAACCTGCCCTCCTCCCCTTTCACCCTCCCCCCCCCCTCTAGATGCAAGCATAGTCAAAACAAAAAGCGAAAGTTGTCAGCCTGCCAGCCCCCTGAAGAAACTCACTTGTCTTGCGTGCCTCTCCCCCCCCCCCCTCCCCAGCGTAAAAATAGTCGACACCACCCATGCTACTGCGTGCGAAACATTCCTGCAACTACGCCCTACACCTGATTCAAAAAAATCCTTCGCGGCAATACATACGTGTTGCAATAAACCCCGATACTCAATTCATTCGATCATTTCTTAGAAGAGTGGTCGGGGAGCACTCCAAGCACACTCTTGCGTTTGTGTCTGCAGACATCATTCCGGCCGAGGCGCCAGAATTCCGCTGTGGTCATCTGTGACGATAGTTCACGCTACAGTGGCTTCCACCCAAGGAACTTGTTGCGTGAAGGATGGATCGTCGAGATAGGAAGAGAATCCACGATGAGGAATGTGCTAACATTTCCCTCGTTCATTCCTCATCAGCAAGAGGAGTGCCTGAAGGAAAGGGTATCGATGTTATCTTGCATCGAGCGTGTTAGAACTCCGAACTAATCAGCAATGCGTAGCGAATGTGTTTTATGTGGTGAGGCACTCCGTTATTCGACTGCACGCAACTTGCAATGCTTCTAGCTCGCGAAATTGCTTCTCTCCGTGGTGATCCATCACGCAACTCGGAGTGCCAGAAATGAGAGTTACGTGCGCAACTTCCCACCACACTTTCGCTCTCTCAGTATTGTTTTACACGTTACGTATACATTCATCGTCTTATCTGCTAGCGGCTTGCTCGTCTAGGAAACAGACTTGTGCGAATACACGCAGATGCGCACACGAGTATAGCGGCTAACGCTAGCCACTTATTCCCGCCACCCGATTTCTGCGGCAAAGTATTTGCCTGGCAACACGGATTCATTTCCGATCATTCCTTTCGGTTAGTCTTGCTCACGCCGCAAGAGTGCTTGAGTACTTTTTATGCTTTGCTTTTTTTCTCGCTGCCAGTACCGTTTCGACGCTGCCATGTAGTCTCGTGGGAATCGCCCGCATGCACGCAGATTGTGCTCGAACACTGACGCTCCTATTCCTTCACTTCAGCGAACAAGAACAAGGAATATAAATGCAAAAGAAAAGCAAAGTCTGCACGTATTCTTTATTGCTTACTCTCGCTGTCTCTCTTTCTTCTTATGCATCTTGTTTTACGCTTGAGTGTGTTGTGCGCATATTTTGCCGAAATGAACGTGCTATGTATCTGGGTCTGCTGCATCTGGGGCTGAAATGAAGCCTGGTAGTGTGTTTTGCGATATAGTATTCCTATGGGGTGATAGCTAGAAACTGTGCATAAGTTTATACAGGAAAAGTATTTTATAGGAAATTCGCTCTAATTATATTCGATGAAATATGATTATTAACGCCAATGCACACTTTGTAGTGGATAAATTGCTGTCTCGGCACTCCAACAACTATAACGATAGAATGAGATTAAACCAAGCCTTAAGACCATCAGACGTTTCGAAACCACATAAGGGTTCCTTGTTCACTGAGCTGGACTGGAAGTCGTAAATTATGTAGCCAGTAGGGAACGCAACGAGCGTGCGTACGCAGCAGTCACAGTCCCTTGTCCTATTCATCGTAGCTGGTTGTGACTGGGAAATTAGAGATTCTAGTAGCCGGTGGGTGACATGTTCTTCCTGTCATTCATGGATCATTCGTTTAAAGTTCGTCAACCATTCGCCAGTACTGATCTACTTCGTTTTTTCTATTTCATTTGGCTATCCAGGTGTGGAATCAATTGCCGAGATCTATTGCTGAAGAAATAAAAGCTCACAAATATTCAGAAATGCTTAAGCAGTTCTTATTATCACACACAATTCATTGAGAAGATCAACCACAATCTTAAAAATTCTGAGACATTTTAACTTCGTCAAAAGGTATGTGGCAAGAAAAAAAGCACAATTAATGCTGAACTACCTCTGTGAGGGCACGTTTCACTTGCGTTATATGCCATTTCTCAAAAAGACGGATCAACAGTGCTTTTTTTTTTTTTGGCTAACCATATCTTTCTGTGTGCTCGTTTTCTCGCCCGTCCGAGTTTTACATCCCACTCTGGTCGAAACCACGCACGTGATCTGGGACCGTAACAGAATATGATGATGAAGAAGATGAAGAAGAAGAACAGAGTGCGTGCCACTTCATGATAATGACAGCTTTTCAATTAGAAAAAGTTTATTTACACTATGTACAAAAACAAAAGGTTCATAACATTCAAGCTATGGGCACATACACTTTGACAGATCATGTGTACCCCTACCAACATCACTACGTTCAAAGAAAGACACCATTGCTCTAATATACATGACAATGTTGGCATACGTGTACGCAAGAACTCATGCGATATTATGATGCAATGAATGGTATAACGATACAATGTGTGTTTAGAAAAAGTCGTTAACCATATAGAGTACTAGGTACTCTACTATGGGAGAGCATAAAGCAGTCCCGTAGGCATCTTGCGCTACCTCATGAACTGAAGTAGGTTCAGTTACGTGTTAAGAAAAAACTGGTAAACGATTTAGAGTACTTGGTACTCTACCATGGGAGAGCACAATTGCTTACAAACAAAATCATGAATAACAAGGGCTTGCAGCAGCTAACCAGTGCCTCTAAGTGCGAAGTCCACACTGGTTCAAGGTGTCAAACATCATTTCATTCAGCTGGCATGATCTGAATTCATGCTGTCTCGCATGCATGCACCCCGCCGTGGTGGTGTGGTAGTTATGGCGTTCGACTGATAACCCGAAGGTCACGAAATAGAAAGCCGGCTGCGGCAGCTGCCTTTTCGATGGAGGCAAAAGCATTTGAGGCCCGCGTTTTTAAATTAGGCGCATGTTGAACAACCTCAGTTGGTCGAAATTTCTGAAGCCCTCCTCTCATAATCATATCGTGGTCTTGGGAAGTTGAACCTCAGATTGTACTATTATGGTATAACTGTCAGTTCAAGAGCACGAATAAACAGAAAGGAAGAGAAGACAAGCGCTTCCTTTCTGTTTATTCGTGCGCTTGAACTGACAGTTATACCATGCATATCCAACTAGCCCAACTTTCGATTCTTTTGCAGTACTATTATATTATGCTTCGTGGTACGCCATAATCACAATATATAATATCTGGGGTTTCTCACTCCGAAAACACTACATTATTGAGACATGTGGCGGTGGGCTCCGGAAAAGTCGACCAATTGGTCATGTCTAACGCACAGTGCCCAGTGATAGCACACACTACGCGGAGCATAGAACCTCTATGAAAATACCACCACCGTAGCCACCGAGGTCAAACATATCGCCTTCACGCCAGCAGCTGAGCACCACCACTCCTGTACCACCGAGATGGACTGTCGATGTCGAATGTGGTGTTAATGTTTCATATGCGCTTCGTGATCTGTAGGAGAATCAACCGAATAATGCAGCTGCGCGCGAGAGAATATGAGGAAAATGGAAAAGAATAACTTTATGTGCGTCCAGTTTGCTATCCTGAACAAACAAGGGGGTTAAGGCTCAACGAAGAAGGAAATGAGAGACGACTGCGAGCTAAAGTACGTACGTCTATGAGAAAAGTTCCGCAGTGTGGCCAGTTGACTCTACAGTAAACGTGGATGCATTTTTTGTGACGACTATGTCATTATTTCATTCTGTCACCAAAGTATAAAACAAGATATGAAGTTACAGTTATGTTTCGTAGGTATGTTAATAAGCTCAAACAATAGCAGAGTTCTTCACTGAAAGAAGGAGCGGCATTGAACTTTTCCCTGAAACCATTCTTGTAGGAGTTGTTCGAAATACATGCAAGCATCACAATGAACCATCGACGTGCTTCTCACAACGGCCTACCTTTCTTTAGTCACAGGTTTGACGGACAGATTATGGGCAGGCAATGGTTCTCTTAAAGGAGCCCTAAAACGCTTTTTCAAGTATAACCATTAAATGAATTCACTGGAAAAGCTTATTTCCTTAGGAATTCAATGACGCAAAAACTTTTTAGAATCCGTCCAATGCGAGTGGAGTTACAAAGGCTTGTCGCCTGCTGGAGTTGCACTCTCTGCTCTCGTTCAACGAAAGCACTGGAAGCTAAGCAGGGAGGAATGACAGGGTCACATAAAAACGTCACGCGCGCCTCGTGACCTTGAACACTTTTTCTTTCTTCGGATGCGCGGCTTTCTCAGTGTGACCACGCGCACACGTGGACAAGTAGCGGCCTCCCGCGGCAATTTCTGTAACGAGCGAGTGGGCCATGTTCAAATGTGCCAATGGCTGATGGATGGGCTTGCTACGTGTAATTTTTGGGCATATTTCGTGATTTGTCGAGAGAAGAGAAAGGAGTTTTTAGCTGATTCTAATCGTTTATTGTAAATTCCAGGCTGCGTGCTGCGCTATAATATTCATCTCGCATGTTGTCGGGAGCGTCTAGGACCAATCGGCAGCGTTTTCTGACCATGCCCAAAAAGTGTTGCAGGGACCCTTTCATGCAACAAGAGTGTTACTAGGTCCGCTTTACTGCAGTAGCCTGCATGGCCATGTATCTGCACATTAAAAAATGACACAGCAGATTCGTCTGTGTAAAGGTGTTAGGCTAACAATGCGTCCCACTTAGGAACTAGCAACCCCCCCTCCCTTAGATTCGTATGCTTGTGTATGGGCAAATCCTTTTTTTAGTTGTCTGAGTTGCGATGTTCCATCTAAGTGAGTTAAAGACGCAGATAGCTCCTGTAAGCAGAAATCATTGGGAGAAAAAAAAAACAGAAAAGCACAATAGGATGAAAGACGACAACTGACGCCTTTATTAGTATCAACACTTGATTAATTTTGAAATGAAAGCGGAAGCAAGACATTATGCAACTGCGGCTGGTTGATAAAACGAAAGAATACGCGTATTTATAAGGACGGAAATGAAAAAGAAAGCAAACAGACATTGTAAAAGCGAGAAAAATAGCTACGTCTCAAGAGGAGCTCGACGGCAAATGCGAGTAAATAAGAGCAAAGACAAAAAGGGACGCGAGAAAAGGGCGGAAGCGGTTTGGCAATCACAAAACAGTTAAAGTCTAAGCATGCTGGGAATTAATGAGACGAAAGAATAATTCGCGTCTGGCACAAGATTTATTACGTTTTAACGCTGCATTGAGGGATTCTAGCTAATGAGGCAAATAAAATAACTATTCTAAGGTGCCTAATGAGACAGAATTATGTTTCCCTTGTGGCTGAAGCAGCGACATGGCTGCCATTGCACATTTTCGGCACTTGTAGATACTGGTAGCTGTTGAGGTAATATACAGTCGTTGCGAAGTTTCGCTAATAATACGGAAATCGAGGGTTGAATCCCTGGCATTGCGGTCACATTTTGGTGGAATAAATACGCTATGAGTCCCGTGTATTTTATGTTAAGGGAGGGCTAAAGTACCCCATGAGGTCGATATTTTTGCAGCCCTCCACTACGTCGGGCACAATCATACAGTGGTTTTGGCACGTAATACAACAGATAGGAGATGATGAGTGTTGTAACCAGCATATCCACCAGAAATGTCACGGTACGCCTGAAATGTCACGTTACACTGGATAGCACCGAAAATCTTGTCCATCGGAACGCCAGAACGTCGAGCTGGACTGACTCCCTGGAAAACAACTTCATTTTTTTTCTTTTTGCCAATTCTTTGTTCTCTTCTCTGCTCTACAGTGGCACATACAAGTCGGCCAGCAATAAACGGCATAGCACAATCTCATCGCTTGCTTTTAGCAACGTTGTTATATGGGAATACCAGTGGTGACGTGTCTTGTACACTGTAAAAAGGAATTGAAACCCTTTGGGGCCTACCTTTTGTTGCAAAATAATAATTGTCATGTTGCACAGTTTTCTTACATTTACTGGTAACTCAGTACTTTCAAGACTTTCCGGACATATCTTTCAAGAGTACTACTCGACGCTGATAGCGCACGTGTCGTTTGGTAGCTCAAATTACCGAGGGGGGGGGGGGGGGTAGGGCGACTTGTTTCAGCTACAAACGCCAAGTATGCTAGGTGATTATTATTGTTCTCAGACTAAAATAGAGTGCCAACACAGGAGCTGTAGAAAAGTGCTGCCGAGACTTTCAAGGAAGGCATATGGTTTTGTGTAGAATATATATTACCTGACGTTTGTCTGGCGGCAGCTTATCGGTATAGGTGCTTGATGTAGCTTGGATGTGCTCCACTAGAGAGAACGTCGGCGCAATTCCTATAAGACGGCTGCCACGACCTCATTTCATAGTGATCAAAATGCAAGAACATCCATACCGCGTAATTTTAGGCTCACGGGAACGAATTCTAAGACATCATAAGGAACCTGATGTGCCTCGGTTTCCTTTGTTTAATAAACATGCCTGTTAAGGTACTAAAACCCTGTTGTTATATTATTGACAGCGATAGTTTAATTAGAAGTCAAGGGTCACCGTAACAAGAGTTGACATTAAATTGTCCTGTGTGCTTCAGTCGCTGTCCATTCTTCCGTACTTGAAATCAGTTAACACTTACACTATTATAAAGTGGTGTGCTATCAGGGCGAGAACAGAGGCGTTTTCCTAAATAATTTGTAATCATCTATGATGAGTATTGAATGTTCGCGAGTTTTTATAGATATACTAGTACTATACTCCTCATATTATGTCAAGAAGATGTCATGCCAAAAGGTAAATAAATTTACACGAGTGCACTTCATTCTTAACTAACATCGCGCACAACTAATAGACTGCCGGTCGACTTATGAACCTATATGAACAGGACGAGGTAATGCACCTGACAACAACATCTCTTAACTTTTGCCCCTGCCCTCTTCAATGTACGTTTGTGCCCAGAGGGTATTTGAAATAAATAAATAAATAAATAAATAACAAATAAATTAAATAAAACATTCTGCAATCTTTGGACGAGAATCCCTAGGTGTAATTCCACTTAAGAGATACTACTTGAAATACATGACTCTTGAGCTCCACTGGATGGCAAAGAACAGCTGTTATGCCTCCATAGGACGAGTAGGTGTCAATAATTACTAATGTGTTGAGACGATTGCATTTGCCACTTTCTCACTCTTTTGAATGGACAGAAAACGTAACAGATACATAAGAGACATTGCGGAGGTGCTTATGTTATTGATAAGTCAATTGTCTTTGCAGATACACAAATGGTCGTGACAACAAACTTTTCATCATCCCTTCCTTTACGCTGGTGAACGACAGTCTCGTCGCCTTTCGACATATTTCATTTGAGTGCCGCATGGAAGATGTTTTTTTTAGCGAAGGCATTCTTGTAAGTTTCGCGGCATGTGAAACAGTCTTTACTGAGGATATCCCTCGCGCCATGACAACGTCTTCGGTGGCTTTCTGGCATACCAAAGGACAAGACCATGCATCTCATCAGACAGCACAACGAATTACTTTTGTGCCTAGCGTCCTCTCTTTGCCATTTTTATTGCGTAGCAAATTTTTTCTTCTTCGATTCTCTTTTTTTTTCGTATTCCATACGGGAACCCACTGAACGCCACAATAGCTGCCCTTTTAAGGTGGGCTCTATGTGGTTGGAATAAATATTGTCGCAAACGCGATACCTAAGCTAACTTAAGCCTTCGTTATCCGTCCTTCGTGTTGCTTTCAGATGAAGAACAAAACACGAGATTGGGTGATTTCTTCACCATTTTTTTTTGTTGTCTCCCGTCTTCGTTGTTTAAGCGTCGCTGCGAGAAAGGACTGATATTAGTTCTGGTCGGTGAAGTAATTTTAGCCTGTATACTGAACTAACCACTCCACATCGACAGGCCCTCGCTGAACATTTACTTTTTGTTAGATTTGTTAGTCTGCCCTCAGACCACGTCGCACTGTTTTTCAGGTATTGTTCAGCACCCCCTTTTTTGTACATCAATTGGGATGGAATTAAAATATTTGGGTCGTGTAGCACTCTACACGAGCGAGAAGAACTCACCCATGTGTGTTTCTGCGATGTTTTCTTTGGGTGCTGTCTGGGAGTATTGTGGTTACGTTTCTTTCTCCGTTGCATTATGGTTTGATTTCTTTCTTTTTCTTTTTTCTTTTTCTACTGATCTCAAAGTTTTTCCAAAAATCGGCCTTGGTCGTCATCTATTCCAACTCTCTTCCCCACGAAAAACAATAATAAAACGTGCAGTGTTGTAGCCTCTCGCATTTTTACCCTGCCTATATCACAATAACGTGCGAACTTATTGGAGCTGATTGTGCGCAGTAACATTTCTTCAGAAATCAAGACATAGATGAGCGTGTGGTAAGAGCAAGCTGGGAAGAAAGTTCAGAATTTGTGAGTGCTTATTCTGAACGTAAATTATTTACGTAAAGGTGGCAAGTGAAAAGTTCTTGGATAGCAACATGAGGAGTTCTCGGCTGCCTTCAATGTCAGAAACCTGCGTTGTTATAGCATTGCATCTTAAACAACGGAGAGAATGTCAAGGTATAAAGACACGAGGCAGAGATGACATCTTTTGTCGATGATTGGGTGTAAATACACATCTCCCCTTGACCCCATCCTCTCTGCACATGCCTATGAGCGTCAACAATTCTATAGGAGCACTCAAACTTCGCGCATCCTCAAGTCCATCAGCCTGACCACACGGGCCTTTATAGTTAACGGTGCTGACGAACGAATAAAACTCAGAAAAAAAACTGTATATGTGATGTACGGTTTACGGTACAATCTTTCTGAAAAGTTTTACAACGTGCAAGAAGAGTTACGGCAGGGGGCGGTGTTACATGCAGAAACTGTGCCATGCCTGGATGGGTCTACACGTTTCCTCAAGCACATCCGTAGCACGTTCGTTCACCCATCAGTGAGACGTGCGCGCCGCCTGCGATTCGGGTCGTCAGGAAACGAAAGCTAAAGTAGTAGGGAATACACAACATAAATGACTGTACCCAAAGCATAGGTATGAAAACAGCCATCTTTCTCTCTCTCTATCTCGATATGTGGGGTTTAACGTCCCAAAACCACCATATGATTATGAGAGACGCCGTAGTGGAGGGCTCCGAAAATTTCGACCACCTGGGGTTCTTTAACGTGCACCAAAATCTGAGCACACGGGCCTACAACATTTCCGCCTCCATCGGAAATGTCTCTCTCTATCTCGAGCGTGCTCTATAGTATTTATAGGCGTAGTATTTTTTTTCTCTCTCTGATTTTGATAGAGAGTGAGGCTACATGGTATTCACCATTTTGTTCTCTTTCTGTCTTGGCATGAAACACTCGGTCGTCGTCTCTCTGTGATAGCTCACGTGCATGTGTGTGTGTGTGTGTGTGTGTGTGTGTGTGTGTGTGTGTGTGTGTGTGTGTGTGTGTGTGTGTGTGTGTGTGTGTGTGTGTGTGTGTGTGTGTGTGACAGAGAGAGATACTCTTCTCTTCAGGAGGAAAGAGGGCGGGTCAACCATACGAGCACATATGCACGTAGAGTTTTTTCTATTCTTAAAAAGCGAGAAACAAACGCACACGAGGTAGAGGATTGGTGAGGCGTGCTCGGAAACAGTGTTACGTAGGTTCGGTACGGACGCGTCGTGCGACTGACCGGCCAGCCGACCATGACTCGCGTGTCGTCCAGTAGCACCTCACTATATCAGATACGTGGAATGAGAAATGTCGCGAGATAACGAAATACGGCGACCTCGCCCACTCAGGGTTGCTGTATGGCCCTCTCCATGTTGTCGCCATGTTCGCCACATGCGATTTCTTCTTTGTATTCATGGGGCACTGTTGTAATGGCTTCCGTCACGCCAGATCGGGCTCGAGTCAACGTGCCTCCGACACCTCTTGCGTGCGCTGCTTCTGTTTGCACCCGGGGCTTCACGTCAGAGTGCGCTCCGGTAGCTGAGCAGCAGTTTGCTTTCTTTGTGCGTCGCCTCTTGTAACAGGAACAGTATTCTCTGTTTCGCTGTTCCTTCCTTGAGAAACAGATGGACGTTAGTGGGCTATGGCATGTAAAATAACGTAACTATTCTGTAAGGTCACATTTTGTAAAGGCCACCTTCTACGTGCGACTAACAAAAGGTTAATGAATGTGACAGCGATCATTAACTCTTGTAGCGTAAGCTACACTGGCTGAGGTGAGCAGTTTTGCGTGACTTGTGGTCAGCAGCTCTGTGCAAACGCGCAGAGCAGTGACGTCACAGGGCGCACAGCTGGCGCGCCGAAGGCCTGGATATAGGGGCTGTAGGCCTGGAAGCTGCTGGAATGACGTGTCATTAGTAGCTTGGCGATTGACTTGCTTGACATTGCTCACTAGTCCATCCATACGTCGGTCCGTCCATGGTTCAACCGTTCGTCCATTGCTGGTTCCTAACATACGTAGTTCATTCATCCATCCATCCGTGGTTCATCCGTTCGTCTGCCCATGACTCGTTAGTCGGTACGTCCGTCAGTCCTTCCGTCTGTACACAGACGGATGGACTGATGGACACTTGGTCGGTTCAAAGATTTCGATAACAGCACATGTCGTGCCCCCAAGAGTTTTCCGGTCACTTCATTGATCGCTCTATAACACCGAAGCAGAAAGGGTGCTTTTCAAGTTGAGCAAGAGTAAGCAATGAGCCTTTGAGCGCTTTCAGATAAAAGGTCGGCGCTTAATGTTAAGGACTACCTCTTACCACGTTGTGTTTACCTTAGAATATTTCGCTGAAGTGTTCGGCTAGACACAGGGTGAAATGTACTGACCAATTGAGGGCTGCTGACTAAGGCTTTAGTTATCCGCCAAGAGATTTATCCCTAGATCTAGGGACTTACTATTTCTGGGATTTCGAGTATTTTTTTCTTGCATCTGGGGATTGCCGTAAAGCTTCGGAAATATCAGATTACTTGACCTGAGTGTGACCTCGACATTACGCCGTGGTCATGCTCTTTCAACTAGAAAGGCTGTAAACAATGACAATTCAGGCTATTACAAGTTTTTCTATTTAAGCAGTCTTGGGGTTATAATGCACCGTGTGAAGGGGATGGCAGTTTTGTAACGCGAGATTATTGTAGTCGAAACACTGGGGAAAATAAAACTCCGTAGTCGGCACAGTTAAGCGTGTGAATATCATGAGCTCCCTGATTGATAGCTTCACTGTAAAACAAAAAAAAGTTTATCTTGCAGTGCACAAAGACACGTACCAACATTACGCTTAATGCGTGTTTTCGCCTAGCAATGTCTCCATGGAATAACCAGATATATTACAAAAGAACCAAACGAAAGTAGGATTGGAGATTTGGTAAGGTGGTGCGGGGTCAATATTGCGGAAACAATCTGATGAAGAGAGGCAAGAAGACTGTTCGGTATCTCAGTCTTTCCGTCATGTCCATTACATGAGGGCGAAAAAGTGACAAATAAGATTGGCCAAACGGGGAGATGACCGAAAGTACAAAGGAAAGGCTTAGTTTTCGGCGAGTGATAGAGCGCCCACATAACAATCGGCGTCAAATGAAGCGCGACCAGAGGAACGCATGCATCAAGCATTATCGAAGCTATAGTGCGCACCGTCAAGCTATCTCGAGTGGAAGTTGCGCACATCCGGTTCGGAGGCGCTGTGCAATTTTTCACTGGTGTTTCTGTTTTGATATGGTGATAATGGTGGCCAACATGTACACGCTGCACGCCATTGTTTCTTTTTTCTTCAAAAACAATGACACGTGCCACTGTGGGGATTTGGCACCGCTTATGCTTTATTTTCTTTTCTTTCTCACAGCGAAAGCTGTTATAAGATCAGAACGGAGCAGCCACATCGCGTCTAAAGCGCATGCACATCGCGTGAACCCTGGTGGTTCAGCACCGTGACGAGAACGCATGAACCACATCTCGACTGTATAAATAGTGGGAGCGCAGGCCGATTCTTCAGTGGACTTGGTTGCACCGGAAAAGACCGGATGCTAGTTTCCCTGTTCCTCGTTGTCCAAGTTGGTGAAAAAGCCATTTATTCTATTCGAGATTGCTCTTTAACATTGACGGTGCTGTCAAGTCCACATTTTCTTCTCGAAACCATGAAAGATTCTGTTAATGTCATCAAGTTGCTGTTATTAACCACCGGTGATATAGAAACTAACCCAAAGCCAACTTCCGACTCTGAATCAGAGTGCAGGTCAACAAACGATCTCTTGATAAAGATTTTGAAAGAGCAAACAAAAACCTCGAAATTCTTGAAGTAATTAATTTCTAACTTGAAACGAGTTGCATCAGCGGTGGTCAACATTCAGGAACGGGTTTCTTCTATTGAAAAAGAAATAAGGCGCCTGCGGGCTCTTGTACAAAAAGTAGTGGTTTTCGAACAATCCTTTAAGGACACAAACGTCATACTTCTTGAGCTGTCAGCTAACGTTCATGATTTGGAAAATCTAAGCTGACGAAACAATCTAGTAATTTACGGCACCAGGGAAGATGCACGTGAGGATTCGAAATCACTAGAAATCAAAATTGAACAAGACGTGTTTGAACAATTGTTAGGCATAGAAGGAAAGTCGCTTGAAAGAGTTCATCGCGTGTGGAAATACAAAAAAAAAAAACGCCCCCGTCCAGTTATCCTTTGGTTGTATGACTTTGCAGAAAAATAAAAACGAGAATTCTATCTGATTGCAGCAAACTGAAAGGAACAAAAATGGCTATTTCAGAGTAGTGTTCAAAGAAAGTGCGTGACACATGAGGAAAACTTTGGCACTCCGCAGAACAAGTGTGAACGCAAGGCTTAAAAGTGTCGCTAAATTATGACAAGATGAAAGTAAGCGGGGAACTGTTTGTCTGGGACACGCTTCAAAACAGGAGGTTGAGAATACCAAAACCAGTTGAGCCTGCGCAAAAGCAGCCGAAAAGTCGAGGCAAGCAATGACAGCCATGTACCAAAATCTTGCGAGTTGTGTCGCTTAATGCCTCCAGTGTTTTACACAAGCTAACTCTACTCGAAAGCGTAATACTTAATCATAGTCCACACATTTTACTAATTACTGGAACGTGGTTGCATGATGGCATACTCAATTTTGATGTTGTTCTCTTTTCATACAAATTATTCCGCAAAGATCGAACAACACGGGGTGGCAGAGTCGCTGTAGCTATTAAAAAGAGTCTTAAATCTTTTCGTTTAGAAGACATTAACGACCACGAATGTGTGTGGTGCAGGGTCAATTCCCAAGGGAGAAACATATTTCTTGGCGCAGTGTAGCGGCCACCAAACTCTTCCACTGAATGTTTAGAAATTATGCACGATTACATTGCACAGCATACAGACTCACGTTCGAAGATAATTCTTTGTGGTGACTTTAATTTGCCCGGAACTAACTGGCCAGACTTATGCCATGACCAACAACAGAAAGCAAGTTCGGAATCGTTGCCCCTGACAGCCATCAATTTTTGATTGACCCAACTAGTATCTTGTGCCACACTTGTTGTATATTCTTGTTCATCAATACTTGACCTCGTGTTTTTTTCGTAGTTCAATCGAGAACTGTGGTATCAGCGTTGAAGGTGGAATTTCTGATTGCAAGATTATTATCCTTTCTTGTCCTATAACGCTATCTCAAACAACAAGAACAAGTCGCACCATTCATTTCAGGGACTGTGCGCATGCAGATGACGATGATGTTTTAGCCATTTAGCGTCATCCTTCACCGATTTTGAAAAAGAATGACAACACAAGTGAAATGTGGTCATGCTTTAAAAATATCGTGAGTTATTGTAAAGTATATTACGTTTCTTTGAAAATAAAGCACGTTGATCGAGAGTATTCGTGGGTCACACGCGAGATTACACATCTAAAAAGAAAGTATAAGCGACAACGGAAGCGTGAAATATCTAGCAAACTACAGAGCCTTATCGTAACGTTAAACAACAAAATCTCCATAGCTAAGTCTCACTTTTTCTCGGAAACACTACCGTCTTTCATGCGACCAGAACGAAAAAAGCTTTGACGCTATTTGTGAAGTAACCATTCGGATATTCCACAGCTTTCGTAGTGCCATCAAATCATCACCGAAGCAGACCAAACAGCAGATAAATCGAACGTTTTTTTTTTTTTCGTTCCGCCTTCACGCATGGGTCTTCTGGAGGAGCTTTGTCATCATATTCTTTATTTGAACCTATGTCAGAAATAAATATAAATCTAGAAGGTGTTCACTGCCTACAACAAAAACTTGATGCCAAGAGGTCCCCAGGCCCAGATAACATTTCAAACACTTTTCTTACAAAAATATGCTCAGGGGGTGAGTCAATATTTGTATTAAATTTACATTAGCTCCCTATCTACACACACGATCCCAGATGATTGGTGTTTACGGCTAAGGTCATCCCTATACATACATGCGGATACAGAGATGAAGCTAGTAATTACCGCCTGGTCTCTTTAACAAGCGCGAGCTCCAAAATATTAGAGCACATAATTTTTGAAGGTACTATAGCTCACTTAGAGGCTAACAACCTGCTCTACACTAGACAATACGGATTCAGATCTGGCCTGTCAACAGTTACACTGCTAGCTGAGACGACCAACGACATTGCAAATACACTTAACACAACAGGACAAATAGATGCCGTTTTTCTGGACTTTGCGAAATCGTTTGATGTTGTTCTCCACCATAATCAAAATTCAAGCAATTAGTATTGAACATAAAGTTATTCAATGGGTAATGTCATACTTAAAAAAAATGGCAAACAATTCCTTTCCATGAACAACAATATCTCAAGCAGCCTAAACGTCTTGTGAGGCGTACCACGACGATCCGTATTAGCGCCAATTCTATTTCTTATCTATAATAATGACATTTCTTTTTGCATCGACCCATCAATTCAACTAAGGCTTTCAGCACATGACTGCGTCGTATACAAAACGGTAAGTCGAATTGAGGACCAGCTTCCCCTTAATCACTCGCCACAAAAAAATTCAGGCAAGGTGCTCGGCATGGGGAATGACACTGAGCGCAAGGAAAACGGTAGCCATAAGTTTTACAAATAAGAAAAAGCCTCTTAATTTATCATAAAAATGAGGAAATTCGGAAATCAAAAGTAACCAAGTAAAATACTTGGGAGTTACAATAACATCCAATCTCTGTTGGGAACCACATGTAGCGACTATTTGTGCAGAAGCGTAAAGAAAGGTGTCGTTTGTCAAGAGAATGTTAAGGAAAGCACCTCCTGAGGGTAAACTAACCACGTATATATGACACTAATAAGACCGGCACTAGAATATGCCGACATAATATGGAGTTCCCATCACAAATGTCTTATAAAAAATGGCAGGATATCCACGGGGTGAATGATGGAGAGTGGGTCGAAACATCCGTCCGTCCATTCGTTCTTGCTTCCGTCCGTCCGTCCATGCGCCCCTCTGTGTGACCATCCGTGCGTCCATTCACCCATCCATGTGTGCGTCTGTTCGTGCGTCCGTCGCACTCCCATCCATGCGTCCGTCCCTGTGTTTGTCCATGCATCCGCCCGCGTCCGTCTATGTGTCCATCCGTCCGTGCAGCCATCCATGCATCCGTCCATGCATCTGTCTATGTGTCCACTCGTCCGTTTAGTCAACATTCCAAGTACCACCATCTCGCATCTTTTCATCATATATTCCGCATATAGAAACACCACCATCCAGCGGACATTCCAAGGACAAAACGAGAGGTGGCACATGCACACTTTGTTATGGCTTGCAATTCGTGTCTACTTCCCACCTTTAAGCACCTCGAGTTCATGGTATATACTAGTTCACTGTATGCATGGCACTGCTGCCCAACGCTCGCTAAGCCTTTCTAAAACCAAGGAGGTTACGCCCAGCGAGTATAACGTAGCAACCCTTTTTTGTCAGATAGCGCTCAATGTACATTCCAATGGCTGTTAATGGGGAATGAGAGACAGGAGAATTCAGCTTTTAGTTACCGCTCACGCTGCGAATTTTTTATTCTTCAACAACGCACAGGAGAAATCTCCCACCGGCACCACCTTGCAGGTCAAAGTGTAAGACATGCCACGTATTACGACGAGGGACAAACGGGTGCGCTTCGCCCCTGATAATTGATTAATTGATTGATTTGTGGGGTTTAACGTCCCAAAACCACCATTTGATTATGAGAGACGCCGTAGTGGAGGGCTCCGGAAATTTTGACCACCTGGGGTTCTTTAACGTGCACCCAAATCTGAGTACACGGGCCTACAACATTTCCGCCTCCATCGGAAATGCAGCCGCCGCAGCCGGGAATCGAACCCGCGACCTGAAAATTGAGCGAGTTCAAACTTTACCAGTCCGATTTGTGTTTTCAAGTTATTTCCGGCATACCAGTGTTCCAGCTCTGCGCAAAAAAGGCGAGCTGTGTTGTCTTGATCAACGCAGAATAATTTTCGAACTTAAATTTCTCTATCATCTGTATAATGAGCATTATAAAATATCTGGAACAAAACATCTCCTTCAACCCCTTGGACACTCTTCAAGAACTAACCACAACAACACAATACGGCTGCTTAAAAGTCACAATGAAATTCATAAAAACTCTGTTTTCCCATCATCAATAGCATATATACTGGAATAGTCTACTATCATCTGCGGTGAACTGTGTAACGGTAGAATCTTTTGCTCAAGAAATCACCAATATTTTTTTTGTTGTGGTTAGTGCATTACATTTTTTTGTAGTTTTCTCGCATGTGATATAAACTCTGTATCTTTTAAACTGTTAACAACTATCCAGCATGAACTGATTTTTCGTGTTTTTTGTTTTCTTTAGTGATCGTCACTTTCGACACAATCGTAATAATTTTCTGTATGACCACTCCTGCTTGGACCGAAGGGTCAGCAGTATATTGAATTAAATAAAATATATAAACTCGGATCACGCGCAGCGCCGTAGTTGTCCACCGCCGCCACTAACGCCGGTGCCCGTAACCATATTACACGAAATTAGAAATAAAACTTAGCGCCAATGAGACAGTGGGGCTTGAACCCGGGTTCCCTGGCTGCCAAACCAGTATTCTACCACTGAGTCACGCCGGTTCTTGGGACTTGTTGACAAACTTGCCATAGGCAGGCTTGATGTGAGGAAAGAAATCCCGTTAATACGACTTGTAAAACATTCTAAACAGCGGAAGAGCAACCAGTAGTCGCACAATGCGAATAGCGCAACGAGTGGGTCGTCCAATGCCACAACCCATTGCAAAATCTTGTTCTTGTTCACCTATTACCCGTGGCACATACCCACTTCAGGCATAATTCCTCATCGTTGTCAGCCACTGCATGAACAATTGGCAAAAAATCTCTTGCAATGTTAACGCGATAGCGTTAGAGAGCTCGTGTCGTATAAATTCCGCCGTCGGCGTCGGCACCATTGGTTGTGATAAAAAAGTTGTCGTTGAGCGAAAAGTCGAGAAAGAAGCAAATGAAATAAGGAATAAAATTTTAAGTCCCAGTAAGGATCGAACTCAGGCCGTTCGCGTGGCAAGCAGACGTCCTACCACAAAGCCACGATGTTACTTTTTTTTTCTTTTTTTTCTTTATTGCCTTGCCTATAAAGACTGTTCACATTTCACATATTTACATATTGGTCAAACAAAGCCATGATGTTACTTGCAGCTGTAACGGGAAAAAATCTACAGAAATGCCATGTAGTGGAAGGAGTCTCCTAAACGCATTTCGTTCGACAGGTGTCTCGAGGAAAACGAGCACATTCGGCGTTTTGTAGGCGCAATTGGGAGGCCATCAAATTACGCCGAAAGAGGCCGGCATCAGTGCAACCATCACCGCTAAAAACACACAGGAACTTTCAAACAGCTCTAAAAATGGACAACTTTGTCCATCTAGCGGAAAACGTATCCTGACATCATTCCTTTCCAGAGGCGTTGATCGAGCGAACAGCAAACGCTAGATAATGTGCGGCCGTCTGTGAGGCATCGTGAG
Organism: Rhipicephalus microplus; assembly: GCF_013339725.1. Classification (NCBI taxonomy): domain Eukaryota; kingdom Metazoa; phylum Arthropoda; class Arachnida; order Ixodida; family Ixodidae; genus Rhipicephalus; species Rhipicephalus microplus. The sequence continues at coordinate 105,622,694 of NC_051175.1, read as the reverse complement.
ACTCTTTATGGCGCAGGGAAGTGGCCACAGCCCCGCCGCGGTGGTCTAGCAGCTTAGGTACTCGGCTGCTGACCCGCAGGTCGCGGGATCGAATCCCGGCTGCGGCGGCTGCATTTCCGATGGAGGCGGAAATGTTGTAGGCCCGTGTGTTCAGATTTGGGCGCACGTTAAAGAACCCCAGGTGGTCGAAATTGCCGGAGCCCTCCACTACGGCGTCTCTCATAATCATATGGTGGTTTTGGGACGTTTAAACCCCACATATCAATCAATCAATCAATCAATCAATCAATCAGGGAAGTGGCCACACTGAACAGACACTACATTACTATAGATACGTCGAGCTTGCGCGCGCGTGTGTTTGTGTGCGTGTGTGTGTGTATGCAAGAAAACATATTGATAAGTATGCACTTAGCGGTTGAAGGGCGCACTAGGGCCGGATCTCGCTATCGCGTTCAACTTTTAAAGGGGAAGCTTATGGGTACCCCAATTCGGAATTTTTAGCGGATACCATGCTTTTCAGGAATGGAATGGAATGAAAAAACTTTATTTCGGTCCTGCAGGACGCGCTTAGCTCGTAGCGGGCGTCTCCCACGTAGGGACCGACAGGAAGTACCTGGCGGCCGCTTCGTGGGCCTGCTGGACGGCCCATTGCTGGTCGGCGAGAAGTGAGCTCCTGAGGGACCTCTCCCACTTGCTTGAGGTAGAGTCGGGAGGAGAGGAGAATGACAAAAATAGCATAGCGAATGCCGGCTTACTACAGAAAAATGTTTAATATTAATGCTGTAGTGGATATCAAGCAGGTGTAATTGCAGCAGTCACCCCATGAGTGCTTAGCTAACACTCTAAAAGGCCGCTGTATAGCTCTCGTTGTGACTGTGCTGAGCTTTCCACGCAGGCCTGGCATTTTTTCTTTATTTTGACCTCGTTTCAAATATGAAAGCTAGCAAAAACGTGAAAATATCTGACAGTAAGGAAATATCTCAGCGCTGCCGAACCGGATGTGTTCGCCTTTGAGTGGGGATGACTGGACTGCGCTCACAGTACCTCTGTCAGTGCTTGATCCACGTGCTTCGCTATTCGCGTTTCACTTGATGTCGACAGTACATCTGCTGATAAGATTGCAACAGTGATTGAGAATGTGGAAAATTAAGAATATACCAGCAACTCTCAAGCTCCAAGTAGAATAAAAGCGGTTCAGAGTTGCGGTCCACCCGAACGATCACTTATATGTTTTCAATTCGTGTACAAAGTGAAATTGACATACAAATATGTTTCGGAGGGAAGTGATGTCATTTGCAAGCACTTTATAAGGAACTCCACAGAACATGTGGGAAAAAGATATTAAAAGATGGTTAATGATTTCTACTTTTCACATGATTGAGAAGAACTTGGCATCAGAGCGCACTATCTTAATACTTAGTTAACAGGATATTAGCCTGAAGAATAAAATTAAAAATATAATCAAGGAATTTTTCTTGTAATCTGCCAAATTTTTGAAGGCCAAACTAGACATAAATATTGCCTTGGGGGGTGCATCACTGTAGGTTACACCGGCGCACAAAACTGAGAGCTGTCTGACACCTGTGTTTGTTATCGGCGATAAGGTTTTGGGACCGTAGCGATTAGCGATTGAAACAAAAAAAATGCAAACGAAGAACACTTGCAGTGAATGCTTCGTTGAAATATTTTGTGACATTAGAATAAAAGCCACCTGCAGAGAAATGTGTAATGCCCACATTGAGCATTATGCACATCAACAAAGTTTATCATCAGCCATGTGTTTCTGTGAATGAGATGTGGGTATTTTATTCGGTCGCTCGAGGCACTGACGAACACTGCAAAAAAAAAAAAAAAAGACGCCACGCCGATACCACCTGAAAACAATGTTCGGGGGAAGACCGCTACAATGACACTTCACAACGGTAAAGCACTCCACTCACGCAGCCCGAAATGAGCATTCTGTTTGGATTGGATCGGATAAACTTTTATTTGGTCCTCCAAAACACAGATCACTGTGCTGCGGGGCGCTCCCACGTGGGGACTGAGATGCCGAGCTCTTTAGCCACCTCGCGGGCTTGGTGGACGGCACAGAGCTGATCTGCCAAGGACGAGCTGCGGATTGCCGCCTCCCATGTGTGTTATTTAAGCAATGAACATTTACCATTGGTGCCGCACTTTTAAAATATTCGACTGTCTTAATGATAACATTCGGTATGTTATATTGAGACGCCAAGTGTTTGCCTAATGGGTATGAATCAACGACTAGAAGTATTCGTGTGGGGGCCTAATCCTGGGGTTTATACAGATGGCAACTAAATAATGCTGCTAAGGTGAGCGGTCTCACCTGAGCAAGTATGGAGGTGTTTCAGGATAAGATTACTTTGCTATGGCTGTTCATGTTGGCTCCCTTGCCAGCGGTGGTTCGGATGCGGTAGTGAGGGCAGTTCGTGCAGTCGAAGGGGGTTCATGGGCGTGAACGTTTTCACGCATTAATTTTCGTCAACAGGCCCTCATCAAGTGTAAGGCCCACGGGCGGCTTTATGCTCTCCCATAGTTCAACCTTGCACATTCTTTACTTGGAGGGAAATGAATGAATTGAAAAACTTTATTTCAGTCCTGCAGGACGCGCTTAGCGCGTAGCGGGCGTCTCCCACGTAGCGGAAAAAAATACTCAATTTTCCTGCTGGAGGCAAAGACCAAAGACTAAAAGCATGACGAGGTCTCATCCCCTAATAATCAAAACAGTCTGTATCTGTGACATATACATTTAGACATAAGTTATATACATCGGTTACATATAACACACCATTATATACATCTGTTTTATATATCACAGTACGGTACTAAGTACACAAAATCCTTAACCACTTTTACTAAACACATCCGCTTTTCGTGTACAGGTTGCTGTTATGCGCTTATTTAATTACATAGTCGAGTGCGTAGCATTCGGAGTCGCTAATCTTACGAACGCACCAAGAAACTGCTATCTGCGCTAGCTTGTTCGGGCCACTGCTAATTTTCTTTACGAACTGCCGAGGAAGACAGTCTTTGAAAAGTTTTCATATTGCCCCTTACCTTGGGGGCACAAAAGCGTATGATCATAAAAGGTAGCACAACTAGGGCCAAGTTCAAAGCACTTCTCTTTAATCTGCCGTCGTGCTGTGATGTTACTCCCGACTGCTGATCCTAAGGTGGCGGGATCGACTCTCGGTTGCGACGGCTGCATTAGTGAATAGGCAGAGCGCTAAAGCCCCGTGTAGGTTGATTTAGGCATACTTTCAACAAGACCAGATGGTCCAAATTACCGGCGCCCTTCACTTCGGCATCCCTCGTAATCATAGCCTGTGTGTATGACGTAAAACGCCGGCAATTATAGTAAAAGACATCTTTTATTAGCGTCCTTCTTTAATTGTTCTTCCGGGTTCGCCAGTAATATGTTTCGCGCCATGATAGGCTGAATATTTATTTATTTATTCATTTATTTATTGATTTATTTATTTATGATTTTCATTTATTCCTTCTTAAAGTTGTGTCTCAAGCCTATAGGACGTCAAGGTGTGTGCCAAGAAACAGCGAAACACCATATATACACCGGAATCGGTAATCAAACATTAAATGGGACCGGAGAATATTTCGCACCCTCTAGAGTCTTCTGCGGTTCATTGCAAATATTTGTTCTTTTTCACTCGAGTTACCGGATTGGGAAGGTAGCTCCTCTAGGCATGATGATTTTACCCAACAGCCGGCAGTGACACTATCGTGATTGTTTTTGGTAGATGTATTTTATTTGGGATCTGTTATATTATGATTGGACGAATTGATTTACCTTACCTACCCTAAATCACTCATTAGAGCACATATCGTTATCTAGATAAATATTTATATCTAATCAGTTTCAGCATTCACGCGGGCGTTCCAATGAGCAACGTATGATTCATTATTGATTGCTAGTTTCTTCAATGCTAGTGCAACGGTATATCAGTCGGTCACTTATTCTCGTTAGGCCCAATTAACTACCGTCCTTCGCAGATGTGCCACGGGACGTTCTCCTATCTCGCTTTTACTCGTCACCATGTTTATGTTCGCGGCATTCAGCTACTTGTGTTGCCAAACCACACGTGATAAAGCCCAAAAGTGCTAACCACGTTGCTGTTTCAATTAGCATAAAATTTAGCCTTACTGTGTTATTTCTTTCTTTGGTGCGTCTCCTACAAAGGTTTTGGCCCATTCTTTCATTAGCTCGAAACCCACTCTTTGTTAGGTCCTGGCTTTATACATTTGCTCGATGACGTAACAGAGGGGGCACGTACGTCTGGGTTCGAAGTTACTGCGTTCGGTGGCGCAGAAGCCGTTTTGATACTGCATTTTTTCGGTTCATGAGCTACCAGCTTATAACGCACTCAGTCGAGCGGAAGGGCAAGGGCGGGGAGGTGTGTGAGGAGAGGCAAACATGCTAAGCATAGAATATCCGCTATATGAGCTCTCTGCGCGCGTTTAATATTAACGACACAGCGTTAGCTGTCGCGACGCGACGTTAATTACATCACTCTCGGATAGCCTCACTGAAATTCGCCTGAACGCCTACCGTGGCCTAACTACGCAAATTCAACCCATATTGGGCTCTGGTTAACGTCCTGCTGGCACACGCCTAACTGGTTGCTGTTATGAGCCTGCGGCAAGTTAGTGCGTACAGTTACTTCGAACCGATAGACAAAACAAAGAGATTCAGTGGGCTCGAAAAACAATGCAGAGCCCCGGCAACAGTGCTGGTAGAAACTGGAACCACTGCTTAGGGGCACTGATTGTGTTCATCCCTAAAATCGTTTTGTCATCGGTGCAAGTGGCTGAAAAGAAACATGGCTTACAACTCCGGGTCGTCTTACACGTGTGTATGACGGGGCGTCTGATTTATTATTGTTTTCTGAATCGTGTAGCGTCTTCCCTCGGTAAGAGGAGTGCTTTTCGTATTGTCAAAGGCAACCCACCGATGCGAACGAAATCGCTTTGCCCCTTTTGTATCCCCCTAACCATATACATCATCAACGTAGTGCCAGGAGCTGAAGGTTCTAAAGAACCTGGTCTCAGATGTTTGTGCCACCACTCGGTGCAATAGACTTCACGAATATTACAAGGTTTATACTTCAAGAATGAAAGTGGGTGCGGTCTCGCTGCTTATGAAGCGAGGCAGCATAGATCGCGTATTTCATTCGCTTGCAGAAAGATGACGGTACAATCTCGATGCAAAAAAAAAAAAAGAACGAGAAGTATTACATCACGAAGGGCCAAACGCCTTAATCTTCGTGGTAATTATGGCCAGAACAATCGTTATTATTATCGTCATCATCCCATCTTACCTTCTCTGAAAATTATTTAGTTTGGTTGTCCCAACCTATACCTCTTGCGGTCTTCGGTCCCGCTTCTCTGCTCGTGGTACCCGGCGTGCTGGCCTTTAGTTCTCCACTGCTGACCCAAATGCGGTGGTATCGAACTACGGCCGCATTAAAGACGAAATGTGAAAGGCCCGTGTACTTAGACTTAGGTGCACGTTAAAGCACACCAGCAGATGAAATTTTCCGGAGCCCTCCATTACGCTATTCATCATATTATTATCATTATTATTATTATTATTATTATTATTATTATTATTATTATTATTATTATTATTATTATTCCTTCTCATAGTGCTTATACCATCCATCGAATTGAGCCTTGGTTATCAGCCCTCATTATGTGACCTCCTCAATCACAATGTTTTTTTGTTATTCCATCCAGGTCACCTATGATATAGGCCACCCCAATTTGTGCCTCCACTCTACTCACTTCCTGTTTCTTAATGTTACGCCTATCACTTTTTGTTCTATCGCATCCTACATGGTTCTGTACGTTTATCTACCAACGTAATATTTACATTCACATACTCTGCACACTGTTTACCAAGATTTTCCTTGTTCGGTGCGCTGTAGGGAATAAAAAAAACTCAGTTGAGTGCCGTGACACAGCACCCTTAGTTGAGGCTTCGGCGAAAACCGCGGACATTCACTGATCGTACCATTGACTGTTTGTCTTCATCATCTCTACGCTAACGCTACACGAAAGATCTGCACGCCTTCTGTTTCTCGAATTTTTAAAATGAAATTATATATAAGGAGATGTCAGAGCACAAGTAAGGCGGCTTTTCTGTTTTCTCTGGTACAATCATTTTGTGATTAGAAAAAGTGGTTAACGATTTAAAGTGCTAGGTACTCTACTATGGGAGAGCGTATAGCCGTCCCCATCTTTCCCAAACCAGCCAATTGGTGCGCCCAATTTTTAGGGGCGAAGCTCTTTGCTTAGAAAAAGTTTATTTACAGCATGTACAGAACACAAAGGCTTCACACCATTCCAGTAACAGGGCACATACACTTCGGCACATCTATATTTCACGACTAACATCACTACGTTACAGTGAAGACATTTGCTCTAATATACATGATTATGTTGGCATACATGTACACAAAAATTCAATGTGATATCAGAATACAAGGGTATCGTGATATCACATTGACACAATAGATCCAAGTGTAACACAATTTGTAACAAATTAAATCATATATAACAACTCAACGGGCGCTGCTTAGCACCAACTCGGTCGAAAAATGAGTTGTATCCTTTCGTGTTCCACCTTGACGAAAGGGCACGACCAATGCCGCAGAAACTCTTGCTCCCCGAGGAGGAAAAGCTCTTCGGAGAGGAACGCAAGGATCTCTCGTCTCATTCTCCCCAGTATCGGCCACAAGGCACGCCGGCGGCAATTCGCAGCTACGGCCTCACATCGCTTTCTCCAAAGGCTGAACAGCCCCGCAACTATTAAGAGAGCGGAGAAGCGGCCACGCGGAAATCGGCCGTTGGACACGAAAGTTCGCACACCCTGTCCCCGAAAACCAGCATTAACTGCACGCCAAAAGAGGCGGGAAACCACACATTCAAACGTCGCATGTCGATTGGTCTCTACCATGACGCAGCTGGGGCAAGTGGAAGTGCGAACTACCTGCCATCGCTGCAACCGATCTCGCGTGGGGAGCAAGCCCCAGCCCAACCTCCAGACAAAGTCTCTGAGATGCCCTGGCAACACTGCGGCAGTTATTGGCTTCCAAGCGCGGTTCAATACAGATTGACGATGCTGGGGCACCAAGGGCCGTAGAAGGGTGGCCATTGTGTCCACCACTTTAGAATCGGCCACCTCTATCTCTGGGCACGTAGCTTCCAAACGTCGGTGAAATGCCAGAAGGGCTCGATACAAAGATGGTAATTCAGTTGATTGGGGACCTTTGTTTATTTGGCTATCCGGCAAGAAGACACGTAGTGATAGCCCCAGATGGTAGCGAGCCAGTGTCTGAGCAGGCATGTCATCATTGCTTAGTATTCGCAATAGAGTGCGAAGGCACATTGTAGAAGCCACGACGGAAACATCGGGGAATGCCAAACCACCTTGATCTCACGGTTGAGCTAACGCTGGACGCGATAACAATTCAGTGCCACCAGACCAAAAAAAAAAATGAACTGATGCAGCTTTGCACTTTCCTGCAGACGTGGAGTGGTGGTTTAACAGAATGGCAAAGGTACCAAAGTTTTCTTAGGTACACCGTTTGAGTTAAGTATCGGCGTTCCAAGAGAGGGAATTCGAAGTACCTGGCTGCTTTGATATCATTTAGAAGAGTTTGTACAACGGATGACCAGATGCTATCCTGTATACCAAATACAGCGAAAGTAACTCCGAGTATTGAAATCTCAGGAGACCACTGTAATGGCGACGTGATGTTGATACGACCGTCGGGCTTGCCAATGAAAAAATACTGGCTTTTAGAAAAGTTTAGCCTTGCACCGGAGATAATACCGAAATCATGGAATGTATCAAGAGCATGCTGTAGTGACCGTTCATTATGTACATATAGAGTGATATCCTCTGCATATGCAGCGACCTTTACTTGAGTGTTACCGGGTAGAGGTAAGCCACGAATCTGTGGGTGATGTTCAATGGCCCTTAAGAAGGGCTCTAATGAAAGGATAAATAACACTGGGGAGAGGGGACATCCTTGACGGACCCCACGCGTGACTCAAAATGCGTGACTCTCACGGGAATCTAAGTAAAGGGTACTTTCTAAATTAGTGTACATCGCGTTGATAAGGTCAATGAACTTATCCGGGAATCCGTATGCATGTAAAACATTTAGTATGTAGCCATGTTCTATGAAATCAAAAGCTTTCTCTTGATCTAATGAAACTAACAGTCCTTGCGCACATCGGCTAATGGTGTATTGAATGATGTCACGCGTTAACCACGTATGGGTGTGTATTTCTCGGCCCGGAACAGAACAGACCTGGTGAGGAGCGATTAATGTTGCAAGAAATGGACTGATTCGGCGCACCAAAATGTTAGCCAAGAGCTTGTAATCTACATTGAGCAGGGTAATAGGGCACCAATCTTCTGGTCGCGTGGACATTGGGTCTTTCTTGGGAACTAGTGTTATACGGCCTTTGTGGAAAGAAGTTGGAAGTGTAATATCTTGGAAACACTTGCGAATGACACGTGACATAGTTGGACCAATGATAGGCCAAAACTGTACATAAAACTCTGCAGGGAGTCCGTCAGGCCCTGGGGCCGATCCCTTTTTCATTGCGTCTAATGCGCCTTTGATTTCGTCATCGGATGGTGGTGATAGGAGGACGTCATTTGACATGTTGGAATTATGAGGTAAATCTGTTAGCTGAGGATGCGAAGAAACGGATCCTGGGTAACAGACATTAGCACCAGATTTGGCTATTGACTCAAAGTGTTGAGTGAATTCCTGAAAGTCGCGCGTACTTGCAGCAGCTGGGGTGATAGAGTTCAGCGAGTGGGCAGGCGAGCCTGGTGGACAAAGCAGAGCTCTGCGTGCATACCTTAGCACCTCAGGGTGCGCACAGGGTGCACGTCTACAGCGCCAAGCTGCAGCCGAGAGTGAAGAAGCGCGCATATTACGCTGGTACCGTTCAACGAGCTCCTCTTGCCATGCCCGCATTACAGTGGAAGGACTGGGATCTCGATTGGCAATGCGTATCTTCTGGATTAACAATGACGCATCTTCCGACATACGGGTGCAAAGTCCTCTGCCCGACGCACTGCAATGATGCCGCCACTGTTCTTTGAGGCGATCCCAATCAGCTACAGCGGCCCCAATAAGCGATACGCGTAACGCTCGGGATAATTCCTCCGTAGCCTGAGAGTCCTGGAGGACGCGGCAATCGAGACGCCATGGTCTGTGAACCGTTGGCGTCCCCGCTGGCAGGCGGAGAGATAACATAACCGGCCGATGGTCGCTAATGTACACTGGTGTCGGTGGCAATGACATTACGCCGGTGTCGTGAACGTAGGTAATGAGACTGGGGGATACATACACGCGATCAATTCGGCTGCTCGACGCTGCTCGACGCCAAGTATAGGCATAAAACTGCCATGCACACTTTGATGAATGTCACTCAATGCCAATTGCTGCACTAGACGTTCGAGTTCTCTGGCATTCCAGTTTGACCGGCCGTGACCCGGACCTCGAAAGTCTGCGTGTGAGTCTAAGACACAATTGAAATCCCCTAAAAGTACCACATGTCGGGAATTTAAAAGGAACGCATCAAGAGATTGGAAGAACGCGTTGGAGTTCTCGCGTGCCGCTGGGGCATACACGGCAACAAATCTTATTCTTAACGAAAAAAAGGTGCAGTCGAACGCCAGCACGCGTCCGAAGGCATCGAAGGAAACATGATGGTCACGTAAAAGACCTCAGTTAAAAATAACGACTCCGACGCCAGTCGAATGCGTGCTGGCGTACGAAAAGAAACAATCAAAATTGAACGCGCGCTTGAAAGCGAATAGATCAGAAAGCTTGAAAAAATTTGTTTCTTGCACGAACAGCAAATCACAGCGCACTGAACGTGCAAAAGCTAATACGTCAGCCTGTTTTTGTGGATTTCGGAAACCTTGAACGTTAAAAGTAATAACATTTAGAGTAAGAGTCATGGGGAAAATGAAAACATAGTATAGGATCACGCAAATGCAGGGGTACCTTTATCAGGTGCGGGAGCCAATGCCCCGCAAGTGGCTGAGTCATTTTTTCCGGCCAGGCGATCCACCGGAGGCTCGGGGCTTCCGGCATCGCGTCGAAGTCCGCAGGGGACTTCTGTCTCTGGTGGGGGCTTCTAAGTCACGAGTAGTTATCCGGTGGCGTTTGGTGTCCGGGTTCTTGAGCGAGGATGCTACAAAGACGTCTCCACTGTCCTGGCTTATGTCACTGGGGCTGGTGTCTTCGTCAATTTGTAGGGGCGCCTCACTCGCGGTGCTGTTGGAGTCTTCGTAGATGCAGGCGTCGTCGTCTTGAGATGTAGACTCCTCGATGACACCTGAACTTGTTGTCGACAGAGCAGCAACGCGAGGAGTCTCAGATGCAATATTCCCATCCGAGACGCCGTCCTCACGAGGCGCTTCGTCTGACGAGGGCTTGGCCTGAGATTCCTGAGAAATGGTCACGGGACGCGGGGAACTCAAGTTTTCAGTACCTGGAGGGATCACCAGGTCCGGAATCGTTAGGGACGCAGTGCGCGTGTGGTGCAGCGTTGGGATTGGCGCATTTTGGTCGTGGTCGGGCGTTGCCGAATCGTCGAACTTGTTCTTAGATGGCGTTCCTGGTTGAAGTGGAGGGAAATCCTTGGATGCCGCCTCGGAATACGATGGCCTGATGGTGCAGGCCACGGTGGCATGCGGGTCCCCACAACGGCGACACGGCAGAGAGCAGCCTTTCCCGCCGTGCCCATAAACACCGCACCTTCCACAAAACGGAGCTGTGCAGTTCATGCGGAAGTGCCCACTGTCTCCACATCGACGACACACTCGCTGGATTTGTTTATAGTCACAGGTTACTCGATGGCCCGTGACCTTGAGGTAGTTGGGCACCGGTGACGAAGCCTTCATTTCCATGCGGACGTATCGCGTCCCAGTGGTCAAGTTTGGGCGCGATCCCATGAGTCCTCTGGTGATGTGCAGCACCTTCCCGTAGGGAGAGAGTGCTTGTGCGAGGATTTCGCTGGGTACGCGGCACGGCAGGAACAGGACGGTCACTTGGTCACTTGGGTCACTTGGGGTCCCAGGGGTACGATGGCGACGCGCTCTCCTCGGTGATAAGGTGCGACGCGTCTACAACTTGGGCCAGTGCGGCCTCACTGTTGACGGTAACTTGGTAGTTCCGGCCTCCAAAGTGCTGAACGCAGTAGACTTCTTCGATTCCTACTATTGAAGACATCGCGTCAACGACGTCTTCGGGACTAGTCCCCTCGGGGACGACTGCGTCGAAGGCTAGCGCCTTCTTCGGGGGCTGGCATGCCATGACGGGCGTCCGCTAGCCCAGGGACGCCGTGAGACGCTAACGAAGACGTGAGACGCTAAGACGCTCCTTGTTTAGAAAAAGTTTATTTACAGCATGCACAGAACACAAAGGCTTCATACCATTCCAGCAACAGGGCACATACACTTCTGCACATATATATTTCACGACTAACATCACTACGTCACAGTGAAGACATTTGCTCTAATATACATGATTAGGTTGGCATACATGTACACAAAAATTCAATGTGATATCACGATACATTGGTATAACGATACAATAGATCCAAATAAAACACAATTTGTAACAAATGAAATCATATACAAGAACTCAACGGGCGCTGCTTAGCACCAAGTCGGTCGAAAAATGAGTTGTATCCTTTCGTGTTCCACCTTGACGAAAGGGCACGACCAATGCCGCAGAAACTCTTGCTCCCCGAGGAAGAAAAGCTCTTCGGAGAGGAACGCGAGGATCTCTCGTCTCATTCTCCCCAGTATCGGCCACAAAGCACGCCGGCGGCAATTGGCAGCTACGGCCTCACATCGGTTTCTCCAAAGGCTGAAAAGCCCCGACACTATTAAGAGAGCGGAGAAGCGGCTACGCGGAAATCGGCCGTTGGACACAAAAGTTCGCACACCCTGTCCCCGAAAACCAGCATTAACCGCACGCCAAAAAAGGCGGGAAACCACACATTCAAACGTCGCATGTCGATTGGTCTCTACCATGACGCAGTTGGGGCAAGTGGAAGTGCGAACCACCTGCCATCGCTGCAACCGATCTCGCGTGGGGAGCAAGCCCCAGCCCAGCCTCCAGACAAAGTCTCTGAGATGCCCTGGCAACACTGCGGCAGTTATTGGTTTCCAAGCGCGGTTCAATACAGATTGACGATGCTGGGGCACCAGGGGCCGTAGAAGGGCGGCCATTGTGTCCACCGCTTTAGAATCGGCCACCTCTATCTCTGGGCACGTAGCTTCCAAACGTCGGTGAAATGCCAGAAGGGCTCGATACAAAGATGGTAATTCAGTTGATTGGGGACCTTTGTTTGTTTGGCTATCCGGCAAGAAGACACGTAGTGATGGCCCCAGATGGTAGCGAGCCAGTGTCTGAGCGGGTATGTCATCATTGCTTAGTATTCGCAATAGAGTGCGGAGGCACAATGTAGAAGCCGCGACGGAAACGTCGGGGAATGCAAAACCGCCTTGATCTCGCGTTTGAGCTAACGCTGGACGCGATAACAATTCTGTGCCACCAGACCAAAAAAATGAACTGATGCAGCTTTGCACTTTCCTGCAGACGTGGAGCGGTGGTTTAGCAGAATGGCAAAGGTACCAAAATTTTCCTAGGTACACCGTTTGAGTTAAGTATCGGCGTTCCAAGAGGGGGAATTCGAAGTGCCTGGCTGCTTCGATATCATTTAGAAGAGTTTGTACAACGGATGACCAGATGCTATCCTGTATACAAAATACAGTGAAAGTAACTCCGAGTATTGAAATCTCAGGAGACCACTGTAAAGGCGACGTGATGTTGATGCGACCACTGGGGTTGCCAATGAAAAAATACTGGCTTTTAGAAAAGTTTAACCTTGCACCGGAGATAATACCGAAATCATGGAATGTATCAAGAGCATGCTGCAGCGACTGTTCATTATGTACATATAAAGTGATATCATCTGCATATGCAGCGACTTTTACTTGAGTGTTACCGGGTAGAGGTAAGCCACGAATCTGCGGGTCATGTTCAACGGCCCTTAAGAAGGGCTCTAATGCAAGGATAAATAACACTGGGGAGAGGGGACACCCTTGACGGACCCCACGCGTGACTCTAAATGCGTGATTCTCACGGGAATCTAAGTAAAGGGTACTTTCTAAATTAGTGTACATCGCGTTGATAAGGTCAATGAACTTATCCGGGAATCCGTATGCATGTAAAACATTTAGTATGTAGCCATGTTCTATGAAATCAAAAGCTTTCTCTTGATCTAATGAAACCAACAGTGCTTGCGCGCATCGGCTAATGGTGTATTGAATGATGTCACGCGTTAACCACGTATGGGCGTGTATTTCTCGGCCCGGAACAGAACAGACCTGGTGGGGAGCGATTAATGTTGGAAGAAATGGACTGATTCGGCGCACCAAAATGTTAGCCAAGAGCTTGTAATCTACATTGAGCAGGGTAATAGGGCGCCAATCTTCTGGTCGCGTAGACATTGGGTCTTTCTTGGGAACTAGTGTTATACGGCCGTTGTGGAAAGAAGTTGGAAGTGTAATATCTTGGAAACACTTGCGAATGACGCGTGACATAGTTGGACCAATGATAGGCCAGAACTGTACATAAAACTCTGCAGGTAGTCCGTCAGGCCCTGGGGCCGATCCCTTTTTTATTGCGTCTAATGCACCTTTGATTTCGTCATCGAATGGCGGTGATAGGAGGACGTCATTTGACATGTTGGAATCATGAGGTAAATCAGTTAGCAGAGGATGCGAAGAAACGGATCCTGGGTAACAGACATTAGTACCAGATTTAGCCATTGACTCAATGTGTTGAGTGAATTCCTGAAAGTCGCGCGTACCCGCAGCAGCTGGGGTGATAGAGTTCAGCGAGTGGGCAGGCGAGCCTGGTGGACGAAGCAGAGCTCTGCGTGCATACCTTAGCACCTCAGGGTGCGCACAGGGTGCACGTCTACAGCGCCAAGCTGCAGCCGAGAGTGAAGAAGCGCGCATAATACGCTGGTACCGTTCAACGAGCTCCTCTTGCCATGCCCGCATTACAGTGGAAGGACTGGGATCTCGATTGGCAATGCGTATCTTCTGGATTAACAATGACGCATCTTTCGACATACGGGTGCAAAGTCCTCTGCCCGACGCACTGCAATGATGCCGTCACTGTTCTTTGAGGCGATCCCAATCAGCTACATCGGCCCCTATAAGCGATGCGCGTAACGCTCGGGATAATTTCTCCGTAGCCTGAGAGTCCTGGAGGACGCGGCAATCGAGACGCCATGGTCTGTGAACCGTCGGCGTCCCCGCTGGCAGGCGGTGAGATAACATGACCGGCCGATGGTCGCTAATGTACACCGGTGTCGGTGGCAATGACATTACCCCGGTGTCGTGAACGTAGGTAATGAGATTGGGGGATGCATACACGCGATCAATTCGGCTGCTCGACGCTGCTCGACGCCAAGTATAGGCCATGCACAATTTGCATAATTACTGCCATGCACAATTTGATGAATGTCACTCAATGCCAATTGCTGCACTAGACGTTCGAGCTCTCTGGCATTCCAGTTTGACCGGCCGCGACCCGGACCTCGAACGTCTGCGCGTGAGTCTAAGACACAATTGGAATCCCCTAAAAGTACCACATGTCGGGAATTTAAAAGAAACGCATCAAGAGATTGGAAGAACGCATTTGAGTTCTCGCGTGCCGCTGGGGCATACACGGCAACAAATCTTATTCTTAACGAAAAAAAGGTGCAGTCGAACGCCAGCACGCGTCCGAAGGCATCGAAGGAAACATGATGGTCACGTAAAAGACCTCGGTTAAAAATAACGACTCCGACGCCAGTCGAATGCGTGCTGGCGTACGAAAAGAAACAATCAAAATTGAACGCGCGCTTGAAAGCGAGTACATCAGAAAGCTTGAAAAAATTTGTTTCTTGCAGGAACAGCAAAGCACAGTGCGTGCAAAAGCCAATACCTCAGCCTGTTTTTGTGGATTTCGGAAACCTTGAACGTTAAAAGTAATAATTTTTAGAGTAAGAGCCATGGGGAAAATGAAAACATAGTATAGAATCACGCAAATGCAGGGGTACCTTTATCAGGTGCGGGAGCCAATGCCCCGCAAGTGGCTGAGTCATTTTTTTCCAGCCAGGCGATCCACCGGAAGCTCGGGGCCCCCGGGATCGCGTCGAAGTCCGCAGGGGACTTCTGTCTCTGGTGGGGGCTTCCTAGTCACGAGTAGTTATCCGGTGGCGTTTCGTGTCCGGGTTTTTGAGCGAGGATGGTACAAAGACGTCTCCACTGTCCTGGCTTAAGTCACTGGGGCTGGTGTCTTCGTCAATTTGTAGGGGCGCCTCACTCGCGGTGCTGTTGGAGTCCTCGTTAATGCAGGCGTCGTCGTCTTGAGATGTAGACTCCTCGATGACACCTGAACTTGTTGTCGACAGAGCAGCAACGCGAGGAGCCTCAGATGCAATATTCCCATCCGAGACGCCGTCCTCACGAGGCGCTTCGTCAGACGAGGGCTTGGCCTTCGATTCCTCAGAAATGGCCACGGGACGCGGGGAACTTAAGTTTTCAGTACCTGGAGGGAGTACCAGGCCCAGAATCGTTGGGGACGCAGTGGGCGTCTTGTGCAGCGTTGCGATTGGCACACCTTGGTCGTGGTCGGTTACCGCGGCTCGCGTTGCCGAATCGTCGCACTTGTTCTTAGATGGCGTTCCTGGTTGAAGTGGAGGGAAATCCTTGGATGCCGCCTCGGAATACGATGGCCTGATGGTGCAGGCCACGGTGGCATGCGGGTCCCCACAACGGCGACACGGCAGCGAGCAGCCTTTCCCGTCGTGGCCATAAACGCCGCACCTTCCACAAAACGGAGCTGTGCAGTTCATGCGGAAGTGCCCACTGTCTCCACATCGACGACACACTCGCTGGATGCCTTTATAGTCACAGGTTACTCGATGGCCCGCGACCTTGAGGTAGTTGAGCACCGGTGACGAAGCCTTCATTTCCATGCGGACGTATCGCGTCCCAGTGGTCACGGTTGGGCGCGATCCCATGAGTCCTCTGGTGATGTGCAGCACCTTCCCGTAGGGAGAGAGTGCTTGTGCGAGGACTTCGCTGGGTACGCGGCACGGCAGGAACAGGACGGTCACTTGGGTCACTTGGGGTCCCAGGGGTACGATGGCGACGCGCTCTCCTCGGATGATAAGGTGCGACGCGTCTACGATTTGGGCCAGTGCGGCCTCACTGTTGACGGTAACTTGGTAGTTCCGGCCTCCGAAGTGCTGAACGCAGTATACTTCTTCGATTCCTACTATTGAAGACGTCGCGTCAACGACGTCTTCGGGGCTAGTCCCCTCGGGGATGACTACGTCGAAGGCTAACGCCTTCTTCGGGGGCTGGCTCGCCATGACGGGCGTCCGCCAGCCCAGGGACGCCGTGAGACGCTAACAATGACGTGAGACGCTAAGACGCTCCTTATGGCGTGGCTTGTGCGTCCCTCGTAGCACGCAACCGCCAGTGGCACATACCCGATATAGGTATAACATTTGACCTCCAAGGTGGTGCCGGTGAGAGATTTCTTCTGTGCGTTGTTTACTAATAAAAATAGTGCTCAATATACATGCCAATGGCTGGTAATGAAGAATGAGAGACAGGAGCATTCGGCTTTTAGTCAACGCGCACGCTGCGATCCCCATTAGCAGGCATTGGCATGTACATTGAGCACTATCGGACAAGAAAGGGTTGCTACATTATACTCGCTGGGTGTAACCTCCTCAGTTTTAGAAAGGTTTAGCGAGCGTTGAGCCGCAGGGCCATGAATACAATGAACTAGTATATACCATGAATGAATTCGAGGTGGTTAAAGGGGGGAAGCAGATACGAAGCGCAAGCCGTAAGAAATTAAAGGCTGAATCCTCCTGTCTCTCATTTCACATTAGCAGCCACTGGCATGTACATTGAGCACTAGCTGACAAGAAAAGGTTGCTACGTTATACTCGCTGGGCGTAACCTCCTTGGTTTTAGAAAGGTTTAGCGAGAATTGGGCCGCAGTGCCATGAATACAGTGAACTAGTTTAACCATGAACTCAAGGTGGTTGAAGGTGGGAAGTAGACCCGAAGCGCAAGCCGTAAGAAAGTGTGCGTGTGCCACCTCTCGTTTAGTCCTTGGAATGTCCACTGAATGGCGGTGCTTCCATATGGGGAATATATGATAAAAAGATGCGAGATGGTGGGACTTGGAGTGTTGAATAGATGGACGAACGGACACACAGACAGATGCATGGATGGACGCATGAATGGACGCAGAGGCGGATGCATGAACGAATGCAGGGACGGGCGCACGAACAGACGCATGGACGGTCACACAGACGTACGCATGGATGGACGAATGCTTCGCCCCACTCTCCGTCATTCACTCCATGGATATGCTGCCATTTTTTTTTCAAGGCAAGAGCCCTAGATTCCACACTAAAGGTGAAAATTGACCGTCGCCGTCAGCATTAGTTATGCAAAGAATCATCATCTCGTGATAAGTTCATAATATAAAGTAATACTGACTTCTTATGTGACCACCAAAAAGCGTGAAGTCATCAGAATATCATCAAGACGGCATGACATCATCGCATGGTCAAAGGTAGGCCGATCTCGAAGGCAATGCAAACCCACGTTAGGTGCAGAAAGCATTCTGAAGGGGGTGTTAGTGGGTAAGCTTATCGGCTCATAAGAAAATGAGGAAGTCTTCCGCATATGATTCGTATTAGACATGGTAAGAGACCTTGTGAGTCTTTTTGTCCCGGAAGAGTTAGCGAAGCCTGCGTGTAGTCTAAATTTCACCCACTCAGGTGTCTACAGCCGATGACCCCTCAGTGATTTTTCTTAGTTTCGGGCCGTCTCGCGATACACGTCGCCATAAACCGCAATACTAAAACGTATACGCGGAGCTTTTGTGGATGACATAAGGAAAGGAGATCGCGATGGGTAGAACCTAAAGAGACACTAAAGTCAACTATTAAGTCGACGTTGATTGTTGAAGTGGTGGTCCAGAAACGTGGTAGTGTTACTTTTGTGCCAAGGAACAGTATATTTTGAAATAAAATCACGTTTTAGCGGTCCGCATCGGGTTAGCGCGCTTCAAATTACCCGCCTCAAAAAGCGGGCCGACTGGTTCGTCTCACGTCACTGTTGCCGTGCACAACGTTGCCCGGCTTTACTGCACTGGTAGCCGCATACCGAAAGCAGTGGGAGCCACAGCAGCAAAAACGGCCGTTGATCAATTTCCTTCCATTGGCTCCGAGATAGCAGACGTTTTTGTTTCAACTACGCCCCGCCAGATGGCACCACCTGTCCCTTGTAACCACGTGTATATAGAATTTACGAATCACTCGTGCCATTCCCCATAGTAACCTCCAGTTGTTCTTTTTTCCATGAATCAAACAGAAACGAACAAGCAGCAATTTATTGCGCCTCTTGATACACGGAAAGTTCTTTATTTAGTGCAGTTAGATCGATTACTAGTGATTATTGTAGGCAGTCCACCTGATGTCATCGGAATCATTTTGAAAATGTCCTACTGCGGCGCTTGTGTTCTTGTGCATTTATCCTAATTTCTCGGTAAGTAGGGCACAGTTGTTGATAATATTGTCGTTTTAGGTGTTGTCATACATTGAGCTTTCACTCTGACGTAAATTGTTATCTGACTTTGATGTACTTTTAATTTCCTCGCTGCCCGTACTCGCTGCCCGCTGCCTAAAGCATGATCTTGCATGCACGTGGAGCATACTCGTAGATCTCCACCTCCAGCAAGACACAGGAAGCGTGTCTTCTATAGCGTGCTTTTGTAGTGTGCGTTCAACCTTCCCGCCAACTGAGATTATTAGTTACCCCCGTCTTCCTGCACCCACATGGGATAAGACACTAGCGTGGAACATATGAAGCCCGACTTTCGCTTTTGATTTGTGAACACGGCGTTTAACTATGCAGGTGGCTAAAATAAATGGACGCGAACTTGAGCGCTGCTTCTCTTGAGAGTTTGCTTGTGCAATTAATGTGATTTATTAGAGATCCTGTTTTGGTAAGCTTGTGTGACGGTTAGGTTTCACCCTGGTTAGGTTGCGTCGGATAGTTTGAATCTTAAACCGCCCTGGGGAGAATATTTCGGACATCATGAACCGAGTCTTCTTTCCAACGGCGTGCTGGTAAGTTCAGAAACTATGCGAACTGGACGAATGAATGCTTACAGGTGATGTAGGTCATTGCCACTGTTGTCGTTGTTGTTGTTGTTGTTGCCACTGTCGTTGTTGTTGTTGCCGTTGCCACTGTTGTTGTTGTTGTCGTTGTTGTTCTTGTCGCTGTTGACGTTCTTGTTGTTGTCGTCGTCGTTGTTGTTCTTGTCACTGTTGCCGTCGTCGTCGTTGCTACTGTTGACGTTGTTGTCGTCGTCGTTGTTGCTCCTGTCGTCGTCGTCGTCGTCGTCATTGTTGTAGTTGTTGTTGTTGTTGTTGTACGTAAAACGGGCCTGATGCCGTTTGTGTCCTGTGCCAAACAAGTCAAAGCCGAAAAACTGCAGTGGACGGTGTTTCAAGAAAGAGCGAAGTTTACGAGAGCGTTGTCTCGCTACACAGATCAGTCGATCGACAATGCGAGTGTCTAATGTCGTGCTAATTTGCTATCAAATTTATGGCGAAATTGTCGCGGCAGTGCACACTGAATTGCGAGTTTAAGGAGTAAGTGCACTCGAAGTGATCGGAGCACTGCTTCCCTAAGCTTTGACGTTATCTACGTCGCACCCCATTCCAATTTTGTTGATTAGAAATGACAGGACAATTTTCAAGATAGTGAGCGTCACATAATGTACACTTTGCAAACACATGTAAGTTAGTTTTTCGACAATATCCGCGTGCAATTTCTCGTGCCCAGACTGTTTTTCTCGCTCTGTGAGAGCATATCTCCGTTTGCATTCGAGCGAAAGTGTGACAGCACCTCAAATCCTTTCCAAACTAGCTGTAAAATTGTCCCGTTTCATTGTGAGCACTTTCTTGTTAAGGGGAAAAGGGAGAAACAGAAGAAGGGAGAAGCAAAAATGAGTGATAAATTAAAAAAAAAAACGATTTCTGTGACTCTGCGGCTGAGGTCAGTGGAAAACATACCTGCTCATGCATGTTTAATGACTGTTGTGCCATCTGTCAATTGTGTATTGTTCGGGATTTCCTATTGATTCCACGGATACCACTGGTGATATATCATAGCAGTAACTATAACGCGTTGAATATCTCCTTGCTGACACGTTTCGCGCCATCACTGTAAGAACACATGATATACGTATACGCCGACATGGCTACATATAAAGTTCACGTCACACGTCATCTACACAATTTAACAACGTCACGATACTATGGTGATGCACCTGGGCCCATGTCACATGGCGTACACGTCATCAGCGCATACCAACTGCGTCACAAAAACGCTGCACGAAACTCGCTACTCAAGTGACGCCCAGTGGCAAAAACTCTTCTAGGCGATAACGCTTGAATCGAAGATCGTAAAACGAAGCCCATCGAAGCTTACCAATAGAAACGTCAAAGAGGGTGAACCAGACAAGAAATGCTGAGCGCAGAGTACACACACCACGGATCGCAATCACCCATACTGTTTTACAGGCTATACAAAAGCGGTATAGAAGGACGTCTCACGCAGCTAACCCATACAAAGAGGAAAAGGAGTATCTTTAGCAAGCCTTTGAAAGCTCGCTCGAACACTCGTCAGCGCAGACGACCAGAGGGTTTGAAAGCGTGTAAAGACCGTGTGCAACTCGGAACGGCGTTCAGACGAGATTGAAGGAACCCTCACGAGAGCGAGAAAAATGGCGAAGCTAACATGTTTACCTGCCCAGACAGATTCCAAGCCCTCCGGGCCTGCACACTGCTTTGATGGAGGCTTCTTCTCGTATTCGGTTTTTTCGCCGCCATTCCGCTACACTCTGCATTCTTCAGTTTCCTCGTGCTCTGTACGCTTACGTCTTTTGGTGTTATAGTTAAATTGATATGCGCAACGTTTTAACGGCGCAGCAGTAAAAAGCGGAGCAGTTAAAAGGACAACCCTGTAGCAATCTTATGCCTCACGTTGTTCCCAGGCCAGCGTCTCATGTCTCGCGTGGACATTGCTCAGGTGCCCCATTTGACAAGGCAATATTTTTCTAATTTTCTTCGTGGGCTGTCTGGAAGTGCGTATAGTATGAAACATGATTGATATGATTGATATGTCCGGATTAATGTCCCAAAACCACAATATTATTATGAGAGACGCCGTAGTGGAGGGCTCCGGAAATTTCGACCACCTGGGATTCTTTAACGTGCACCGAAATCTGAGCACACGGGCCTACATCGTTTCCGCCTTCATCGAAAATGCAGCTGCCGAAGCCGCTGTTCGATCCCGCGACGTGCGGGTCAGCAGCCAAGACCTTAGCCACACCGCGGTGGGGCATAGATTCAGTACGCCGATGGTATAGGGAGTACATCATATATATATATATATATATATATATATATATATATATATATATATATATATATATATATATATATATAAGGGAAAGAAGTATATACCTAAGGGCTCGTTTTTTTCGTGTTTTAACACAATATTAATGAGATCTAACAGACAGTAATGCCAAGGAATGTACAGGGGAAGTTATTAGAACCAATTGAATGTAAATAAGAAGAAAGAAAAGTGGATGAAAAAATTACCAGCCGTGAGCAGGCTGGTAATTTTTGCATCTACTTTTCTTTCTTCTTTTGACATTCAATATATATATATATATATATATATATATAATATAACAAAGGGCTTGCCTTGGACCTTTGTTGCAGGACCACTGCCAAGAAGCCTGGTGGGTCTATGGCATCAACGATGCCAGCTACACGAAGTCCTGCTCCTGGCTGACGGAAGGCCCGTTAGAAGGTGTAGAGGCTCGGCCTCTGCGTCCCGACGTGGGTGTGGCCATGAGTTCGATGTATAAGCACCTAATACTCTTCATACGGGATCCAATAAAAGTCTTTTCTTTCTCTCTTTCCACACAAACTCGGAAGCATGAGTGTATAACAAATCACGAAAGAAACTAGACCCCGTCTTCGCGACAGTGGACTTTTTTTTCTTTTCTTCTGTTTTAAACGATATCGTTCGTCAGGAAAATAATGCGTCATTCGTTTTCCGACAGCGGGCACAAATTTCATTCGAGGATTTAAAATCGGCAAAACGAAAGAAAAAAAAAACACGCAGCAGTAAATTGCGCTGCCGTGGCTGTCCTCGCGAGTTGAACCGCACGAAGTCACACAAGAAAGCGGTGAAGTCGCGGTGTCGCGAGTTTTGCCGATGTCGAAATTGTAAAGTACACAACCCGAAGTAATTAGGAAAGAAGGAACTCCAGGACTGCAAAATATCAACTTTAAAAATCTGTTACTGCTGCACATTATGTTTTTTTGCCATTATCATGGTTTTACCTTTTTTTTCGCGTTTTTTTTTACCCTCCACTACGGCGTCTCCGCTACGGAGCCCTCCACTACGGCGTCTCTCATAATCATATGGTGGTTTTGGGACGTTAAACCCCACAAATCAATCAATCAATCAATCTTTAATAATGTGCGTTTGTGCCCTGAGGGTATCTGAAATAAATAAATATAAATAAATAAATAAGCAGAAAAAAACAACCTTTAGACAACCTTTAGTTGTTTGCTTGCCGAAAAAATTGACAAAAACAGAGCGAATGCCCAAACACCTCATGCGACATTAGAAGAAGCAGTACGTACGTACTTTCGGAAGTATGTAACAGCAAACCACGGTCCTTCGTAAAGGACGGCCGAGCCCTGCGGGCGGACAACCATGGAAAACTGACGGCTGCCCGGATGAAAAAAAAGACGAGAAAAAAAAATTTCTCTCTGGTGACTTTCAGGTGTTCGTGTGAACGTTTGACAGAAGGGATGACCAGGGATTTTTGAAGCCCGCAAACAGAGGAAGAAGTAGAGGAGGGCAAATGAAAGGTTAAAATACTTTGTCGGAAGACGGAGAAACTGCAGAGATGCGACACAAGGCGACGTGGTGGTATAAAACCTATTTACTCTTTTTGAAGACTCCTTCGAAATCCCTGTGGGCGCATCCACTACGCGCCACCTCTCTAAATTCACTCCTACTGGTATTTTTTGTTGTTGTCCTCCTGGTTGGACTCCACAAAAGAAACTATTTTCTCTGCGTTGACTCTTCGCGAAACTTGACATCGCATCTCTCTCTCTCTCTCTCTCTTCCTTTCGAATTCTGGTCGTTGCTTATCACTTGCGCTTCGAATAGTTAAAACGTCAAGGCGGAGCCCTTTCTGATGGCCCTGGTTTCGGTAGTACACATATACACAGAAAGAACCAAAGTTTCTCGAAACTGCCTATGTGTCATTGTTTCATTTTTTTATTGCGATAGCAATTCGGTACGGTGCTGCCAGAAGTCCAGTCTTTCTGTACCCAATCTAAAAAAATGTGGTTGACCCCTCTTTTTAGGAATCGGTTACGTGCCCTCGCCGAAGCAGAGCAGTTGAGCGTTCATTGCGCTTTGTTTCGCCACAAGGGCGAAAAAATGAAAGCTACAGCAACAAATTGTAATGTCCCACGAAGAACGGCAAGTAGCACGACACTCGCAGCGCGTAGCTCAAGCACAAAGCACGCACGAAATTAGCACACACATGACGAGCACGGACAAACAACTGTCACAGCTCGACACTTGAAGCACGCTGCTCAGGCAGAAAAAGAGGCACAAAATCAACGCGCCTGTATACACAGCACGAGTGTGAACAACTGTCACAATTCTTACTTCGTCTTGTGTGAGCAGCGCATTGCTTTAGTAAACGCGACTGCAGCAACAATCGAAGTGACCTTTGTGCTCGACCGAATCACGAGTCTTATAAGCGTGCGCGCAGGAGATTCCACGATCCGTGGAGGTGGCGATTACCGAAACGCGAGAGGCGACGGCCTTCAAAGCCCGTCCGACGGGAGCCCGTCGCGCCATCTCACAACTGATGACGAAAACGTGCTGAAGTTGTGGAGCTCAGAGCATACAGTTTCCTAATATACGTCGGAGACAGAGGTGAGGTCATCCCTGCCTATCAGAAAATTGTAGACGTCTTCCGCTATGCCTTTCAAGAGGTGTCCGACCCTGTCTTCTTCAGACATCTGCGGGTTTATAATCTTGCAAAGCTTAAGAACGCCCTCTATATAAGCAGTGCGCGTTTCTCCAGGAGTCTGAGCTCTTCGAGCCAGAGTCCGTTCTGCGCTTTTCTTCTTTGAGTCGGAGTCACCAAAACACTTCTTCAGTTCTTGAGAAAAAAAGAGCCCTTGTTGTCAAGGACTCTTCGTGGTTTTCATACCACATCAGGGCAGTGTGCGTGAGAAACAGCGCGACGTTTTCCAGCTGATCGATAGAGTTCCAGTGGTTGTACCGGCTCACCCTTTTTTAGTGCGTTAGCCACGCGTCCACATCTTCTCCTGCCATTCCCGCGAACGGGCGGGGTTCCATGTAGTGATGCCTAGGTGTAGCCAGCGTAGACCTGCGCGAAGTCGAGGCGGTTGATTCCTGCCCTTCGCTCTGGGCCATGACGACTGTTGTCGGCGGCAGACCAGCAATACGACGGCTCCGGTGAACTCTGAACAGCTGTGGCTCCGTGGTACGTCGACGTGCCGTACCCAGCATCTCCACCGCTCTGTTACGTCTACGAGAGGGGTTTATTCAGAGCCGACGTAACGGTTGACTGGACGGTACACAGCAGTGAACGCGCACCAGCGAGCTCTTGCCACCAACCGAACGTCCTCTTCTTCTGCCACCAGCCTGTTCCCCGCTACACAGGTGCACAAACCTAAATTACATATGCGGTAACAATATATTTCGTCATCCATTGACGTCACGTTACACCTAATTTGGTATATGTGGAGCTAGCGAAACGGCCACAAGCGCATCATAAAGGGTCCAATATACTCCTATATAGCGTTGACGTGCGTAAACGCTGGGCACAGCGACGTTACTTTAGCAAAATGCGACCAGCGCTACCAGCGTTCGTCGGCGTGGCCCGACGGCAGCCGGCTCGAAATAACGACATGCTTCGTTTCGTGCCGATGCGTTACCCAGACAACACAGCGTCTCCCTCTTTTCGTGACGGAGGGACGTCGGACGCGCTGAAACGCGCATGCGTCAAAGCAACGTAGTGCGGCGCGCGCCTGTGAGTATATGGCAGGAACGGCGCCTAGTGTGGCAACGCCGGAGTGACGCGACGAAATGAACGCCGGCGAGCACGCGCACCGCCTCACGTCAAAATGTATTGGCGCCCTGACTGTGGTATGTTGTCATGTTCTCACATGACACACATCTCATGATTATGGTTCCCAGCTCACCTTGGGCAAATCAACGATTCCCCTCCCAATCTCTTAGATTGGAAGTAGCATACACAAACAGTTTCCTCCACAAGATACATCGATCCAACTCACCGGAATACCATTGTAGTCATGCAGAAGAAAATGTTCGCCATATTCTTTTGGAGTGCGTTAAATACGCGAATGAAAGAGAAATAATTAAAGAACAAATTAGCAAGTTTGGAAAGACGCGCCCTAACAATAAAGAAACTACTTGGACCATGGCCTGAGATGCATCTCCAGGAAAAGGCAATAATCTTCCTGACAGACTTTTCAGTGGAGACCGGACTGGACAAGCGCCTATGACTGACGGCCAGAGATGGGTATTATGTAAAATGTGGTCATGTATATACTGACATTTGATTAGTAAGGTGTGCGTGTAAGTAGTTTATGACTGTGTGAACTGCGTGAAGAAAACTGTGTATTGGCATGTTATTTGAACTGGTTTCATTGTCCTATTATGTGTTTTTTTCCGTATTGTTAATTTTTGGGTACCGTTCTGTATTAATATTTTATTTTTCGCAGCAGAACTTTGTGATATGGAGTAGCCGAGGCAATAGGCACCTCAACCTCTCCACAGCAAAACAGTTAAAACAGAACACAACAGATTCCCCTCCCAATCTCAATGAAGCAGCACACGAGGCGGCGCGAGAACTCTCCAACCGTGCCTCCCCGGGGATGCGCTCTACCGGTGAAGGGGATAACCGGGAAATTCTTACAACATATAATGAGCTCCCTAAACATTTCTATCTGTCTAGAAGGATTTTCCCTCCACCTCACAAAAATCTAACCCCGCCCCAAGCACTTACATTAAGGCTTTTGCAAACGCGGATGTACCCTACTTTGAAAATGTTAGACATCATGTACCCTGACCTATACCCAAGTAATCTTTGTCCACATTGTGGGGAAATAGCTTCATTAGAACACATGCTTTGCCAGTGCACCAAATTCGCTCATTTATCGAACATCACCTCTGCCAGATGGGAGGCGGCAATTCGCAGCTCGTCCTTGGCAGATCAGCTTTGGGCTGTCCACCAAGCCCGCGAGGCGGCTGAGGAGCTTGGCATCTCAGTCCCCACGTGGGAGCTGCCCGCAACACAGTGATCTGTGTTTTGGAGGACTAAATAAAAGTTTATCCAATCCAATTTCATGTTTATCATGTTTGCACCAGTCACATACCTTCGTCATCCACAGAAGTCACGTAATACCAAATTTGGCATCTGTGAAGCTGGGGAAACGGCCGCTAGCACATCATGAGTGTGGCATGTAGTCATGTTGTGAGATGACACGCACGTCGTGATTACTATATTTGGATGCGTCTTTAGTCAGCCGATCACGTTCCGTAATACCGAATTTGGTACATGTGAAGGTAGCGAAACGGCTTCGGGCACATCATGAATGTAGCATGTAGTCATGTTGTTACATGACACGCATCTCATGTTTATCATGTTTGCACCACTATCATACTTTCGTCATCCATTTATGTCCCGTGATACCAAATGTGATACATGTGAAGCTAGAAAAATGGCCACGAGCGCAACATATGAATGGCATGTATAATCATGTTCTGACATGACACACATCGCATGACTATCCTGTTTGCACCAGTCATATCTTGGTCATGCATTCATGTCCCGTAATACCAAATTTGGTATATGTTACGCTAGCGAAATAGCCGCGAGTGCATCATGAGCATGGCATGTAATCATGTTGGTTCATGACAAGCATGTCATGATTTTCATCTTAAAGTCTGTCGCTTGTGTTCGTCTTGCAATCGCCTCATACCATACCAGTTTTGCAACATGCCATGTGAACGAAACCACCGCAAGAGCTGCAGGACCATGAAATGTAAATCATGACATTCATGACATACTAGTCTTGATTTTCATGTTATTACTAGTCATATATGTGCTTCATACAGTCATGTTATGCCATACTAAATTTGGTATCGATACTATTATTGAAACAGTGAGGACAGCTAAAAGCCGTAGGCGGATAGATAGATAGATAGATAGATAGATAGATAGATAGATAGATAGATAGATAGATAGATAGATAGATAGATAGATAGATAGATAGATAGATAGATAGATAGATAGATAGATATGCTTAAAGTGGTCAAAGTTCGCTACGAAATGCTTTGCATTTAAAAAAAAGAGACCGAAGCATTCGACAACGCACGCACGCATGAAGGTGTATGCTTCAACGCGACGAATGTACACACAGCTTTGTCATCGACCCCAACCACCCAGCTCCTCTTACCAAAGCGCTACGGGGCACCTATAGGGCTACCATCTTGCTGCAACGCAATGCAAATCTACGTGTACTAGGAAGCAACGCTTCCTTTTTAGGGAGACCGACACACGCATACAATCGTACTGCTTTTTGCGTGCACCCTCCGCAGCCTGTACATGGAGGCCTCCCCTCTATGTCCCCACTGTGGGGCGGTCAGTGATTTCAGGCACATGCTCTGGGAGCGCCCCTCTTTTGGAGCACCACATGGACCAGGATTGCCGGAGAAAAAATTTCATGCATTCCTCGAGAGTCCCAATCGGTTCGATTAACTCGGGGCTGTACAGAAGGCCCACGAGGTGACGGTTAGGATCTGCCTTCCTGCCTCAACGGGGAAGCGGCCCGCAGTCTTGCCCCTAATAAATGGGGGGAAGATGCTTGTGCACCCGAACAAACGTTACTATCTAAACAGACAGTTGGGCAAGCAATCTCAAATCATGACTAGTAGATTGCCACTATCCCGCAAGAGGAAGGTATACAACAGCTGCATCTTGCCGGTACTTAGCTATGGAGAATAAATCTGGAGACTTGCAAAGAGGGCTCAGCCTAAACTGAGGACTACGCAGCGAGCAATGGAAAAGAAAATGATAGGTGCAACATTAAGATACAATAAGAGAGCTGAGTGGATCACGGTAGAAGCCTGGATTAAGGATATTATGTAGTTGAAATCAAGAAGAGGAAATGGACATGGGCTGGACATGTAGCCCGTAAGCAGGATAACCGCTGGTGAATAACGGTAACCGACTGGATTCCCAGAGAAGGCAAGCGGGTTAGGAGGAGACAGAAAGTTAGTTGGGCAGATGAGATTAAGAAGTTTTCGGGTATAAAGTGGCAGCAGCAAGCACAGAACCGAGTTGGCTGGTGGAACATGGAAAAGGTCTGTGTCCTGTAGTGGACATAGTCAGGAGGACGATGATGATGACTCAGCAACAGCAACAAATCGAAAAGCCACGTTAAGTACAGCAAGCAGCTTGAAATTTCCAACGCATACATCAAGCAGAAAGCCCGCACGAAATTAGCACACACAGGACGAGCGCGGACTGACAACTGTCACAGCCCGGCACTTAAAGCGCGCTTTTCAAACAAAGACGCACGAAACGAGCGCACAAGTATACGCAGGAGAAGCACGGACAACTGTCACAATTTTTCCTGCTTCGTGTTTCAGCAGCAGCGGCGGCGGCGGCAGCGGCGGCGGCAGCGGCAGCAGCGTGCGAAGTGACCTTATTCCTCTCCCGAATTACGAGTCTGACAAGAGCGCACGCAGGAGAGACCACGCTCTGTGGAGGCGGTGCTTCGTGGAGGCGACAACCTTCGAAGTGCACCCAACGCGAGCGCGTCGCGCCATCTCGTCACTGATAGCGCAAACGCGCTAAGATTTTGAAGCTGTGACGACTGCCAAACGGTGTATGGTGTATATAAATGACTTGCAGTTAGATCACCAGACAGCTTGCGCTCCGTTGCGTAGTGGTTAGCACAGCATGCTGAAAATCGAGAGGTTGCTGTTTCGAATCCGCGTGATGAATGCACGCCTTCTGGCCTTTCTTTCTGTAATCTTTTTGTATATATTTTTCAACGTCACTTCCGTGACGGCCGTACGTGAGTGGAGCCGTGGTTGACACCGTTATCAAACTTTTTAGTGTTAAAAAAAATCACAGCACATCCAAGGAGTGAATGATGATGAGTGTAACAAAGCGTCTGTCCATCCATCCATCCGTTCGTCCCGTCCGTCCGTTCGTCCGTGCGTCCTTCCACCCATCCTTTTGCTTGTTTGTCTGTCCATCCGAGCATCCTTGTTCTTGTTCTTGTTGCCCTTTACTTGTGGCTCATACCCACTGTGGAAAATCGGCCAATAATTGAGTAGTCTTATAAAGTATTATTCTATCTTAGAGTAAAGGAACTTACAAATTGAAATCGTTGCAACGTTTAGAATGAAAATTTGATGATCACTAATCTGTACTTACTATAAAGTTTTTGTATTAGTAATAGACAATAACCTTGATCAGAAGCTAGCTTAAAAAAAGAAATAAAAAAGGGAGAAGTTATGCGTATGTCGACACAGAAGAATAATATTAGTTTTTGAGTCTTTTCGTTTCATTCATATTATTCCGCACTGCCTCGCTAACTTTCGCACTGGCAAACCCAGAAATAGAGGCTCCAAAGGACAGAATCACGGGCATGGATAAATTGATTCCAATAGCACGTAAAGGATTTTCTAATTTAGATCCACGAGCTGTAGTAAATGTCAAAAGTAATGATCCATAGTTTCTGGCTTACCACAAAAATCGCACATTGAAGAAAGAGCCTGACCAGACCTGTGTTGGTCGAAATTTAGTTTGGGCACCCTACAAAGCAGCCTGGTAATTGTGACTTCTAGTTTACGTGTGTCACAAGAAGATCGGCACCAGTGATATCACAAGTGCCGATATTCCGTCAAATTTGTGAGTGATGTACCTGTGGAGCTTTTCATAATTGTACGCCTGCGAAATCGTGCAGCCGTTACATAAGCATCCATGCATCCGTCCATATTTTTTATTGCTACAAAGATTAGTTTTTAAGGCTTATTATTTTTGTGAAATGTGTACTGTTAGGCCAGTGTTGTGTATGAAGTGAAGTATTGTCTTGTGGGATCTGTTTTCATGTATCCAGCGGTTGTAACTGGCTGTGTCGCTGTAGCGAAGGCCGGCTTGAGCGAGGTTACGGGAGCATTCTGGCTGCAACCCTTTACATGCCCATAAAAGGCGGTATCTGCTTGCATCACAGGAGTGGGACGATACCGACATGTATCACCAACTCGTAAATGTGCCCAGTTTCATGACGATATAAAGGCCGGTGTAAGGGCCACCCCAGTCCGAAGCCTTCTAAGCACAACTTCTTCCGCCCTAGTTAGGTGAGGGCGGAGAAAGCAGACACACGGTGGAATGAAAGCACGTGTATTCTGCCGGAGAACATTTTTACGGGTATGGAGTAAGTTTAGGGGCTGAGGTGGAAGAAGAATGGCTGGAAGGTCTATGTCTGGAGGGCAGTGCACCTGCTGGTCAGCAGCAATGTTGTGTGTGCTCGCAGCATGGCCTTGAATCCCTGGTATTTTTACGCAAGTAGACGTATTATGGTTCAGCTTATGAATCGCCTCGCAGATCTCCATCGCCTTGTGTACATGCTCCTTAATAGCTCGTAAGGAGTCAGTGTATACGTCCATCTGCTTAATTGGGGTCAGCTTAGAGGTAGCATCCTGGATTGCGTCGTGGATGGCTTGAAGCTTCATCACAGGAGGAGTGGCTTTCGTAGACAGATAACGCTGGTGGCCTCTGACAAAAGTATGCGTAGTACTCAGGAATGATGTCCTTCCGCCGTCTTGTAGGGTAGCAGCATCTGTATATAGTTTGCAGGTATTAGCGCATGGGGCTTCGATGATGGAGCGTTCGCCAATTGTATATGATGTATCGGAGCCCCGTAACTTTGTTGTTTTATTAGATGTGATGGTGGTGAATTCCCAGGGAGGCATAGCCTCGGTCTGGTTGTCAATGCGAGAGCCACGGTGAAAGTGAGCATGCGACGCAGCGACAACCGGTACAAGTTGCCTTTTGATTTCACGAGCTTTTTCTCTTCGCGTAACCAGCTCTGCAATCGTGTTAAGCTGGGCGTGCTCCTGTAAAGTTGGTATGGGAGTGACGCGAGGTAATGCTGTTATTGTGCGCATAGCATCACGGTTAATAGTCTCCAACTGTGCCAACTGGGCCAAAGTTGGCGTTGAAAATGAGCCTGGTATAAAATACTTGGCTGCAGAACTGTGCGGACGAGCTGTCGAGCTACATGTGTACGAGCTCCAGCTGCTTTCGATGCAATGCGGCGAACCAGATGAAGTGTTTTTGTGGAACTCTGTCTAACTTTTCGTGTGGACCTCTGAAGCCTCAGGAATGGTCACTGCACCTAGTCTAAATGCAAAGGGGCACTCCTTGGTTTTTCTGCGTCCCGATTTGTTAGCTACCTGAACATAGCATGATTTTTGGGCGGACCTCTCTAACCCAGCGTTCCGAGTGTAGCTCTGAAGGACATCAAGGGCTTTCTGAAGTTGTTGTGCTTGTCTTGAGACATCTTTATGTGCAGACCATAAAGTCACATCATCAGCGTATATCAGAAATCTCACGTCTGGAATTCGGTGTAGTTGCCATGCTAGAGGTATTAGAGCAATGTTGAACAGGAGAGGAGCCAAAACGGATCCTTGCGGGACACTTCTGTTGGACATGAAGCAACCTTCAGGCTTCCCATCTACTCTTATCGGAAATGTGCGGTTGTGATGAATTGAGTAAATAAATTTTACTTCCCGCAGTGGAAATCCGAGCTCGATGAGGTTGGATAAAATGGCGTCATGGTTTATGTTGTCGTAAGCTTTCGTTACGTCCGTTGCTATTAGAGTGCGTACTGCGTGGCTGTGTGGAGAAACTTGTAAAATGTCATCCGACAAGATACAAAGACCGTCTTCAGTCCCGAAATGAGAACGGAACCCGATTTGAGCCGGATGGTACTTGTGTCGTTCAAGCCACCAGGAAACACCTGTGGCCAGCATGTTTTCAGCAAGCTTGCACACAGTAGCAGTCAGTGAAATTGGGCGTGAGGATTGCAGGCTATTTGGAGACTTTCCGGGTTTTGCAATTGGGACGACAACTGAGTGTTTCCAATTAGATGGGAGGTCCCTAGTTTCCCATACTTTATAATTAGCCTGCAGAAGCGCATCAAGAGCTTCATATTCCATGTTTTTGAAAACTTCGTATGGAACACCATCTGGACCAGGTGTTGTTCTTTGGTGAGAAGTTTCAATCGCGGCTATTAGTTCGGCTGTGCCGAAAGGACTGGATATATTAGATTTGGCACTTGGCTCAAGCTCGTCGATTTCGGGGCAGGTTATAAAAGATGCGCTATCATACTTCGGGGAAAATGCTTTTGCAGCCTGCTCTTCAAATTCTTGTGGCGTACTTTGCATCGATAACCTAACGCTCGCTGCAGTGTCAGGTTGCTTGCAACCGCGTTCCATCGACCTGAACAAACGCCAAAGGGCTCTGTTTCCCATGCCAGATCGAAGTTTCTCACACCACTCATGCCACCGCTGTCGAGAAAGCTGCTTTTCGTGCCGACGCTCCTTTGCTGCTTCATGGTTGGCATGTGCACGGCTACCTGGCGCATCCGGATTCCTCGACGCATACAGCTCCGCCTGACGTCGCTTCGCCTAGAGTCTCAAAAGAGCGAGGTCCGGTTGAGGTTGTTTTTCGTCAACGGTGGTCACGACAGTGTTACTGCGGAGCAGCTTTTGCAAAGCGGGAAGAATTTCTGTGGGCTCTGTGGGAACATTATCAATTGACGATTCGCGAAGTTTATCCCAATGCGTGATCGCTACACGTCGTCGAATTTTCCTTATGCATCTTCTTTGTAAACCAATAATTATTGGCATATGATCGCTATCCCAGGTATCCCGCTCCACTCGCCATTGCGGTGTCCCAAGACCCAACCACCATGTGAGATCTGGAGCGTGCGTTTCCAATGTTGTACGTACAGAGCAGGTAGACACGGCGTGATGGTTCAACACAGTAAATGTGGCATCAGTCATGATGTTTTAACCTGGCATCCTCGTTGGGAGTTGTGCTTGTATCCCCAATCTGTATGTGGTGCATTGAAATCTCCACTTACGAGGATGGGAATCCTCGGATACGTAGAACGCAGATGTGATATCCATCCCAAGTTAAGACGTGTACGCTCTGGTCTGGCATAAATGGACACTAGTATGACAGGAGTCCACAATGGTCGTGTCAGAACAGCGACAACTTCTTGATTTCTACTGCACCATGGTGCCATAGTAATCATTGTATGAGGAATACGCGATGACACATACACTGCGGCTTTTCCCGGAGTTGAACCCATAGTCGTAGCACGCCTATCTGTAATGTACGGGTTATGATACCCTTTAAAATTATACAGAGACTACAATTTATTACGCTCATGAATAAGTAGTGCCCATACATGTAGCTTGTTATATTCAAGCTTTGTTTTGATTTCTCCTAACTTGGAGCTTAAGCCTCGACAATTCCATTGAAGAATTCCGTCACGTGGCAGCTGCTGTAGAGAGTTCACCATGAAGCAAGCAATCCTGTATGAGTGCCGTCAGTTGAGCAAGCTGATCCAAAACTGCTGTCCAAACTGGTTGGTTGACCCGTAGTGTCGTGTGGGCTGCAGGCGTAACTGGGGAATGCGCACTCAGTGATTCATTGCGTGTAGGTCCTGTTTTCTGGCGCTTCAGAATGACCAATTCCTTATGTTAGCGTAGCCTCTCAATTTCTTTGGCTAATGCTTCTATCCGAGCGTCAAAATCATCATCTCTATCATTCGATTGAAGCAGTGGTTCAGCTAACTTTGGTTTCATTGTCTGGGTCTATCTGCCTTGTTTAACCACTAAAGACAACAGTTGTGTCTCGGAGCCCTGTTTGTCTTCTGCCTTGAGTGCCTTCAGCTCTTCAGTAAGAACTTCGAAAGGATTGTTGTTCTTACTATATTGCGTTTTGGTGTAGTCTTTCACAATCTCGCTGTGGCCCTCTGTTTAGTCGGACAGTTTATGCTGGTGATGTCGTCCTCATCGGATCTACATAGGCCACATCGATATCGTTGTAGGCCCTCAGGTGTGAGCCTTTCTGGGTCAATAGAGCGTTGTGGGCAAAATGTCTGCATGTGTCCTCGTTGAAAGCAACGGTAACAGAAAATTGCCCGAGGAAGGTAGAGTTTGGGGCCCAACAAACACCCATATAGTAGTAAAATTTGTCAGGAATACATTGGGGGCCCTGTACCGCAACTAAGAAAGTACGACTTTTGCCCATGAATCTGGCCGCACGAACTTTGTGCGCCGGGGAGTACAATTCGCGACATATTATCTCAGGAGAGTCTTCACGGTCAATGCCATAGACAACACACTTTTGTATGTTAGGGCCCGATGCAAAGTAGCACTGCACAGGCAGCTCTTGATCTTCTGACAGTGGTATAGATGTTAAAAAGCATAGTTTCTGCACATCGTTGACAGGTGCCAAGTGTAAAGTAATTGTGTTCATCGATCTATATGCTGCGAACCATTTGTTTGAAGGGCATGGTCAATGATCCTTTGAACATGTTTGGTGGACACTGAATTTATGTCGCAGCATGAGATGGGGCGTATGTCATCTAGTCAACAATCCAAGTACCGCCATCTCGCATCTTTTCGTCTGTGGCACATACCCGTCTATCCCTCAGTGGCACATACCTGCTCTCTCGGGTATGTGCCACCGGCGGTTACGCACAACGACAACGGGGGACGCACAAGCCACGCCACAAGGAGCTTCGCCCTAAAAGGCCTCACGAAAACTTCGTCGCTTGCGTGTTTAGAATGATGTGTTCAACAATTTCGAGTACTTGGTAGTGAACTATGAGAGAGCATTGAGCTGTCCCAATGTTAAGAACCGCAACGTGTGTTTAGAAAAAGTGGGTAACGATTTGGAGTAATAGTTGCTCTACTATGAGAGAGCTTAAACCCATCCGTAAGGTGACCATTACACTCTTCCAAGTGTGGTTCGACGGCACCTGTGTTAGATGAAGTGAACTCTCATTCAATTCTCCTCACTGTCTCCAGGCTAATCCTATGAACATATTGAAAAATACAATGTAAGTGCGATCGCAAGTCAAGATTACCGTTCCGGGCCACTTCCTCATTGAATGGGCACCGTCTTCTTTAACACGAAGGATATGCCACATACATCAGAGGCGTGAAAGGCGAGGAAGACCATCGCACATTTCGACGAAACTTTGTTTCGTTTTCACTTCAATCGATCACGCCACCTGCCACTACATCCGAGCACCTCCGAAAACTTCATCGTGCCGCGTCGTGGCCTGCGGGTCGTGTGTAGGACGCCTGCGGGAGATTGACAGAGGACGGCCGGCGGCACTCCCACGGGCTGGTTCGAACAAGTTCGCAATGCATATGGTCTACATGCCACTGGCACGAACAGGGGCAAGTTCGGGTGAACTTTTGGTTTGCGATGGATTTCGTTGCACGTGACCGTATAACTCTGCTGTCGTGACAGGGGCTTTGTGTTTTGATGCCTGTGCGGGCTATAGGGTCATTTTTAGTGTAGTGTTGCGACTTGGCAACCGGCTGCGTGGAGGTCGATGCCACCATGAAAGGTCGGGTGACCTTAGATCTAGGGCCCTACGTTCGGAACGCTCGAGTTGACAAGAATATCTGTACTCACATATATGTGCAAGTAAGTATGTTTACAGATACACCTTCAATTGTTGACGGCTGATGGTGGTGGTGAATCGAAGAAGAAACCTAGTTTCTGCAGCCCACTAGGGAATTAACGGCTGACTCTGAGCCATCTCCCTCGCTTATGAAGATTAGTCACCTCCTTCAATGGTTGTGGCCTATTGCGAAAGGACGAGTAATATAAAACCGCCACGCCAAAGCCCGATTGCCATCCGAGCCGCACGGAAGACGCCCTGCTGAAGACGAGCCACCCTCCAGGTCTTGCGTTCCCTTCACAATCAGTGCACCAAAAAGAACACGAAAACACAAGAAAGCGCACGACACCATGGATGACAAGGTGTATGTTTTCGTGTTCTTTTTTTTGTGCGCTGATCGTGATGAGTATGTTCTAACTAGCCAAACTTGCTTCTTGCACGCCCTGTATTTCCTCCAATGCGCGCTAGATCCTAGGAGTTCCCGAGGTAGGGACAATTTTTTTTTCTAGGACTCCAGAACGCTTGGGAAGGAACGCCTGGGAAATCCCGTTCGACGCGTGCTTGACACGCGGGCGCAGCCGCTGTGTATGGCAACTGCACTTTTGTGCCGGGGAATGCAGTTCAGGTGCCAACAATAACGGCTAGCCGTCATCGGTTGAACGCTGGAAAGCCCTTATTGGGCCAACTCCAGCAAGCCGTGATCGGTTTTAATGCCGGTGAGCCCTCATCATCCCAACGCCCATAGCCCTTCATCGGCCCAACGCCGGCTAAGCGGCATGGAACCAATGTAGATCAAAGTAGCGTGAGCGTGATTGCCGACATGGGGCCAGTATTGCGAACGACTTTAACCAACGTTGCGCAGAGATCGGTACAATGTCGGCGTGCTGCCTGTGTAGAGGCGCAGTACTGGAAGGCTCCGGGAATTCGGAGCACCTGGGGTTCTTCAACGTTCACCTAAAGCTAAACACACGGACTTTCACGTCCATAGAAAGAGCGGCCACCAAGGCCGAGATTCGCTCCCGCAACCTGCGGTTCAGTAGCCGAGTGCATTGGCCACTGCACCACAGGGGCGGATGGTGAGGAATCGAAAGCCTCTCCTTCGCTTCTGAAGTTCTTTCAGGAAATTCTCGTCTAATCCATATCGCACTACGCTGAACGAATGGAGGATCCACGGCGAAAGTGAAAATGGGACCTGCGGTCATGAATTATTTTTCAAAGTCAAATATGTGGTCTTAGTCACTCTTAGTGCGTCAAGCACATTTTGAATAGCGTGCCCTAGAATTACAGAACAGCAATTTTATTTTGCGTTAAATAAGATGCCTTTTCATTGAAACGAACTCTACAGATGTGATAAGGCACAGTTATCAAGCAAGTATCACTCCCTAAGAGCTGTGCTACTTGAAACTCATAAAAAGATGCACGCTGTGACCCTGCTTTGTCTCTGCAGACATATATTGTGTAACTTAACATATGTTTTCAGGTGCACTATATAGTAAATGCGAAGCATTTCTTAGCGAATTTCGGCGAGTTTTCGCGTATCTATCTATCTATCTATCTATCTATCTATCTATCTATCTATCTATCTATCTATCTATCTATCTATCTATCTATCTATCTATCTATCTATCTATCTATCTATCTATCTATCTATCTATCTATCTATCTATCTATCTATCTATCTATCTATCTATCTATCTATCTATCTATCTATCTATCTATCTATCTATCTATCTATCTATCTATCTATCTATCTATCTATCTATCTATCTATCTATACTTTTAGCTCGCCTGGCCATTTCGATAATGGTATCAATACCAAACTTGGTTTGGCATAACATGACTGTATGAAGAACAGATTCGATTAGTGGTAACATGAAAATTATGACAAGTATATATTGGATGTCATGATTTACATTTCATGATCCTGCAGCTCTTACGGTGGTGTCCTTCACATGGCATGTTGCAAAACTGGTATGGTATAACATGATTGTATTGCGAACACAAGCGACAGAACATAACATGAAAATAATGACATGAGGGTCATGTAACAACATGACTACATGCCAAGCTCATGATGCACTCGTGGGTGTTTCGCTAGCGAGATATATACCAAATTTGGTATTACGGTACATGAAAGGATGAAGAATGTAAGTGACTGGTGCAAACATAATCATGAGATTCGTGTCATGTAAAAACATGACTACATGCCACGCTCATTATGCGCTGGTGGCGGTTTCGTTAGTTTCACTTATGCCAAATTTGGTATTACGAGACGTGAATAGATCACGAAGGTCTGATACTGATGCAAACACAATTAACTTGAGATACGTGTCATGTAACAACATGACCACATGCTACGCTCATGATGCGCTCGCGGCCATTTCCATAGCTTCACATGTACCAAACTCGGTACTACGCGACGTGAACAGACGACATAGGTAATTGACACATACAAACATGATAATTACGGGATGCATGTCATGTAACAACATGACTACATGCGGCACTCATGATGCACTCGCGGCCGTTTCTCTAGTTTTACATAGGCCAAATTTGATGTTACGTGACGTCAATGGATGACGAAAGTATACGACTGGCGCAAGGATGATAATCCTGACACGCGTGTCATGTAAGAACATGACAACAAACCACGCTCATAGCGTGCTCGTGGTCATTTCGCTAGCTCCACATATGCTAAATTTAGTATCACGTGACGTGAATAGATGACGAAGGTAAACGACACAGCCAAACATTATAATCATGGCACGGAAGTCATGTATGGCATCATTTACTTCCGTCTCGTAACTTTTGCTGATTTCGAAGTGACATATCAACCTTTCTCATTCGTGCTTCGTATATCATCAATTCCCACTGTACGTTGGATCTGCCAATTTTTTTTATTTACCTATCTATGCCTGCATTTTATTTGAAGGTACATGGATTAATGACCATTATGCGTTTCAAGTAATTATTTTCCTGCTGCTGTTGTTCGCCTATCCGTCCATCCATCTATCCTTCCATCAATCCATCCATTAGTCCATCTATCCTTCCATCAATCCATCCATTAGTCCATCTATTCTTCCATCAATCCATTCATTAGTTCAAATGTCCATCCATCCCATTCCTTCCATCCATCCCATTCCATCCGTTCATCCCATCCCATTCCAAACATCCATCTCATTCCATACATGCATCTCATTCCATCCATCCATTCATCCATCCATCTCATCCTATTCCGTCCTTCCATCCCATCCCATTCCGTCCATCCATCTCATCCCATTCCGCCCATCCATCCCATTCCATTCCGTCCATCCCATTCCATTCCATCCCATTCCGTCCATCCATCCCATTCCATTCCATCCCATTCCGTCCATCCATCCCATCCCATTCCGTCCATCTATCCCACCCCATTCCATCCATGCATCCCATCCTATTCCATCCATCCATCCCATTTCATTCCGTTCATCCATCCATCCATCCGTACCATCCCATTTCATCCCATCCCATCGCATCCCATCCCATCCATCCATCCATCCCATCCATCCCATCCATCCATCCATCCATCCATCCATCCATCCATCCATCCATCCATCCATCCATCCATCCATCCATCCTATTCCATTACATTCCATTCCATGCATCCATCCATCGAGCCGCTTACGTCCAGGTGATCTCGTGTCAGCCCCTTAATTACGCGTGAACCAAAGCTAGCATGCGATGGTAAGATGGTTTGGCAAATATGACACGGTGGTAAAGACATGAATAATGCCACAATGCCATCAAGTACGTAGTCAAACACTTCCCGCCAGACAGTGGTACATGGCCGTGGGTGGTTATATGCCACTGGTATATGCGCGTTTCCAGCAGGAACTCCAGCAGGAATCCAACCACAGCATTCTGCGAGGCAAACAATCATTCCACCTCAGACCCACGCCAGGTCTCCGTTATGCTCTTTAAGTAGACGCTAATGTTCGTGTAATGTCAGTTGTGGTTGCAGTGCCGAATATGCAAATTTAAAAACACTACATAAGTACTCTTGTGATATAGCCGTCACGTCGGGTTAACGTCAGCTGTAGTTAGGTATCATACACTGAAGTTGACTTATGAGTAACAATGTCCAGGGCTACCATCCTCTCCTGACCACTCCTTCGTTCGAGGCATAGGAAAGAGTACTCCGAGATACGAGCCTAGAAGTACAGCTCCGGGCTATACAACGAGCTGAGGAGGTGGCAACCAGGCACGGCCTGATCGACATTCCTCTGTGAATTTTTTTTCACTTAAATAAAGTTGTTTCTCTCTCTCTCTCCCGAGCACTAACGCTTCATATCAGCTTATCGCTTCTGGTGTTGCTGGTACTCATGTTCCTGTTGGCGCCGTTGCGCAGGTGCAAACGACTGGTTCTATAAAACTCTTCAACTGTTAAACATGTGTCTGTGAGCACCCCATCTGCACATATATTTAGCGTCATTTCATAAAGTGTCTCTTTCTCCGCATGCTTCACATAACGTTCATTCTCAAGGTACGAGGCATTTGCCGAATTTTCTGTGCAAAGTTGAGGAGACAAAGCTTACAGAGAAGGCAGAGATATACAATACAGTAACCAAACTAACAGCGTTCCAATGCATATGCCTAAAACGACTCCAAGCCAAAGTTATGTTATCGTTCTTCTCGATCGACGTACAAATCTTTCTGCTCGTCCCCTCCTAAATCTGTTCACATCTAACATGGCTCTGCATTGCCCCCGGAATCGGTTACTTATCACTAAGCGATGACGTCTCGTGATCGTCTCACCACGTTACGTCACGTGTTGACGCCTCCCCTTTGTCGTTACGCCATCGCAGGGTGATCGTTTTTTTTTTTGTTGCATCACTCATGCTTACGCCGACTTAAAATTTTCGCGCTTGCTGAGTCATCCAAGGCTTTCTTATTAAAACAAAAACAAAAGGGCCTAATTTATCCGTAAACAAAGGAACAAATACATTCTGGGCTTGGTGCAGGTGGAATCATTTTCATTCGTTAACAACGCACGCTGACAAGCCACCACCATATTGGCTTCTCACGGTTCCCCTCGCCTAGCCTCGCAGTAGAGGCGATATGTGCCAAAGCTCTCGTACGGTCTTCGAAAATACTACACAGTCAAAAATCTAATAATGACGGCTAGAATGAGGTGAACGATTGTATTTATTAGTGACGCAACGGAGGCTGGAATGATTTCGCACTGAAATTGGGGGCTGGCATAGATTTACACGCCTTCCATAATTTCTGTGCGGCTTGTTTTCATTTTACTTCTTTATCGTTACTTCAGTGGAAAAAGAGTACGTGGGTCGTATGTGGCTGCGCAAAATAAATGCTGCGTCATTATTGCTCGCTTCGCTGAAAAAAATACAGACCGACTCCGACGATGAGGGCTTCATTGTTTTCTGAAGCGCATTCCCGGCGAGGTGAACAGACTCTCGCGAAAGCCGTGATTCTGCTGCTTTAAATTTTTGCCCAGCTTAAAAGAGGCAACTTTTCTCCGCAGTGCGTGCTTTTTCGGAAGCATTTGTTTTCGTTTCCAGGTTTTTTTTTAATTTTGGTTCTGCCTTGTACTTGGAGCTGCGTGCGATGCGGGTCGGACTAGGTAACGTAGTCAAAAGAGTCCCAAGAGAGAGCCAGTCTAGATAGAACCTCATTTAGGATGCATATGACGAGCAGAAAGCCTCACGCAGCGCCGCCCTGATTCGGTTAGAGGTGAGCAAACAAAATTGGCTTTACAATAAACAGCAACATGCTGTCACACCACATGCTAAAACAGAAGTTCTTGGCTATGGGTGAAGCTGTCAGCGGCGTTCAATAAGTTTGATATTCTTTCTATGCATTGCGCCACTCACGGTTAAACTACGTACTTTTGTGGCAGTTAAACTAGTCTGAAACGCGGTCTGGCTTTCTATTAGCGTTGTTACAAGTACTGAAATAAGGCTAAAATGCACATAGTTTGTGAAGTGAAGTTTCTTTTTTTTCCTCTCACAAAAAAGGGGAAGCCGGAGCTAAAGGCTTGAGTGCCTGACAATGGCCTCGTCTTTCTTGTACAGCTTGACATAAACTAAAACACACAATTGCAGAGTTAAGCATGCATAAATGCTGCCGGTAAACATGCAGCGCAGACAAAATACAAACAATTATAAAAGCACAAACTGATACAGAATATAAACCTACACAAAGCACAAATCAGATTCGAGAAAATATCTATTAGCTTGCTTTCTTGAATAACTTAAACGCAACATCAAAATCAACCCTTCGTCAGCATTTTATTAATAGCCACAGTTACCCGTTAATTTAATTTTTGTTCACCGTAGTTTGTGCGGGTATTGTACTGTGCATCTGAGTTGCACACTGCATCTCAGCAGAAACCTTCGAAAATAGCGTAATGTGACATTAGAAACGTGAGTGTGAACACTTCAACTTGCCTTAAATTTTTTCCTTTTTTTGTCACGTAGCATAAGTTACAGACCTAATTGAAAATATTGCTCTTCAATTGTTGATTTGTTCTTTTTTCGGGTTCAGGAACTAACTTGGCTTTGTAAAACTTTGTTACCGTTTTGATATCTAGTGTTTAGAATATGAGCATACGTGTCATTTGATGTTGCATTGATGTACTTTTTGTTTTAACTTTCACTTTTGTTGCGTGTGGGTGTTGCCTTACAACCCAATCTGTACGGCCGTAAGGCCAACAGTATTCTGAATAAATAAAAACACAGTGGATTTTTTTCGAAAATTGTATACATTATTAAACTAGGTAACGTTTTGAGTGTTTAGTCGATAGCGCCTAATATGCTGCAACAGTCGAAATAGGTTGACTTGGTTTACTTAGGCAAATCGTAAATACGGCACAATGGCAACGTGGAAAAATAAATGGTTCTGTCACAGTACCCATGAATGCGTCGAAAAGCCCTCTTTTGGAGTACTAATATTTTTTGATAGTTAGTACGCAGAGTTGTTTCCTATACGAAAATGCAATAGGTCGGAATAAGTCGGAATACACGACCACATACACCTGCAGCCTGAGCCACATGAAGACAAGCTACCTTGTAGAGACGGTCATATGTGTGAGCAACCAAGTCCCCGAAAATACTAATGCATGAAGTTCTGCTGCTACGAGGTAAAAATGTGATCACGGCGGTCGCCTTTGTTTTCGAGGCTTCTAATGGTAAAGTAAATAAGAGAGAGAGTTCCTGGCGTGGTAACTTAGCATTGAAAGATTGAGAGTTGTATAAAGAACAATTCGGTATTTAGAACATAGCCGCGATTCCTCAAGCAAGAAATAACACAGCTATTGTGATATTTTGCAGAAATCGCTCTCATTAGCAATCAAGATGGTATTAAAGAATTCATTCCGTCTAATGAAAAATCTTGCCCCTGCTCGTCGAAACAAATTTCCAAGACATTTCTTTTGTAGGCCAGTATGCTCAAATTTGGGTGCACGTTAAAGAACCCCAGGTGGTCGAAATTTCCGGAGCCCTCCACTACGGCGTCTCTCATAATCATATGGTGGTTTTGGGAAGTTAAACCCCACATATCAATCAACCCAAGACATTTCTTTTCTTGCGGGCAATCGTGTCTCCCAGTAGTTGCACGGGTTGAATGCTCGTTAACGTAGACCCGATCAGATCCAGGAAGCCAGAGCATTTGGTTTGTGATCTGACGTTTCCCAGCTTTCGCAAGAACGGCCTGTCGCTTATCTCGGCGCAAGAAACGAATGATAATGTTGATCTCGCTCATTACTACTGTCCCTATTTTGTGACCTGTATGAATGTCATCAGTACAAACTGGTTGAATCATGACTTCACCAAGTCTTTGCGTGACATCACTAGCCTTAATTGTCAATTTACATCATGCCGTTTAGCTCTAGAATACTCAAACAGCTCTCCTGTTCGAGCTCATCGACTCGCTGTGCTAGTTACCTGTTTTCTCTCTTGAGATATTTGTTACTTTTGAGCGGGATGCTCAGTTCCTGCCTCAAAGCTTTGAATTGGGAGTCAATCGCGTTGGTTTCATAGCAAGTGTCGCTACGAAACTTCTCACTTTCTTTGAAAAAGCGCATTTCAAGTCTCATTTCACGCTTGAAATCATCGACAGCTTTCACGAAATCTTTTGATATTACTATGAAGATACAATGCAATACCAAAAAAACACCAAACTACAATACATTGTAAGTAGTAGAAACGCGTAACAAATCTTGGAAGCAGTGCCCAATTCACGAATGTCCTAATAACACTAAAAGCAGCAGCAGTAGTAGTTTTGGTGGTTTCGGTATAAGCCGCAACGCAGTACCAAGGCTTGAAGAAAACAAATTGGCCTGTATAACGTAGGAACAGCAATTAGACGAGTGTTCGCATCCACAACCACCACTGCTTTGATGCGGGCTGGCCACCGGCAATTGCTTTTGACGCGTAGTCTGAAGATCCGCGA
Organism: Rhipicephalus microplus; assembly: GCF_013339725.1. NCBI lineage: Eukaryota > Metazoa > Arthropoda > Arachnida > Ixodida > Ixodidae > Rhipicephalus > Rhipicephalus microplus. The sequence continues at coordinate 105,578,162 of NC_051175.1, read as the reverse complement.
CTTGATAAGACAGATGCTTGTGCTAGTTGGTGATTGGGAATCAACATATTTGCACAAAGCATGACTACGAGTAGTTACGACGTAACTACAGAAGAGGCAAGGACAGAAAGAGCGCTGAACGAAAGAGCGCTCTTTCTGTCCTTGTCTCTTCTGTAGTTACGTCGTAACTACTCGTAGTCTTGCGCTGTGCAAATATTCTGAAGATCCGCGCAGGCGCAAATCGACGACAAGAATGCTGGGAACGTTAGATATGATTCGGCCAGATTATCCTGAATGCAACATCTATACGTTTACCCGTGAATGATGTGATTACCGAAGCTGCAGTCACTATCTGAATGTATCTTATCCCGTCAAGTAAGAGGACCTGTAGAACGTATACGAACAGCAATCAGGCGAGTTTTTGCATTCGCAACCATGACTGCTTTGATTACTGTGGCACTACGTAGTTGTCTTGCGAGCTGCTATCAATGAGTTCTCCTTGGTGCAACGCACTGCAGCAGATCGTGTACGCAGCGGCAGTGCGATTTACGGGCATACACAAGTTTACTTATATTCGCGCCCTCTATCAACATCTTCTTACTCTGTCTATATATATAGCGTGCATCCGCGGGCGCCCTCCTGTCAGGGACAGGACACTCTTCTTTTCCCTAAGCACGATGCAAGGCTCCCTTCATCCGAAGCCTTGTATTCCGAAGCTTCTCTAAATAAGCTTATAACTCCTCCCGCGTGCTTCAAGCTGTGTCCAACCTAGATGATTAATAAGGCCTGCCGTATCGATCTTTACTCCTCCATCCTCTTCACCTTCCGGCGGCGTCGCGGTCTTCGAGTTTCGTCGCCTGCGCCTGACATTCATTCAGGCACGAAAGAACAAGCAGACACTCCGAGATGGTTCTTTTTCTACTTCACCCGGGTATCCTGGGCGTGGACAAGCTTGACACGCTTGTAAGGCGCCCATGTCCGACAAGAAACTCGTACTCTTTCTTATGAGCAAGAAAAAGAACGGTGTAGCCCCGGTGGAGGACACGCCCGGCAACCATTGTGCATCGTTATAGACATAGCTTCGATCTGGAACAGTTCCATGAAAATCCAGCCTTGCGTTGCTTCTATAGGCCTCGATGTCGTGCTACAATCTATATAGGTTGACTATGTTGGTCGAAGGTGGACGATGGAGATGTCTCAGCTTCTAACGGTGTTGATCACATCGCTGTGTAGCATGTGCAACACTGAACGGTACTAGCAAGAGTGCGCATGTAGAGAATGCGTGTTTTTTCTCGTGTCTCGTCTGTTTTCGTCGCCCCCAGCCTCCCCTCCTCTGATCTTCTAGACAGAAACAAACCAACGTTTTGTCGTTGCGTCCTATTGTACAGTGCTCTAACATCGAAGCTTGAAAGGTTGCTAACGTTTTCTGTGCCAAACATACAAGTGCTCACAGAGCTAACGCTCTGCCGTAAGAATTCTGGACGGAAGCACATTTGCGAGTATGTGTGTCCTGCTTCTTGTCCGAAGTGGCACGCTTTTTTTTTTTGTTTTCGTGAGCAATTTGATTCTCTGCTTTATGCGATGTCTCCTTCGCTTATCATTTCGTCCTTGCCCACGATAATAAAAGCCTGCCGATTATATTAGACCGTACGAGGCTGTGCCAATTGCTAACTGCATTCTTTTTCGAGCTCTTTCCTTATTACCGAGCGTCTTCTCGAGATGAGCGTGGTTATTTTAGCATTCTCGAGTAGTTGCCTGCAAAACGTCCGGGGAGGCAAATATCCGCCTACAATGACTCTCATTCATTATAAGCGAACGAATGAGGAATTTCACGGCGTAAGCTGCCACCGGTACCATCTGCGTGGTTCCAGGTTTCATTTCGCATCTCATTAAACGGACTCTTGATGCAGTGTGGTGGCAGCAGTGCTAACATTCGATAGTATACGACAACTGAGTATAGCGAATTTGTGATCTAGGATTTATGGACGATGGTGACTCTCGAGGTGTGTCCACCGGTGCAGTTATTGGTAGACGCGTGTTCGTCAGGGCAGCACGTGCACAAGCAACAACAACAACAACAACAACAACAACAACAACAACAACAACAACAACAACAACAACAACAACAACAACAACAACAACAACAACAACAACAACAACAACAACAACAACAACAACAACAAGCAAACAACAACAACAAGCAAACAACAACAACAATAATAATAATTATTAATAATAATAATAATATTATTAATAGTAATAATAATATCTGCGGTTTTACGACTCAAAATATATAGATGATTAGGTGATTGATTAGGAGCTACGTCGTAGTGGAGGGCTTCAGGAATTCCGGCTACTTGTGGTTCTTTAACGTGCACTTAAATATAAGAACACGGGACTAAATCATTTTCACCTCCATCGTAAGTACGGCCGCCGCTGCCGGGATGTGAAACCGCTAACTGCAAGTCAGCAGCCGAGTGCCTTAGCCACTAGAGCACCGCGGCGTGTCGTCATAGTTATGTTTCGGAACGTGGTGTTCTTTCTGCAGTGTTATAACGCATTCCTGTGCAGTGTTAAAATATTTAGTTCTGGTCACGCCATGCCTCAAGTATTTAAGATCAAATATGCATAACGCTACACCAGTGCGACATTCGGTTGGTGCTGTATTTGTAGGACATTATTGTTAATGAATTTCTTTTTTTTTCTAGGGTTTCATTTTGAGCATATATCAACTGCACTTATATGTATACACGGGCTTGCACTTGTGACTTCGCGGCGCCAAATATAATCACTGCGCTCAGAATATAGCTTACTGCACTGAACGGAACTGACAACTCACTTTGCGAAATTTCGTGCGACATTAAACCGAGTTCAAGAAGCCTAACGTGCTGTGCTTAACTATCTAAATATAACGTCCTTGAAATAACTTCACGGAGCAGTACTGGGATGTCATAAAGTGTACATACGCATGCGACAAGGCTGATGCCGAAAATAATCAATGGTGCCACATCTGGGTATCTGATTCGCACATTTTCATAGCGCACTAGAAAATGGTGCTCTTCCATGGATGAAACAACACGCACCATCTGCGCGAACTTCTTTCTTTCTTTCTTTCTTTCTTTCTTTCTTTCTTTCTTTCTTTCTTTCTTTCTTTCTTTCTTTCTTTCTTTCTTTCTTTCTTTCTTTCTTTCTTTCTTTCTTTCTTTCTTTCTTTCTCTTTATTTATTTATTTATTTATTTATTTAGTTATTTATCTTCTGCGATACTCTCACTTATCGGCTGTCCCCGGAGGCACCCACGTAAAAACATGACTCTCGTGAAACGGATTGATCGTGTTTGCCTTAGCTGCAGACCACTCGCGAGTGTTTTGCATATCGCGGTCTTTCCACACATTTTTTTGGCAAAGCATAATTCTATTTCACGACGCGAGTGAGAATGTGCAGAAACACTGCAGCTGTGGCCAAACTGCTCCTTGCCTTCTCGCAATCTATTGCTTTTGAATTAGTAAAAAACGTAAAGAGATCTACGTATATACCTATTGAAAGTGGGCCACTCTTGCTTACTTCGATACTATATCTAAACAAAACGGTTATTGATTTTGTATTTCCGTTGTTTTGCTTACTGTACTGACAGTGTAGCGACTTTTCACAGCCACCACTAAAAGCGCTTACATAGACACTGCCGCTTCGGGGCAATTAATACAGCGCCATGATAATGTAATTATGAGGGGGCCCATTTTAACAACAATGCTAAGACTTTTTCACTCAGGGCTCCCTGTGCACCACTGTTCCTCTCTGGGCTGTTGTTAGTGCACGTGACCCTTTGAAAATGCACTGCCGAAGCTGTAATTTGTACTCTCGTGTGACAGCCGAGAAAGAAGGAAATCCTCCTCTCCACATTGTTCTGCAGCTTGTGCTCTTACTGAAGTGTTTGGAACAGTGTTTGTTTTGTTTTTTACTGCTGCGCGAGGTGATTGCGTTCAAGCTTCTTACGGCTACCTTCCCTCATCGTGAATACATCGACGCTGCTAGATGTACGATCCTTCATGCGTATTCAATTCATGGACTAGGTCACACCTTGGAGTTTACCCAAGCCCGCAGCCGCATCAGCCAGCACTTGATTTGTAGGGTTTAACGTCCCGAAACCACCATATGATTATGAGAGACGCCGTAGTGAAGGGCTCCGGAAATTTTGACCACCTGGGGTTCTTTAACGTGCACCCAAATAGCCAGCACTTGCAAATTAAATCATCCAGACGTCCGGTCACGCCCACGACTTCGGCGCTCTCGCATTTTAATCGCCGAGAACGCCGTCCAAAACACTTTTCGCTCCCGCAGGACAAGCAGCGTCTCAGGATGGGAAAATAGCTACAGAGAACACACCACCGTGCGAGCATCTACTTTACCGTAGAGAGCGCGAATGTCCGTCTACGTCCGCATATCAATAGCCCACATTCGCAGGACGAAATCGACGTGCATATCCCCTTGTTTGAAGGAGGCGATTTGATTACACGAATAAGTCTGTGTGTGCGATTCAGGTTAAGTAGGCCCGTAGTCGGAGCAAAATGTATTATGGTTCTGGGACACACTGAAACACACTGTCCAACTACACAGCTCTCAGGGTTGGAACACAGTCTATGTCGACCTGCACAACGTTTTGCCTCAGCCCATATGTCGCCTTTATACAGCGGCACAAAAAATACGCGGAACAGATTGATTTGGGAACCTCACATTATGTGTAACAAATTATTAGTTGGTGCTACAGTATCAATGCAAACGGATAAAAACCCCGCTGAGGGTGTTTACTCAACGCACGCATCCAACGGAATCGGGTCGCCCAGCGCAGTATCAGTCGGAAATAATCGGGAAAGGCTTTAATACACGTTGGACGTAAAAGAAAAATGGTTATATCGCCGATGAATGAACCTGATTACCATTTAAAAACAAGTAACAATACCTGAAACATTACTGAGAGAAGAAAATAAAAAAGAGCACGATTCGCACTGAAGTCGGACACAAATGACAGTGCGCCATGAAATCCACATGATAGGGCAAAGTCACAGCTTTGCCGCAAAGGCGAAACAATGAACGTGATAGCAACAATAGGGAAAATCACGTGCAGAAGGAAAGCAGATCGAAACTTGCCCCCCACTTCTCAGGCACAAATGACGTACGAAACGTACTGGCAAGTACACATGAACGCGAATAAGCGTCTGAGTGGTTACTGTGGTAGCTGTGTTTGAAAAGCGCGCCCTTTTCGCAAACGGAGACTGTGCAACGATTGCAGTGACTTTTTTGCGGCCGTTAACTACAACAGAATGATTCCGGTGAAATCCCAAGACCAGCCAAGACGTACGATTGTCCCCACTGCGAGATAAGCAAGCGCGAACGTGAGCGTCCACCCTGTCCCCTCTCCGCGGGGCAAATTACTCGTGCAAATTACTCGTGGCAGATGAGAGCAAGTGCCGCCACGTCGTTACGATGTGGCGACACGTGCTAATTGCGCCATATTGCTGGTAATGCTCAAAACACGATAGGTCCCCTCAAGATGTTCATCACCAGCGGTAAGTGGTAGATATAATTAGATTGCCGTTTGAACGTTCAAGGGCGCTCCTTTGTGGCTCAGTGGCTAATACCTTGCACTCACAATTCCGAGCTCCGATGTTCGATTCCGCGCGTGGGAGTAATTTTCTGGAATATTTTTTTCTTTTGTTTTCATATATATTGATACGTATACATATACGGTGAGTGACGGCGACGCCGGTGCTAGAATCCACCTGAGTATGTCCATATATTTGCTATCGCAATAAAAAAAAGGAAGTAAAGCTTTGGAAAAATGGAATTGTAACTGATGACCTGTGTTACGACACGACCGCCTCCCCAAATGCACGTCAAGCCACTACACCACCGGAACAGCGAGACGGCGGCGTCTAAAACGACAAGAAATTTACGCCAACGAGCCCCCTCGTTTTTATCATTTTACCATTCCACTACGGTGACGAGCACCCCTCACTGTATAGTCATAGTTTTACGATCATCGGGGACTGTCTCTATAGCTTCGTCTCTATTATGACTGGTCCCATCACTGTTACAATTTTATTACAAAGATGATCGAGCCCCCTCACTTTAACGATAGTACTCCGCTGACGGGCCCCGTCACTGTAGTCACGATTACACTTCGCTGACAGGCCCCTTCACCACAGTCACTGTCTAATATGAGAGCACTGTCTCAGTTCTTTAACGAAGGCCGACATCGTTTTAATAAAAACAACGATGAAGTAATAATTAGATTTGTGGGGTTCATGGCACCGAACAATATAATTACGAGGGATGGCTTCGTGGAGGGCTTCAGAAAATTTCACCATCTGGCCTTCTTTGAACTGCACCTTCATTTAAGTACATGAACCTCTAGCATTGGGCTTCCACCAAAATGTGGCCACCGCGGCCTGTATTAGAACCGGACGTATTCCGGTCGGCAGTAAGGAACCACACCTACCAGATTACCGAGGTGGATTAATGAACTCAAAGCATATCATTAGCACTAAAGACAAAGAGTGCACATGTCTCACGTTTTTTCAGTTATGCTTAATTTTCTGCTAGATGAAGTTCTTGACTAACAAAACCTAATAGTGAAAAATGGCAGTTCTCAGTCATCGAGCCTTCAAAACATCACAAATAAAACTAAACCACATTTATAAAAAAATTCTTATTAGATTGACTGCTCAAAGAAGTTCTCCTCGGCTCCTTCTCATAGTGCTTCATTATAAGCCTGCGAAGGAAAGTTCACAACTGCATCTGTGAAACTAAAAATTGTTGCTACCTGAAGATCAAGATAATAGACCCCCCTCGTTTTCTGTCTTTCTTTCATAATACTAAACTTCTCAGAAGACTAGCTCATTGCAGGTCATTAAGCAGAGTACTTCCGCAAGCATAAAACTTCATGCGGTGTCATTTACATGCTAAAGTTATTCATCAAAAAGAAAAACCTTCAAAGCGCGCTCCCGTTGCTTCAGTGCGCAAATATAATCTTCTTGCGGAGTTCACCCGAAATTCTTACGGTTCCGCTTAACAGCGCAAGGGATAATTTATTAGGTAGACTGAAGGCACAACTTCAGAGACAGCTTTGCAGTGAAAATAAATGCGCCTATATTTATTCTGGGCAGAGTTCAGACGTCATCTATAGTTCTGTGCATAAAATTGTGACATGTTGTTTTATGTAGAGATTTGTGTGTATAGTGTAAGAATAAGCTAGTGGTTGGCTGCAACTATATACAAAAATATTTAGCTCGTCCCACGCAGACAATTTGCGGAAGACACACACACACACACACACACACACACACACACCCACACACACACACACACACACACACACACACACACACACACACACAGGGATGATTGAACGATATAACTAGTATTCAGATTTTTTATCAAACCTGAGATTTATTTGATGATCAAGAGCGGGTGGTCAGCACGACGCCTTGAGGTGGTAAACAACAATGCCAACAACAAAACAACTTTGGTGTTTGAAAAGTTTACACTCCCAAAAGTGCTGTCTTTTTTACATTTACTCTGCAGTATAACAGAAAAGAGTTACGACGAGTAAAAAAAAAACATTGAAGTTGTATTCAGCAATCAACTATACGTTTCGGGTGACGACATTCATAATAACCGAGAAAGATGTCTTTCGCAACGACATCGTCCGGAGTAGTTATTTACAGCCAGGGCTAGACGGTGTCCTTTTAAGAAGCACGAGAGATCCAAGAAAGCCTCGTGAAATTTTCACAGGAGGAGCGCGTCTCCCACGAGACCCCGAATGAAGAGCCAGCATCTAACGGATAACGGCACGCGTCGTGAATGCCACATCCACCAGCTTTTATATTCACGCGAGTCTTTCGAAACCAACTCCCTCTTGCGGAAGGAGCAGTAAGCGATGCAAAGAAGCAACACGCGGAAGTATACGGGATGTACGTCTCTGTTCCTAAATGGGTGCAGCGCTGGTAAGGCTATCCAGACTCCTGGCAAATGTTACTGCTGAATATTGACTCTGCAATCGTCCCATATTATAGCGAAAACTATGATTAGCTTGTAGATCTTCGTAATTTTCGTGCGCTTTGGTTCACACAACGGTTTTGCGACGTTGTTGTGACGTCAATTATACAGCTAGCTCCACTCTTGTGCTTCTAATTTTCCCAGATATAAAAACGAAGGCTCGTATGTGGCTCGTTTAATCTTCGTGCTTGTTGTTTCACACGCACTCGCGACATTTTTTAAGCTTTTATGCTTTTTAATTTGTAGGCTTTTCAAGCTGATGACGTCGCGAGGTGTGTGAATGATGCCTGAATTGTACACAGTAACGAATCCTTTTAGGAGTTCTCCTGTGGTTGCGCCTCGACTCAAAAGAATGTCAAACGATTTTGACGCTCGCTATCTCTACACTCATGAAGCAAGTGCGTACAGCGAAGCAGTCATGAGCTTCGTGTACTGTGAACTGAAGATATAAATACTATTCGACCTATTGTATTCAAATAGCTATGACGAAAGCCATAGCATCGGAAACGCTGCACGCTTTCAGTTAACCGGAGTTTCCCGTATAGCCGGTGATAGCCGTACAAAGCTGCACTTTGTAGAGCAAGTGACGCCCCCTCTCGGTATGCACAGAGCGTTGACGCGACAGCGCTGTGCATTTTCCCTCCAGCTGAAGAGAAGCCACGAGGCGCAAGCGGAATATCGTGGCGAATTCTTCTCTGCATTTGAACAGACGCGGAAGCTCAGGCATGCGGAAGAAGCGTTATTTTCCGGCACAATCGCAGAAAGCCAGCGAATTCACCGAGTTGAGCATTCCCGCACTGCCAAGCACGAAAAAAAAAGAGAAGTAGTCGGAAGGAAAGAAAAAAAAAACAGAAAAGAAAAGAAAAACTGTACGGCTATGTTCGGAGATGGAGCACCATAACAAATCAAGAGAAACACTTTCAGTGGCGCAAGATGTTCTTCGCATTTCAAGATTAAGTGTGCGTCGGCCTTGACTGCACGTTAGGCCTAATAATAACTAAGAAGGAGTGGGCTTAACTGCACTAAATTAAAGAGTCTCCCCGCAGCTTATTATTCCGACAGCCCCTATATATGAGCGTATAACTTAGGTGTATATATAGATCGAGCTCTTAAACACCAAGATCTCAACGTTTCCCTCGTTTCCGGGTGTCTAAAAACTCGAGAAAATTTTCTGTACATAACACAGATTATCCAAGTCCATCTTGCGAGTTAAGGTTCAGTTTCGTGTGGACACTGGAAAGACATTCTGGAAAGACTTTCCGGAAAGATTTTCTAGAACGCCTCTAATCCCGGCTGTGACGGTGGCATTTCCGATGGAGGCGGAAAAGTTGTAAGCCTGTGTGCTCAGATTTGGGTGCATGTTAAAGAACTCCAAGTGGTCGAAATTTCCGGAGCCTTTCACTACGGCGTCTCTCATAATCATATCGTGGTTTTGGGACGTTAAACCCCACAAATCAATCAATCATTACAACGCCTCTAAGTTGTGCTTCATCATATGTCAGGCTTCGCCCAAGGCAGTAGCAGTTTAGAAAACCTAAATCTCCCAGCCTCTCCGGGCGTATATTTTCGTCCGAAAGCACAGAAGCCGCAGTCAACCTCTCCACTCACGCACCGCGAAAAGAGGCGCTATCATATTCAGACTCATCACACTTTTATGTTGATGTTCTTAGGCCTCTACGGCGGCTATCAAGTTCAATTCTGAACACTTTAAAAAAGTTCAGCTTATGTCGAGAAGTTCCGCGCTATGCCAGTGTCGCAGATCAACAGCAATCGCACGAACACCACTGAATAGAAGAAGTCATCACTTTGCGATGGGAATGCGTCGGTTTCGCACATGCCATCAACTTTGTACTCTCGAAAATGCATTTTCTCTGCACTGCGTGCATGTAAAGCAGATGCGAAAAAGTTCCGACAGAGATGAGTTTCGAAGCCTCTTGGTTATTTTTTTATGCCTGGCTTGAATTTTTACTAGCTTGTCTGTCCGAAACGTGACTAGGGGGGTATATTTTAAAACGCAGTTTCTGGCATTGATGGCGTCGCATCGAAGCCAAAATATGTGAACAGTAGGGATTGCGTACAACTGCGCCGTATACATGGTACGGTTGAGACAAATATATAAATAGATAGCACCTGTCAGCATGCGAACATCGCCACAGAAACGCCGGTTGCCTGACATAGCAGGATGTGGCCCCAACACTCGACTTGGTTGTCTGGGTTGGGCAATGGCGCGTCGGTGTTTGTGTGCACATGTGCATCGGTTTACCATATTCAGCCAATTCCGACGCGCACCTTTTTTTCGGGGAAAAAATCGACCTTGATGTAACAAGCCCGTTTCAATCGGGGACAGACTTTTAAACTGCCCATATTTGGATTTTTTTTTGTTTTGTGGTAATTTAAGCAATGTGTGCGTTGGAATTGTGGGCGCGTTGGAACTGGGTAAATTCTGAACCACACCTCCAAGGCCACGAAGAAAAAAAATGAACGCGTGGTTGAAATCTCCTGCGCCACGTGCCACGAAGATCATAGCTGTTCAGGTTGATTCAATGAACCCAATCTTTTGATTTTTGTTAATTTTTATAACAGTTAGGTGGGCGTGTGAATTTTCGCTGCAATGCATAACTTTCGCTTAAACCAGAACATCGTTTTTTTTTCACACCCCTAATTAGTATACGGGAATCGAGAAGTATTTGGTCGACCAGATACGCTTGGAAGAGAAGAAAGAGGGCCACTCTGAGCTCATGCCACACAAGAAAAGCAATCAGTAGACTGCGCTGTCAAATTCTGTCTGACAGCCTCCCCTCATTGTCCTGTTTGTGGGGTAAATGAGTCAACTGAACATTATCTCATTTATTGTAATAGATTCTCTGCTTTACGTAACAACACTTGAGGTGCCGTTTGCCACCTTCTCGGAATAAATTTAAATGCTTGAAATGTGCTTTCTTTCGGTGCTTTGTGTCTAGGCCACAGCGATGGGAAGATCGTTGACGCATTTCAGGATTTCGTCAAAAGTTCAAAGAGATTTAAGTGTTGAAATCATTGTTCGGCAGGTTTTGAAATTTCCAAATTCATATTAAATCAAATACGACGCTTTATTACATTACACTACAGATTATTTACAATTCAACCATCAATTTCGTCTTGTAGCATCTTTCTTTTATTTCTCGTAAATAGTTTAATTTTAATCTGTTATTAAAGAAGAAATTCATGAAAACTATCCTGTTCTTGGCCAATCCCCCAGCGTGGGTATGCGCCACATCGTCAAGGATCTTTTCTTGACTTGACTTGACAAGAAAAGGACACGTAGGCCAAACTGTTCAAGGCGATTAAACTATGTTGGCTTACGTGATGCTGAAATAAAACGTGCTGTCAAACCATAATTCAGCCTTGGACAATAGAATATCCGCCATGCGTGGTTGATTAACAAAGACCATTGCACATAAATACCTTAACACGGACGTCTTAATTGAGCTTTGAGGAATTGCTCATAAGGCCAGCGAGATTAGCTAAAGAGCGTTTCGAATGGGACTTGCCGGAGAAAAAAAATGAAAGATAGAAAAAGGAAACAAAAAAGGAAAGAAAGATAAACAGGTGGGAATGTTTGAGAGCCTTAATCCATTACCTCACGAGAAAGCCGCTCTCCTAAGTCAAGCCCTTTGATCTCGGTCAAGAAAAATGGGCCTTTCTGTCGTGGACTCGCATGAGAAATGATCCAATACTTGACCTTAATAACGCTGTTGGGGTCACGAATTAAAGCAAACATCAGTAAATAATATGTGGAAGATAAAACTTGAAAAAACCGTGGTCCTCCTTCCAGATATCGCTTTCCGCGTTTTCCTCGTCTCAGCCTCCCGAAGTTTCTCGCTTCTGATAAAATAGATAAATCGCGTTAGGGAGGAGAGATATTGCGATGAACCACACTTGCGCCTCGGAAAAAAGGTGGCTATATCTCTCCAGAGGAAAGCGAGGTACTTAAACAATCGAGAAGTTGTCGGTGATAACAAGAAATATTGAAATCAGGGTCTACCGGGAGAAGGTTACGCAAAGACCGCACCAAAGCGATATCTATGGACAAAAAAAAAAGCAGATGAGCGATAAGCTGATGCGTGGAGCACGCCCGAAGCGATAGCCTAATTAAGCGGACATCACTTAAGATGCACCTACGTGATCACGGTGAAATTGGGAGGGAAAGGACAAAGTTATTTCCGGTGGGGCCTCAATTTATAAATTGGCTTGCGAAGTACACTCGTCTCGCTGCTTCGACGCACTACGGTAATGGATCTGAGAAGAACGGAAAGGTTGGAAAAGAGGGGGCAATCGAGGTGGGTTTCGATGTCAGACGTGCTCCATTAGTCAGATAGAAATAGTAGCAACACAGAGGCATATACCTACATTGATCGCTTGATTGATTGAATTGCCTTCCCTGCCAGGCGACCCCATGTCTATACTGCTTCGAGGCAAGGCCCAGGGATGTTCGCTTGTGCATGCGATTGATTGAATCATACTTCGATAATGAGCATATATCACGCGAAAAAACGGCATTTAGGTCCAAGTTTTTGTAATATTTAAGATCCAACAAGACTACTAAAACTAATGTCTGGGTGAGTTCACAATACACCTTTTTGTGTACACAACCACCACGCTACAACTACTAAATATTAAGCCAAAGTGATAACTAAACTTATAGAAAAGAGAAGAAAAAACTTATGAAATATTCGGGTTATGCAAAGATGATTCTATAACCCTCAGATTTCTGGATGCATTATTAAACTTGGACGCAGTATTCTCAACTTAATTATGCCTTAGCGTATTTGTGAAACTATCGCTATTGGAACTCTAAGCAACCTCAGTAAATAAAACGTCTGAAACAGCACTTCACTAACTGCGGGCTTGGGAAACTAACCCCAACGCGTACCTGTAGATAGATAACGCTCGCGTTCATACCTGCAGCACGCCGTACTCGCTTACGTTGGCTCATTTAAACCTTCGCTCACATACGCAGGCCACCTATCAATATGAGGGGTCTGCGTCGCTCAAACAGCAAATACTTCGAATGGCGGTGCACGGTCACGCGCGTCTTATCTTGAAATGGATCAGCAGATTTACGGCTGACACTGTTGTGCGCACTACGTTCACAGAGCTCAGTCTGAGTTACCGGGATGCACAGCACGCCCCGTCGCAGTGGTGCGGTAGTTATGGCTCATGACTGCCAACCCGAAGGCCACGGTATCGAATCCTGGACGGAGGCAAAAGTGTTTGATGCCAGTGTGCTTGTATTTAGGTGCCCGTTAATCAACCCCAGGTGGTCTAAAATTGCAGAGTCCTCTTCCACGGTGTATTTCATAATCATTACGCAGTTTCAGGACGTTAAACTCCAGATATTATTTATTATACAAAGCACGAAGCTTGTTTCTCTCATAGCTGTGGGCATATTTTTTTACGACACACTTTTGTCGAGTTACACTAGATCGAATCATAAGGAGTTCGATGCTCGTCCACACCCGCATAAAATTCGAAATCGTTGCCATCGTATTGACCGCTTCGGCCTCGAAGAGAATAGGTGGGTTTCTTCTTTTCAATTATGAACTACGCGACAAATCGCTTCGGAAGGTGCTTCATTTCCAATAAGCGATTTCCCTTCACTCCGCTTTATAAGCTTCTCAGTTAAGAATTATATGCAAGAGCGAAGCCGGAGTTTCAATGGCGTGAAAGACAATTGCAATTGACCCGTGAGATATGATGACACACGTGCTCTAATAAATCTGTATTACGCTCAATAAAATACACAAAAACAAAAAAGAAATAAATTGATTTATTAAACAAGACAACCCCCCAAAATGTTTTCAAGCTTTCTGCTGCTCTTGTTTCTATCGTTCATTATCATTTGTGTACCTCCTTCCTTTTAGGCAGGGCCCCTGGGTCATCACACCTCATTAGGAACCACGTGTTCTCACAACGGTCTCCTCCATTTAGGTTATACGTCGTGGTCCCTTATGCTGCACAGTAGTTAGGTCAGAATGATGAAGCCTCTACGCTTCACCGAGCTGTTGCTGCTATGGCTCGCTTACCTGTCCAATGTTAAGCCGCTTTATATACCGTTACTTACCCGATAGTTATAGCGCGAGAACAGAACGCCGACAAAAGCACAAGAAGGGTCGTCGTTCTGTTCGCGCGCTGTAAGTATCGTCATGTCACACCGACTAGCCCAAGCCGCCTCACTTCTACGTTATTCACCGCTCATTTTTCCCACTCTTCCATCCGCGGGCTTACACTATTACGTATAGAATGGTCTCTACCACATGCCTTACTTGCTGGGAATTGCAGCAATAAGATGTTATTTAGTGAATATATATATATATATATATATATATATATATATATATATATATATATATATATATATATATATATATATATTGCCACAAGGCAGTAGTGGGATTGGGGCATAAAGCAGTAGAGGGTCCCAGACTGAAAGAAAAGACTACGAAGTGGATAGAGACTGGTTCCAGCCCGCCAGTGCGCCAGGCATTGTCATCACGTGTAATCGTTGTAAATATCTGTTATATACGTTTTCTTGTAAGATTATTGGTGGAGGTGCTGGGTACGCCTACCTCTGGCTTTTCCAACAAACCAACACGGAACTTCGGAGTGGTCGCCACCTTCATTTTCCTGCAATGGCTCAACAGGCCCACCCACAAGAGCAACAGCAGCCGCAGCTGCAGCAGCAGCAGCACCAGCACCAGCACCAGCAGCACCAGCACCAGCAGCACCAGCACCAGCACCAGCAGCACCAGCTGCCTCCTCTGATTCTCCTGCCTCCACGAGACCCCGGAACCTTCTCGGGCACAGGCAAGGACAAGGTGAATGTTGAAGATTGGGTCGCTTTGTACGAGCGCGTGAGCGAATACTATAGGTGGGACCCTACGTTGATGCTGGCCAACGTTGTATTTTACTTGCGGGATACGGCGCTCACCTGGTATGAGACGCATGAGTCGGAGTTGACCAGCTGGGACGTTTGCAAATTGAAGCTTCTCGAGTTATTCAGCAGGCCATTTGGGCGACAGCAGGCCGCGAGGAAAGACCTGGAATGTCGCGTGCAGACATCGACGGAATCGTATGTATCCTACATACAGGACGTATTGGGCCTCTGTCGAAAGGTGGATGAGAACATGAGCGAAACTGACAAAATCGCTCACATATTGAAGGGAATTGCCGATGACGCCTTCAATTTGTTGATCGTTAAAGATTGCGCCACCGTCGACGCGGTTGTGAAGGAGTGTCAGCGCTTCGAGCACGCCAAGAACCGTCGCATAACCCGCCAGTTTGCGCGTCTGCCTAATACTGCAGCCACTTCGACCTGTGAAGACAGCCCCAAGTTCACGCAAGCTACATCGTCCGAAAATGTCACCCGAATCGTTCGTCGTGAACTCGAAGCAATGGCTCCTGCAGCCATCGCCTCTGACGGTCCTAAAGACAACGCATCCACCGTCTCCCTCATCCAAGCCGTCGTTCGCCAAGAAATAGCAAATCTCGGCATCACACCTGTTTGCGCCGTTCGCCCCACCGAGAGCTCGGCTTCTGTAAACCAGATTCCGGTGTACCCTTCACGCTACCCTTCCCGCTACCGGAACCCTGCTGAATGGAGAACGTCGGATGATAGACCGATCTGCTTTCACTGCTCTCGCGCCGGCCACATTGCACGCTACTGTCGCAATCGTTGGTCATCCAATTCATCTTGGAACACTGGGGCATGGCGTCGCTTTGAAGGCAGTTCTCGCCGCTTTTCCACTCCGCACGATCCACAGCCTGCTCCTACTAACGTTCAGGGCCGAAGGTTCAGCCGGTCACCATCACCCCAAGGCCGCCGATCTCTCTCGCCGATGATTTCTCGATCCAGGTCCCCTGCACGACCTGGGCCCTCAACCTCGGGAAACTAGACCATGCAGCTCCCGGAGGTGACGCTGCATTAACGACCCATTCTGCAAATCCTCTGTTGACGATTCCTACACGCCGCAATATTTTGGACCTTTTGGTGGATGACGTTACCGTTACAGCCCTCATAGACACTGGTGCACACATTTCAGTCATGAGCGCTGCTCTCTGTATTAAACTGCGAAAAGTGATCACGCCTCCTATTAAGTGTGCAGTAATGCTTGCCGATGGGAGCACATCTGCCGTTCTCGGCATGTGTACCTCTCGCGTGTGTATTGCTGGGCGCCAGTCCGTCGTATTGTTCACCGTGCTTGAGCAGTGCCCACATGACGTGATTCTTGGCCTCGACTTTCTCTCTGCGCACTCCGCCCTTATCGACTGCTCGACGGGTCTTCTTCAGTTGGAACTGCCTTTTGACGCCGCTGTTGCCCATGACGCTCAAAGTCGCCTTTAAGCCACCGAGTTCCTGCATCTTCCGCCGCAAGCCGCGACTTACGTGCAGCTCGTGTGTGATCCGCCTGTGCGCGATGGTGAATATGTCGTTTCACCTATTACCGACGTTGTGCTAAAGCACTCCATTGCTGTTCCGCACACCGTGGTGAGAGTATGCCACAATCAGACCCATCTGTCTCTTTTGAACTTTGGTTTCTCCACGCATGTGCTGCCTGCTGGTATTAAACTAGGCGTCATGTCGTCGTTGCAAGAGTGTGATATATCTGAACTGTCGGCTCAGCAACCTACTCCGCACGTCAACTTGCTCACTGCGCCCAACCTGTCAAGCATTGACATTGCCAAAATGATAGCACCAGATCTTTCGCCCTCCGAAGCACAAGACCTCCACCGTCTGTTGACATCCTATGCGGACATATTCGATCTTGACAACCGCCCTTTAGGCCAGACATAAGTTGTGACCCATCACATCAACACCGGCGATGCCAACCCAATTCATCGTCGCCCTTACCGCGTCTCCGCTGCCGAACGCTCTGTCATCCAGAAAGAGGTCGAGAAAATGCTCGCCAAAGGCGTCGTCGAACACTCATCTAGTCCGTGGGCATCCCCGGTCGTGCTTGTCAAGAAGAAGGACAACACATGGCGGTTTTGCGTCGACTATAGACATCTCAACAAGGTCACTAAGAAGGACGTTTACCCTTTACCAAGAATAGATGACGCCCTTGACTGCCTTCATGGCGCAAAGTTTTTCTCGTCCATTGACCTTAGATCTGGTTATTGGCAGATCGCTGTTGACCCACTGGACCGAGAAAAAACAGCATTTGTAACCCCCGATGCGTTATACCAATTTAAAGTAATGCCGTTTGGGCTTTGTAATGCGCCGGCCACCTTTGAGCGCATGATGGACTCCCTTCTGCGCGGCTTCAAATGGTCCACTTGCTTATGCTACTTAGATGATATAATTGTTTTTTCACCGACGTTCGCAAGCCATCTAGAGCGACTGTCCAGTATTCTCCAAGTATTTCGCAACGCTGGTCTCCAGCTGAACTCCTCCAAATGCCGTTTCGGCCGTCGCGAAATAACTGTACTTGGTCACCTCGTTAACGCATCTGGTGTACAGCCCGATCCAGACAAAATTCGCGCATTGACTCAATTTCCCGTGCCCTCTTCTCATAAGGATGTCCGGAGCTTCCTTGGTTTGTGCTCCTATTTCCGCCGCTTCATCCGAAATTTCGCCGATATTGCGCGGCCTCTCACCGAGCTTCTTAAAAAAGACGTCCCATTTACTTGGAATTTGCCTCAGAGTGCTGCATTTTCGGCACTCATTGCAGCCCTCACGACTACGCCAATATTAGCCCACTTCGATCAGTCTGCCTCGACAGAAGTTCGTACGGACGCGAGTGGCCACGGAATTGGTGCTCTTTTAGCTCAGCGTCAGCATGGACGTGACTGTGTCATCGCCTACGCCAGCCGCCTTTTATCCCCTGCCGAGAGGAACTATTCCATCACCGAAAGAGAGTGTCTTGCTCTTGTTTGGGCTGTCGCTAAATTTCGCCCGTACCTCTTCGGCCGCAGTTTTACGGTTGTAACTGATCATCATGCACTCTGCTGGCTTTCCTCGCTAAAGGATTCCACGGGACGTCTCGGTCGTTGGTCTCTACGCCTCCAAGAATACACCTTCTCGGTCGTCTATAAATCTGGTCACCTCCATCAAGACGCCGATTGCCTGTCACGGTATCCAGTGGATCCACCAGACGCCACAGAGAGAGCTACGGAGGCTTGCGTCTTATCAATATCAGACTTTCTTGATATCGCTTCTGAGCAACGCCGCGACCCGGATTTACTTCCCATCATATAAAGCCTGAGTTCCGCTACTCCACCCACTTCTCTGAACTTGTATTTCCTTCATGAAGGAGTTCTCTACCGCCACAACATGCGCCCTAATGGTCCTGACCGCCTTCTCGTCGTGCCTTCCCATTTGCGTGTAGATGTTCTCCGACAGCTTCACGATGAACCTGCCGCTGGTCACCTGGGAGTCACCCGCACGTATGATCGCGTCCGGCGCCGTTTTTTCTGGCCACGCCTATATCACTCTGTGCAAAAGTATGTCGCCAGCTGCGACCTTTGTCAACGTCGAAAACGACCAACATCGCTTCCAGCTGGCCTTCTTAACCCTATTGAGATCCCTGCTGAACCATTCTACCGCGTAGGGCTCGACCTTCTCGGGCCATTTCCCACTTCTGCATCCGGGAACAAATGGGTTGCCGTGGCGACCGACTACGCGACACGTTATGCGATCACCCGTGCTCTTCCAACCAGCTGCGCTACCGATGTCGCCGACTTTCTGCTACATGACATCATATTGCATCACGGCGCTCCTCGACAGCTCGTTACTGACCAAGGCCGATACTTTTTATCTCGCGTCGTCCAGGATATCGTACGTTCCTGTTCCACGAACCACAAGTTCACAACGGCATACCATCCACAAACTAATGGACTTACAGAGCGCCTGAATCGCACTATCACGGACATGTTGTCAATGTATGTTTCTCCAGACCACCGTGACTGGGACGCAACGTTACCCTACGTCACCTTCGCTTACAACTCCTCCAGACATGACACCGCAGGCTATTCCCCGTTCTACCTTCTTTATGGACGGGAACCCTCTCTGCCTCTTGATACACTCCTTCCCGCTGGTTCAAGCTCCCCTGTCACATACGTCCGCGATGCCATAGAGCGAGCCGACGCAGCACGACAGATTGCCCGAGAACGACTCATGCTTTCTCAAGCCTCTCAGAAAGATCGATACGATCGTCACCACCGCGAAGTTTCGTATGCACCAGGTTCTCTCGTACTCTTGTGGACCCCATGCCGTCACATCGGCCTCTCAGAAAAACTTTTATTTCGCTATGACGGACCATACAAAGTCCTTCGCAAGATCACCAACCTCACCTACGAGATACAGCGAGTCGTCGACGAAGCGCACTCAATGCCACCACCATCCACTGTTGTGCACGTCGTCAGACTGAAGCCTTATGTGTCACCCAACACTCCCCTTTCGTGACAAGCACCGGGTCGGCGCTTTAACGCCGCGGGGTAGTGCCACAAGGCAGTAGTGGGATTGGGGCATAAAGCAGTAGAGGGTCCCAGACTGAAAGAAAAGACTACGAAGTGGATAGAGACTGGTTCCAGCCCGCCAGTGCACCAGGCATTGTCATCACGTGTAATCGTTGTAAATATCTGTTATATACGTTTTCTTGTAAGAATATATATATATATATATATATATATATATATATATATATATATATATATATATATATATATATATATATATATATATATATATATATATATATATATATATATATATATATATATATATAGAGAGAGAGAGAGAGAGAGAGAGAGAGAGAGAGACGCTGCAAGGTTTGTCTGATACTACTGTTCACGTAATAAAACGTAATATATTAATAATAAAGTAATAATGTCAAAAATGTTAAGGCGCGATAAACTAATTGGCCACTGTAGAATGACCTGGCTATAAGAAACAGGCAAGATGAAAGTCCATCAACGACCGACCGGAAGCGGCACGACAACTGTCACAGAAATTCATCCTTCCCGGGGGAGAATGATTCCTCCGACACAAACGCTAGAAGCTCGGAGCATAAGCGCCGCATAATCGAAAAGACAGCAAGACGATAATGACCTGCTTCAAGAGCCTCGCACTTGTTACGCCACAAGCAAAAAGCTCCCGCTTCTATTAGAAGGTGTGCAGAGTGACTACGTAGCAACGGTCAGATGCGACAAAGCGATTTAGACCTAGGCAATGGAAACCAGTGTTAACGGCTTTTCAAAGCACTTTTGCAAAGACGCATTGCTGCTGCACGTGCTGGTTAGACTTTTGCAACGGACAGTTAGAACAAGCGGCGGATGGGTCTATGCCCCACCCATCTAGTTTTGTTCCCTGTTGATAGTACTCTGCATCCGTAATTATGTCCGACCGTCCATCAACTCTGCGAAAATCACTAGCACCATGTAGTGATATAATTTTTAAGGACATATACACACAACGCCATCTGTTGAGCAAGTCAGAAACTAGAGGTCACTATCTACTACTACTACTACTACTACTACTACTACTACTACTACTACTACTACTACTACTACTACTACTACTACTACTACTACTAATAATAATAATAATAATAATAATATTATACAGAGGAAAGAATGACCGACACCGTAAGGAGCTTCATCCCTATTTGAGCCAAGGAGGGATTGCAGTGACCTAGTTATTCATAATGGAGGCTGCACGACATGGTATATGTACCATGAAAGGCAGCAAAACACAGTCTGTGTTAATACCTTCTTTCCAACAGCGGTAAGTCATAATCTTTTGCTTCCCGGACATTGAACGTGTCGCTTTATGCCTTCGAGTACTATAACTCACACGGAGACTAATAGGCCGT
Source organism: Rhipicephalus microplus (assembly GCF_013339725.1). Classification (NCBI taxonomy): domain Eukaryota; kingdom Metazoa; phylum Arthropoda; class Arachnida; order Ixodida; family Ixodidae; genus Rhipicephalus; species Rhipicephalus microplus. Next base: position 105,557,278 of record NC_051175.1, on the reverse strand, counting down.
ACCAGCCATCAAACCCCCAAATGCGAATGGAGTCACTTCTTGAAGAATTATTTGGTACTCTACGATGGGAGAGCATATAGCCGTCCCGTGAAGAATTGCGGTCTGGCAGAACATAACTTGGATTGTTTGGAAAAAAAGGGGTAACGATTTAGAGTACTTGGGGCTCTACCATGGCAGAGCATAGAGCCGTCCCGTGGGCACCATACTTGATGAGTGTTCTACGGTGTGACATGAAGCGAAGCTATTCATAGCGGTGAGAGGCTCGTCTTCCATTCGAGCACTAACTGTTGCGCAAGTTTGCTGTAGTTTTGTTTCTAGAGTATGCAATTAATTTGATGAAAGTCTGTGCGTCTATGTCATACAGCGAGGCTGCTTTTTGCAAGACACGCGATTCCTTATTTTTAGAATTGGCGAATGTTACGAGCAGGCGGTCTCACAAGTCCGAGGCTAACACTAAAAACACTTCCCGCTTCCGCAGTTAAGATTTCGTGGAACACAAGCGTCCCACAGGTGGTACATCGAAAGTTGAGATGTCAGTGTGTGACTGTGAAGCGGGACATGCTGATCTAGGCTGCGGTACGCGACAGGATTCTGACGTACGGTACGGGATTCTGACGTGCGAGACGGGATTCTGACGTACAATACGGGATTCTGATAACGTTCATGTGTTCGCCAGCGTATTAAACTCGTCATACCATCTTACCCTTCCATAATAAATTTGGTTCACGGCAAGTTGAGGGGGTGATCACAAGAGCACCCAGACTTAAGTTTATAGATAAATAGATAGTGGGATAAACTGGGTGAACAGTGAAAGCGCCTCAGACAGGCTGGCCGACGTCTTGATAGGAGGACCTATTCTTCTCAAATGCGGACCTATATTTCTAAAAGGCATCCTCTGAGAAAGATAGGTCCTCTTATCGAAACGTCGGCCAGGCTGTCTGAAGTACTTCCACAGTTCACCCTGTTTATCCACTACTTTGTTTCCATCTGTCGGCTTCCATTTTGATTTTAGATAGATAGATAGATAGATAGATAGATAGATAGATAGATAGATAGATAGATAGATAGATAGATAGATAGATAGATACCAAAAGTTCTTACAATGTGTAAAGAAATTAATCGCATTTGAAATTAAACAAGAAACTAGCAAGTTTGGACAGATGGGTCCTTACGTTAAAGAAATTACTTGGACCATGGCCTGAGGGGCATCTTGAGAAAAAAAAGCGAATATCCTGACAGACTGCTCAGTAAGGACCAGTGTAGATAAGCACTTGTGATATGCAGCAGGGGGTTTGAGATATATGGAATGGTGTGTTAGCACATACACTGTGAGTAGAAACAGAAAGATGTGCTTGTGAACGTTTTATGACAGTGTGCAAGCAAACTGTACATTGGCTTGTTATTTCGACTTGTCTCAGCGTGCTAATATGTTTTTTTTTCGCTGATTCTTTAGTTTGGGTACCATTAATTATTTTTTTCGCGGCAGAACTTATTGATACGGAGCAGCCGACGCAATATGAACCTCAACCTCTCTATAGCAAAATAGGCACAACAGAACAAAACAGAACAGAACAAAGATATTTGGTTTTCGTTCATTTCAAATGTTCATGCGGCCTTTGAGCGTTATGATCAAATGTTAGATTTCCTAGTTGGGCCCCAATCTTCCAGTATGAGCCCAAATGGTGTGATAAAAACTACCCACAACCACCACCACCACCACCACCACCACCACCACCACCACCACCACCACCACCACCACCACCACCACCACCACCATTACCACCACCACCACCACCACCACCACCACCACCACCACCACCACCACCACCACCACCATCATCATCATCATCATCATCATCATCATCATCATCATCGCCATCATCATCATCATCATCATCGTCGTCGTCGTCGTCGTCATCATCATCATCATCATGATCAACAACAACAACAACAACAGCATGCTTATTTAGATGGTCAGCGCGTGATGAAGGAATTGTGACTTGACGATGTCTTTAGTAGGCTTGCAAGTATAATCTTTGCAGATATATTTCAGGGGCGAAGCTCCTTAGGCCGTGGGTTTGTCCTTCCTAACTATGGATAGTCGTGGTTCGTGACCGCCTAGTTCAATGACTCATTCAGCAGCTGTGGACGGGCGAATAGGCAGATGGACAGACGAACAGACGGACGGACGGATGGACGCAAGGATGGACGGACGAAAGCAAGCACGATCGCACGGATGGATAGACGCATGGGCTTACGGACACTTCACCCCACTCATATTCATTCACTTCGTGGATATGCTGCGATTTTTTTCCCTTCCACAAAATAAAGGTGGCTTCAAAATCAGCGCTTGCTTTCTACTCCCTCTTTCACTTCTATATTCGCATATGCTTCACGCAGCCTTGAACTAAAAGCCCACCCAAGCTTTTATCATTGCATTTTGGAGCAGAAACCTTGCTGTGGTCATAAAAAAGTGCTCCAGGTATGAAGTTGCCATTATCATCAACATCATCATATCGGTACACGTGAAGCAGCGCGCTTTACGGCGAACAAAGTATTCAAGGAGCGTCCACACATTTCGACGGAGCACTCGTCCGGAGTTTTGAGAAGTTTGGGACCAAATTCCGGACTGCAAATGCGACTTCGGGAATGCAAGTGAAACTTCCCGGTTTAGCTGGTGTTTTTGTTCGCACTCCGGCACATGTAGCCTTGTCGCTCTGTTCACACAGCGACCCCTCGCAGCGAACTCGTTGCCATGCGAAAGGTTGCAGTTCGTTTTGCAGTGAAATATACATACACACAGAGCACCTTACCTAGACAGAACCTACTTGAAAAGTGCTGCGTGAGCTTGATACCGAAGAGTCGTGGTGACTCAATTGATGTGCCGAGTGTTTTTGCACCAGTCGCTCGTAAAACGCCATCAAAGCGCTTCCTACAACAGAGCCATGAGGGGAGAAAAGTCGTTGGAAAGTTCGGCAAATAAACGAAGGAAGAAAGGAAAATAGGAGGAAAAGAACGGCAGGGAGGTGGACCAGCCTATAGGCAGCCGGTTTGCTACCCTGCGTATGGGAGGGGGAAGATGAAAGATAGAGAGCAGAGAGGGAAAAGAGATAAACACAGCACATTCGGCAGCAAGTGGATGCTTTTAAAAACACAAACGGAAGCTTGTAATGTTGTGTAAGTTCGACATGCGCACAGAATAGTGCTTTATCGAGAAGTTAGGGGAGGGGGGGAGTGAAAATCTTTGAGCCTTTGTAGCGATCGAATGTGGAGCGCGGGGGCTCAGAGATCGTGTCATCGACACTGTTTCTCGAAACGCAGTCAGACAATTTTCTTCCTCAGGAATAAGATGTTGCATATTTTTGACCAGAGACAAACGACAAACACGCACACCTACGCACGCATTCGTGAGTGCGATGTGTCCCGAAGCCAAGAAATATTTGACGTATACTGTCACAGCTTAAAGGGATCCTCAACCACTTTTCCAAGTCATCATGTATTCATCGCAGTTATCAGATTTTTTTTCGCCTCACGAATCGAATGCGATGAAAACGTCACCAAAGTTCATCGGTAACGAGTGGAGTTTGCGAGGTTTATCGCACATTGTGAGCGTTTTCTTTGTTGTCACGTCCAGAGGAGTTGCACTGGAATCTGCATAGGGAGGAATGGTACGGGAGAAACAAGTCAGGTGAGCTCGCGCCATAATCATGTCGTGGTTCCGGCACATAAAAACCTACAAGTTATTTATAAATCGATTCAACAGTCGTAAAATGTGTAAGTCGGATTATAAAGTATGAACTGGTGCACAGTATATAACTCTTGAATGAATCTGGCTCACACCAACGCTCCAGCAGTCGTGCGTGCACCAATTGGCACTCGAAAATATTCACAAATGTTCGATAACGAATCCCAGAACTGAACGGCCGAATTCGTTAAATTAGTGCGAGAACATTCAAGCGTTCCCACACATTCTCAGCACCAACTTTGCTCACTAACATTCGAGTTCACACTGATAAGGGACAAGAAAAAGCAAAGTAAATAAAGGCACGTTTTAGCAGGATTAGAAGTAATTGGCGAACTGCGTTTCAGGAAGAAAATATTCCAGGAATGAAATAGGTATTGAAACGGAGATAGAAAGAAAACAATAAGACGAAAGACTGAACGTCTCGGAACGCCGAAATTTCGGGAAAAGTGCGCGAAACATTTGTATTCATTAGCTTACCACCCAGGTGAAAGCTTATAACCATCGGGGTGGAAGATAAGTTGGCTTTCGTTCCTCGACGTTGCCTAATTTTAGTTCCTAGATGTCGGAGACTAGTAATTTTCCATAATAAGTCCGGAACAAATTTTGAATTTAGAAGACACCGAGGAAAGTAGAGCCCCAGCGACAATTCTCCACTAACAAGAAATTAATTAGCGAAACTCTGTGTTTTCCTCGAACGTATATGTTCAAGAAGCGAAATCTGCCGTCATTTAATTTCGCCGTCATTGGTTAATTAGGACAAGCGAAAATTAGCCCATATATGGCCAAACACATTTAAATATATAACCCTAATTTATTTCCCCAAATTATTGCTTCTACGACCTCACAAAAGCGAAAAAGGCTTTCATTTAAAAATACTTTTGAACAATGATTTTGGAGCCATCCTGTATGTTAGAGACCAATGTTTGGCACACCGCAAACAGAAAACATTATCGCCTATCACTGCCATACGAAAGTTTCTGCACACCCAATAATTAAGGAACATTCGACAAATATATCAGCAGCATCAAGAACAATTTGACTCTATATTACTTTTTTTTCGCAGTATGGCAATCAGTTACATGCACGTGAAATAGACATTTTGTGACTGCAAGCACGTGACTATTTGTAGCCTAGCGATCACCTAGACTTGCATGTGATGAAGACAAGGCATCATAAAGACACCGTAGGTGGCGCTACCTTTTTTACTGAAAAAAAAAAACATTCGAGTTACATTGAAAAGTTTCAGCATCCTACACTGGGCATATATTCGCTAAGGTTGAATTTTCATTTTTCTTTTCCGGGTGGATACTTAAGCTCGTGAGCGTCAGCATGACTTCATGAATTTCAGGCATTTAGGAGCGAAGCTCCTTAGAGTGCATGCCAGTCCCTCGTCATCCATTGTAGCCACCTCTAGTACTCAAAGTGCTCACTGGATGGCGCTGGGGCACTCGCTCTACTCTAATGCGTAGGAGACGCGTGCTTTAGTGTGATAGGAGACGGATGGACGGACGAACAGACGGACGGACGCGACGGATGGACCGACCGACCGACTGGCTGACCGACCGACCGACCGACCGGCTGACCGACCGACCGACCGGCTGACCGACCGACCGACCGACCGACCGACCGACCGACCGACCGACCGACCGACCGACCGACCGACCGACCGACCGACAGACAGACAGACAGACAGACAGACAGACAGACAGACAGACAGACAGACAGACAGACAGACAGACAGACAGACAGACGGACGGACGGACGGACGGACGGACGGTTTTCTCTCACAATGCGCTTTCTCACACTAAGAGTGGTACCTTTGATATTGGGAAATTTCTGCTTTACTGATCCTTTACTAATTGCTTCTCTTTTTGGTGTCTTATTAGAACATGACCTCTATATGAAGATTCCTCGTCGAGTTTCCTCAATTAACACAAAAATAATCGTCAACTCCAAGGTGGCAACGTCGAGGTGATCTCCATGAACAATAGCTTACGATCATGATTACGTTTGGTACTCTATCCACGTGCCTTAACGAAAATATCACAACATAGCAGTTTCGCACTTGTAACGGTACAACACGCAGTATTTGGCTTGTTCGTGCCGTTTTGTGTGCATCCGCAACATTTCACCTATCGCAGTTTCGTACTCGCAATAAAACAGCCTTAGCTGATCTTTATGATAAATTATTAAGATTTGAAAGACCCTAGAGACTGCTAAGATTCAGAGGAGGAGCCTTGTCAATGTTCCATTCACTTGCAGTGCATCGATGTTCTTTGAAATCCGAACTGCAATGCGGCAGAATAATAGATACGAGCACGAAATTGTGATAAACTTTTTCGTGCACTTACTAATGGTTCTCCAGAACCATAAAATTAATTTTTCCCTCCCAAAAGCATTGAGTTGAGTCAATTTAACTCGAATTCTTTTACGGAGTCATTGCGCAACAACGTAACTCTGCACAAACGGTTCTCGAGAGCGAATAAAAGGAGCAGGCATTGCCCTTAGAGCCCAGAAGTGCAGAATCTTTTTTCTATCATACTACAAGACCCGCGAAGCAGAGATTCACTTGAAAGCACACACTACGGAATAAACTCGAGAGCGGGGACAGCTGCGATTCTTTTCGGTCGGACGGCGATGAATCGGTGCGCGCTCCGCTTATAAGGGCTTCCGAAATCATTCATTTGGAAAATCTTTTGTTACAAACATTTGGCAGCCCACGTTAGAGCACTAAAACCGTGCAACCCTGCCACGGCTGCACGACGTCGTAAGATGTCGAGAAAAATATTTAAAGAAGAAAAGAAGACATTCATATGATGGAATCTACTATCACCACCACGAGACGAAGGCACGAGATCGGCCATCGAGCATCATCATCTTCGTCAGCCTGCATGCCTACTTTTCGAACTATACCACCTGCTTGCTGGGCTGGCTGAATAAGCCCCCTTTACCATAATGCTAATAACATCTGGGTTTGTACAATCAAAAACCAACATACGATTATGAAAGACGGCGTAGGAGAGAGCTCCGGAAATTTTCACCATCTGCTGTTCTTCATTGTGTACTTATATCACACAGTACACGGGCCTTTACCATTTCGACTGCATCTGAAAGTAATGGTCCAAGCTAGTATCGAACCAGTGACCTTCGTGTAAGCAGCGCCAAACCAATCGGAGCAATAAGTCTACGCTACTACATCAACGTCGCATTCACTCAATGAGCAAAAACGGAAGGCGCATTATTATTAACCGAAATTTTTTAAAGCTTTAGATGTCACAAAATGTATTATAGCTTTGTAGGAGAGTATAGTTATTTAGGTGAGGACTTAGTTGTGCCTGTATGTAAGTTGTCTTGTTCAGTGTATCTATATTCCACACTATAGGTGAAGTGGTATCACGTCATCTACCGTTCCTTCCCTGCGTCCCAGCATCGGCACTTCTTTCTTCATAAAAGCGGGTTTCTGGTCATGAGTGAAATCAGTACTAGTGGGTAGAAAGCCTTCTGCGTGCTCGACATACAGATTAATCTGCTGTTTATTAATGAGGCGTTAACCTCAGTCTATCTGATAGAGAATCATGGTCATCAGTTTCTATGGCTATACTTAATTTAGTCCTGCAATACATTTGAAGCTACTCAGCAATTTGAAAGCAGAGTGGACACTACCCAATGCGTGCTCGCCGTTAGTGAAGCGCTAATGAAGCAAGAAAGGCTACATTCGATCAACAAACAAGAGAAAATAAATTTAGCAGCTAACGTGCTTTAGAAAAAAAATATTCACAACATCGTAAAAAATAGCGATAAACGTTATCGACACTCTGATCTGAGACTGAAGTTTAACAAGATGGGTTTTACCTCACCTTTTTTCAGACATGCAGCTACAAATGTGAACACAATATATGCTTAAAGACCCGCCTTTAAAAACCCTAGCTAATTTGTTATATCAACGTAATCTTGCTCTGAGATATGTGTAAAGAAATAAAAAAGTCAATCCGTTACGTATATATATGTTTGCTAAGCAACTCAACTGCTAAGTGGGTCAAATTTAGTAAGTTATCTATCGTTTCACAATTTGCATTAAAATGCGAGAGTGAAGCTTCACTTTCAGCCATCATTCCTGACTATAATTTAAGCCACGGGTAAATACAATGAAATGCTCTCACGCGCATGCACTCCAGGCTGTCTGACTAAATCTATCGCAAAAGCTTACAAAAATGCACAATACCCACAGGGAACCTCCTGACTTGAATCAAATATGTCGTTATTCTATTTTAGAACATTCGAGTACAGCGACGCAGATTCTGTATACACAATGAAGGAACCCAGAACTCTGGACCACACCCTCTCAGTCCTACGAGCCCCGGACTGCTGATTGGTCGATACAGCTTCCACAGCGCTGCACGATTTTACGCTATAAACGAAACGGTCGCAGAGCACGGACGCCGTGAATACATCGTCCCTAACAATGGCGCCATGCGTGGTTATGCCGGCGCTCTGCTTATTACGAGCTACAATGTCCTAGCGTGGGAGACAAAAGGAACTCCCTCTTCAGAAGCCACTTGGTGCCCATGCAATAAATGAGGACCGGCCCGTTCATGAATCCTTTTCTTCAAACTCGACAATTGAACGCTTCCCTCTGTTCCCGCTCAACGAGTGAGTGCTTCGTATTGTCTACGCCTTATAGAGTCCAGTTTGTCACGAACAGCAGCGATCATAAGTGGTTCAATTTGTTGCCAAATCAATTAATAGGAAATATCTATATAGACTTATAGTAGAGTGATTAATTGTGATGAGCCATTAACTGCCGAGAGAACTGTGATGTTTATATAAAATTATCTTCACGTTATTTTTTTAGTTTGTTCTGATGTATTAGACCACGCTAAGGTGCATATTGTTAGATTACGATTTGTTAGAGTTCACTACCACTTAAATGTTCCATACTCTTGTTTTTAGGACAGAGCTGCTATGCTCGAGGTAGGTCGTGCGTCGTAGATTAAAACAAAACAAAAACAAAGTCATCACCAACCGTTACACGTTATCTTTTTCATCGTCATAATCTGCTTCGCTCCCACAAACGCGAACGCCCATTTTATCCGTCGTGGGAAGCAGAGAAGGACAGATAAGTTCGACTGCCGTTCACGCAAATATTTTTCTTTGTCTTTAGATTATTCCCATTTCTAGGCACCGTTTCCGTTACGGAAGTCACTGAAGTCTTGGTGAACCCCGGCATAGAACACTTTCATGCTTCAGGGAGAGCCTTCTGAAGCATTTTTGCGTTTTTGTCCGTATTCTTTGGAGAAGTTAAGAAGCCTTTACGATTACATACAGCTGCTTTTAATTACGTGGAGGTTCCCATTAAGCGCGCACCTGAAAGAACACTCACACACACAAAAAAAAAACGATTCCGGAGTGGATTCCGGCTTCAGTGGCGCTGTAATCTCCATCTACGAAGCCCGCATATACTCAAGTAGTGATGACAGTAAAAAGAACGAAAAAAAAAAGGTGGAGTCGTTATCGGAAGGTGATGCTTCGTGAGAAATGACGTCTCGCTCAATGGCCTTTCAAACGAGGTCCTAGCTGACGTACAATGTTGTTAGCACCACGAGGGTCACCCCGGGGTCGAACGAGAGGGAACGTCAGGAATAAGTAAAAGACTGGAAGCGTCCAACAAGGAAGGAAACGAGCAAATAAAAACTTTGAAAGGAAGAAAATAAGCGGACGCTGGAAGGCGGAAGACATTTTTTCCACGCCGGGCGCGAGGAAACGTCGCGGTAACCTTCCGAACCGTTAAGCAGCTGCGACAGGGTTGTCGTTTATTCTGTGTCGTAATTTTTCCCCTTCTCAGGAGGCCCGCCACACACCATACCTGCATTTTATGCCTCGTTTCTATACGCGAACGGCCATCAAAGTCTCCCTCACTATACCAGCAAATTCAAGCCATGTTCTCCATCTCGCTCCCTTCAGTGGCCTATCAGAAACTCCGTTTCGCAAGACCATTGTCGGTTCGGTCAAAGAGCAATAATTGAAGAAAAGCGCGATGTACGAGTCAAGAAGGAGAAGCAGCAATGGACTGAGGTTCTCTTTGCATTCTCCATATTGCACATAAGATAATCTTTCAGTGTGTGTGTGTGTGTGTGTGTGTGTGTGTGTGTGTGTGTGTGTGTGTGTGTGTGTGTGTGTGTGTGTGTGTGTGTGTGTGTGTGTGTGTGTGTGTGTGTGTGTGTGCGTGTGTGTGCGTGTGCGTTTGCGTGCGTGTGCGTGTGTCATTCATAAGCCTTCGCTGGCTATCTTTTTTTTTTTATTCTTTTTGTAACGAGAACGTTTCAGTGGCATGTTTTATATTATTTCGTTCGGCTCGTGGCCCAAATATTTTGCCACCTTTGCGTTCACGGCCCGCACTTATTTTTCATGTTGCTTTGGTGTTAATTCCCTTTATGTTATGCCTTTCGTTTGTGTTGTCACTGTGAAATATGTATTTTCCCTTCGCGCAACGTCCCTGTGAATCTATACAAATAACAAAAAAATATACTCTACCATGTCTGAATTCAGTCATAAAACTCAGTTCAGCAAGGTACAAAGCCATGTTTTTAGAAAAAAAAAACAAAAAAACATCCACTTTCTAAGAAAGGGAAGGAGAAAGGGGAGCAGCAAAGAACGGTCTTATAGTGAGAGATGCGTCCTGAAAGGAATCAAACTGCGCCAGCGCATATCGTCATAAAGCGCAGTAAAAGCCGACGTGAACAATGGTGATTCCCTCCAGATGAAGCCCCTGACCCGTGTCTGACACCCAGGCGCTCGAACCGAAGGCGAGATGCATACGTCTACGGGCTTTCGAATGACGTGTCTTAACAATGCTCAATGCCGCAAAGCCATGCCTCCCCGAAGCATCGCCGTGGCAGCCACAAGACTGCGTTGTTCTTTATTCTTCACGGCCGCGCCATAGAGATGTCTTTTCCAATTGAAACCGAACAGTAGACAAGAATAAAAAAAAAATAAAGTAAGATCATGCCACGGATGAAGGGTAAAGCTTTTGAATTCATCGCGTTTCGCGATTCGATGTCGTGGTTTTTATTTAACGTCAGTTCAAAAATACGCCATCACCAGAGAGAAGCGTGCATTCGCATCGCTCGTACGATGGCTCCGACGAAGCGCAAAGGACAGACATTTGGGACTAGTGACGCATTTTCGAAGCAGACTATATATTGCATTGCTCCACCCACATAACAATCACCGAGGCGCAGACACAAAAGGGCTCAAAGAGAAACCAGCAGTATGGGTCATATAGCGCGTACTCCATGCAGCACCCGCGAAAGCTATACGCGGGTCGCGCCAGGCAATCGGCTGCTAATGGACAGATTTAGTTGTGCGTCCCCAGCAGCCGTGCTGACGCAGTCTCCCATTGCGAATGGCCGGCAGGCTGCGTCCATACGGCTGCTGCGGACGTGCAACAGATGGTATGTGGGGTTTAACGTCCCAAAACCATCATATGATTATGAGAAACGCCGTAGTGGAGGGCTCCGGAAATTTCGATCCCCTGGGGTTCTTTAACGTGCTCCCAAATCTGAGCACACGGGCCGACAACATTTCTGCATCCATCGGAAATGCAGCCGCCGCAGCCGGGATTTGATCCCGCCACTTGCGGGTCAGCAGCCGAGTACCTTAGCCACTAGACCACCACGGCGGGGCGACGCGCACGCGCAACCAAATCTGCCTAATATCACTGACGCGAGCGTGCCTTACAGGGCGTGCGTAATATGTGTCGCCTACATAGCGCGAACTTACTGAATTCACCAAACATCTCTTCAGGAAAAACGTTTCACAAATATACAGCCGGTTTGGATAATTATATGTTCCCCATCGTGGTTGGCTGAAATCGAGAAAGTTGAAACCACCTATAGGCTGAAACGTTCGACGGCAAAAGAGTTGAGCGTAAGATGTTTTTTAGATCACGAGTTCATGTGGTTGCAAGTTAGGTATCGAAGTTAACGAAACTCTCATTTCCGTAGGCGCTTTCTGCCGTGGGTCATTCGCAATTACCTAATCATAAGTTCAAGACTGGGATTGTTTAAGGTCATGTTTTACTAAATACCCTGGGTGTAAGAGAAGATTGTAAAGGCGCTCATTATCTTCCCTGTAAAAATAAAGTGGCTAAATTAAGACTTTATCTATCAACCCAACGCTTTAGCAGTCAATTCCCTTCCTCAAAGGTCTCCTGTGTACTATTACGTAATGCAGACGAGTAAGGCGCGCTTGCCCAGCGTTAATTCTTACTTAATATTTCAATCTCGGGTTTCGCACACAAGTGTGGATTAAGGACAATCAGTGAATTAAGCCTCCTTTTTGAACGTGTGCTCGGAAAACTCGCAATCAATCGATTAGAGCTTTACACCGGAGACCAGACTCGTCCTCGTGACCAGCAGATAGCGTCTGCAACCAGCCTATAGTGAGGCACTCTTATACAGAATTTCGCCAATGTTGAAGCCGCACTGTCCCTTATGCATTTATGTAAAACGACTGGAATACCCAAATCACCTATTTTAGGAGGCAAGCTCCATATAATCTCACGATGTCCATCCAGCGTCAATCCGTCTGGACGCCGTGCTCAGTAAAGGGGCAGGTGCAGTACATCCCTGCGCGAAACCTTCTACAGAGCACTCAAGTCGTTTAAAAATAGATCCTGCACTGATATGTGCGTCCATGCGTTCATCCATCCGTCCGTTCTTTCATGAATACGTGCATCCTTCGGGCTGTCTGCCCATCCATCCGTCCATCTCTCCGTCCTTTATACACGTCGGCGAGCTCAATGTAGACATATACAGGAGGGTCCAAAGTTCTCAGGCCGCGCTCCCATAGGAATACATGCGATAGTGGTCTGGGAACTTTTCGCCCCCCCCCCCCCTTTAGGCCTATAGCCTCTTTCCATCACAATCATCCACTCCGTGGATATGCGTGTAATTTTATTTCTTCTTTGTAGATTTTATTTATCTCGCCAGAAACCTTTGCCGTATGCAACGTGGCTTCGCACTGCCACCAGGACCAGATCCACGGCAAGCTTTCTGCATCTTACGTGGTCTTGCGATGCCAGGATAGCCAGCCAGTCTGAGAACTGGCTATCCTCCTTGCCCTTCCTGTTATTTCTTCCGCCTATGCAATGATAGAGACATCATTGACCAAACAATGATACTTTGCAATGAAGAGATCATGCGATGTCACGATCCCAATACAAATTTTGGCACCCTGTGGCGTCATGTTGTCAATGCAAGGCAAGACATCACATGCGGATGATTTTTCACCTTACTAGTATTGACGCTGCTCCGACTACCACTTTTCGTTTTTGATTAGGCATCTAAAGCTTTCGAGCCCAGTTGAAAAAGCTCACCAGAGTGTGCTTGGCGTATTGCGGCGATTTGGTGTTGACACCAGAACACAATGGTCTGTTCTGATGGACGCACCATTCTGGTATGCTGTGTTCTACTGGGAACACCACATTGGTGTGGTGTGTTTCAGGGGGCGGGGGGGGGGGGGTATTTTAATGTGATTGGGATATCTAAGAATGCTTACTTATATTAGTCACTGCATCATTGCAGTGATTTGTAATGATCTCTATACGTGCATTTGGGACATTTGAGGGACATTGCATGCGTTCGACGAACCATCTCGCTGCAAACGCAGAGCCGATGAGATGAGAATTCCACCGCAGTGCACGCATTTGGTGTGACGAGAGTCGTCGTCATCTTTTGGGGCAGAATGCAGATTGCATGCTGTCTGTAGAGATTCTTGTCTCGTAAATTCGAGAGAAGGAGAAAGTGAGTGCGGAAGACGAAAGAGGCCAATAATGTGGCGCGTGGCTTGAGAAACATCGTGAAGGAATAAAGAGAGAGAGAGTAAAACTTTATTGAAGGGGAAAGGGAGAGGGGCGTTTTAGAGCCTTTATGGTTGGGGCCCTACGTCCAGGGCTCCACTGGCCTTGGAATAAAGATATTCTTCGGAGACGACACGCTTCTGCATCAAACCATTTCATCGTTTTTCGCCGGGACCAAAAGAAACATAGCCGAGGCAACAAAGAGCGCGCCGCTGTATGGCTATAGGGTGATTTATAACCTTCTCCTTGTTCGTGAATAGGTCCTGGCCTAAAGAACAGGCTCGCCTGCAATGCGTTGCGCTGTTATGTCAATGCTGCGTATCTTTAACACTCTTTTTTTTTTTTTCATTTGTAAAAGTTGAGTGAACGCTTTTTCTGATGTTCTCGCAAGCTGGTTATTTGCGTTTGTGCGTCAGATATAAAATAGGAAAAGGAGGGTAAAAAAGAAGAAATGAACCACATGGCACTCCCCACTCTCTCTTACTTTGGAAAATCTGCCCCTTCTCCCCCCCCCCCTTTTTTTTTATACATGCCATTTTGTGCGACTTCACTGACTCTGCAACGCTCATAGTCATTTGTTTCGTTTTATTTGTGCTACTGAAAAAAAAAAAATCATTTGGTAGTCGACATCCAGGAGCCAGTCTTAGCTTTCACTTGGAGGAAATGCTTGCGGGAATCGTTTCTCGTGACAGGAATGTAGGAAAGATATAGGCCAATGTTTACTTCCGGTTTGAATGCGTTTGGTAGAGTTCTTTTTTCCTCTTTTTTATGCTGTGTGTTAGACGCCTTGACTAATATAGGGTACCGAGGAAAAAATTCAGTGCAGCGGGTTGCTTCAGCAAGCACATTGGGTGAATGTCAGTCCTTGTGATGTTGGAACATGTGAACGGAGTGGTACAGGGAGGACTAAACGTTAAGGGAATGCGACTTTTAGATGCAAAGCACCTCTCTTACAAGCCTGTGTAACGCTGTCCCTCCGTACACCCCCACTGCGCATGCTCGCGTCTCGCGCCGGCCCAGGAAGACGCCCGCAAAACTGTCGCTACCCTCCCCTTCTCTCGCCTCGCAGGGCCGACGCAGGCAGCGTCTGCTAGTTAAAACGGACTCCTTGCGCTGCACAAGCGTTCGCTGGCCACCCCGTATATGTAGGAACTGGATGGCGTTTCTGGAATTCAGTCAAGGGCATCTTTACTCGGCTTTCGCTTGATGAGCACCATAGCCAACGTCGCCATCAGTGTAAGCGTTAGCGCCCGCTACTTCGCATCCACACATGGTTCCCTTTAGCGGGAGATGGTCTCAGTTGTAGGGAAAAAATCCATGCGTATTCACAAAGTGAGTGTTGATGACGAGGCGAAGCAGCTTGCATCAAATCATCAATTGTGGTCTTTTATTTATTCTGGTTAACAGCCTTATGTATTGGTCTTAATTGTTAATCTTTTGTTGTGTCATATGCTTTGATAGATGGGTCATTGAATATCATTGTTTTCCCGGCGTTGTGGTTGGTTATATTGTTCTTGTGAACAGCATTTTCATAACCTTTTGTTGTTTACAGATGTTTCACTTTCTACATCCGCTACAGATGTTGGGTGGCAATTCATGGACGGAGGACCAGCCTTCTATATAAATAAAGAAAAAAAAAGACCAGCCTTCTATATCTTTAGAAAACGCTGCTATGCAGTGTTTGCAAGCAACGTGACGCTCGGTCTCTAGCAGCAGGAAGCCATAAAGACAACTTAAAGTTTATTCCTGTTTGTTCCCTATGATGCCGCAGTGACTTGGCAGCCATTGAAGCGTCACATGATGCCCTTTCTCGCGTGAAGTGTGGAGAAGGCATTGAATTTCGAAAACAAGCTGTTCTGCTTCTCTCTTTCCTCTCTGCTCTCAATCTTTCATCTCCCCCTTCTCTCTCCCATGCGCAGGGTAGCAAACCGGCTGCCTAAAGGCTGGTGAACCTCCCCGACGTTCTTTTCCCTCTATTTTCCTTCCTTCCTTAAAGTTTATTCCAAGCTTCACTTGACTTCTACAATCAGGTCAAAATGTCTCCTGCGGTGGTGTTTGTTGTCCCGATTACTTCTTAAGAGTGGAACTCTAAACGATCACCGTAAAACGTTGGGTTTCCGGTAAGAAGCTCATTGCGTCGTTGCTTATCAGCCGTGCGCCCCCGACGGAGATGATCCGTGCGCCAAGGTTGCCCGCCGCACGAGCCGAGGAAGAGCGACCAATGGCCCGTGCTTCTATCGGGGGCGCCACAGCCAACTGTGTACGTTAATTCTTGCACCATAGTTCGGACTTTTTCGCATGATCATTGACAGGCTGTCGTTCAACTCTACTGTCTATACGTCTAGGAAAGACCATGCGTGAAGAAAGAAAAGACCAAGGTCCCTGAGATGAATCAGTCTCGCTGTTCTTCAAGCTTAGAAGGCCAGTGTAAACTTGCTTCCCCCCCCCTTTTTTTTTGCAAGTGCGCGACGTCAAAACTAGCGAGTCAGCCTATAGCCGTGCGTACGGATTAACGATCGACTGTTAAATACTGTAGTTAAGTATTGCCAACTTCACCTCAGCTAGCCCACCCTTGCAATGTTTGCTGTCTGCGGCCCGTTAGCTAAGATAACTGAAACACCTGGGCTATAGTGATGAACGCTCACAAAATTTAGCGACCCGCAAACCGTAAAAAAAAAAGACTGGAGAAACAAGAAAAGTGACCCTTTAAGTACATCATGTGTGGCTCATTTCTGTAAGGAATTTTGTATTAATATTCGAAAAGCACCCGTACCAAACTCCAGAACCACAAAAATATGGACACCTATTTGAAATATAGATACAGTGTCACGGTTTTGTCTCAACACATGGACACCGCAGGGGACGGCCCGCAGAAAACTTTTTGAGGCCGATCATGTCTCTGTCGTTTATGAACATATTTATTAATGAGGGGGCCAAGTCGATAGCCGTGCAGGAAGTCCATTAACCACTATAGCGTGGGACACCCCTAGCTGTAAATATTGGATGGAGTTCAGGAAGGAGCGCCCCGCTCAGTTGACCGAAACGCGAAAGCCGATTGGCTTCGTTATTAAATAAATAGCCACTTTTACGTACTCAGTGATGTTGTGTGACTACGGGGTCATCGACGTTGCGTTTTATCACGTCATATCAAACTACACGCTCATAGGCTCGAGCTTACGCATATGGCTTTGGGGTGGAAATTCGAATGCCTTCGAATCTTGTACAAAACTGTGGTCATGACTCCAGCGTGAAGTTTCGCGCACCTAGATGTGAAACCCTACACCACTTTTTCAACAAAAGCGGGAAGAAGCTGCATGTTTTTTTTTTTACCAATCCAACCAACCATCAATAACGTCAAACAATATACCTTTGCGACCACACAGCAGACTGAGGATGACGTGTTTCCAATCTTGTAAAACGCACTTCGTATACGGGAGCACCATCTCTACGGCCCACCTTGTTGCGAGAGCGGATTTTCGCAGATATGAAATGCGTCAGGAGAAAGCCCTACGGGACTACAAAGAACGAAAGTATAAACACACCGAAAGGCAAGGTTGTCCCGTTTTAGAACAAGCTGTCAACCGCGCATGTAACGCATATACATCGTAACATCTTCAACGGACAATAGTAGCAACAAACAAATGAAAAAAAAAAATGCGACGGAATTCAGGCACACACCTTGACAGCTACTTCGGCCGTTGTTGGTTCGGATAACCAAGAAAAAAAAACAGATACGAAAAATTACACGTTTATTTTTCTCTCGTCCCAGTTTACGCGAATGCTTTACTTGGAATTTTCGCTATCGGCACTCTTTCAGAACACGCCTCACCTGAACGGAAGTAGAGCGGAGCCTGATCATTTCCGTGAGTATATTTTAATGAAAGTTTTGTTCATACATACACCACGTCCTGGGATAGCATCCGTCCCGCTGCTCGGACGACAAAGGTGGCAAAGAAGAGAGTGGTATATTATATTTATGTATAGGAAAGCATAAGCGTTATGGACGCCACTGTGTGTAAACAACACACAATAAAAAAAAACAAATGCTCCAACGCAGCTGTTGACATTGATAATGCTTCAAGATGGATGAGCTCGGTGTTGGAAACGGAAGGCACTTCCGCGCACGTTCCGCCGCAAAACTACACGCTGCGACGTCACCGCACACATAGTTTTTCCCGTTCGGCGCATAAATCACGAGTGTCGCATGACTCTTCTCCTTCTCCTTCTTCCCCTCTTCCTCTCCTTCTCCTCCTTCCTCTCCTTCTCCTCCTTCTTCTCCTTCTCCTCCTTCTGCTTCTCCTTCTTCTGCTTCTCCTCCTTCGTCTTCTTCTCCTCCTCCTTCTTCTGCTGCTTCTCCTCCTTCATTTCTCCTCCTCCTACTACTCCTCCTCCTACTTCTCCTCCTCCACCTCCTACTTCTTCTTCTTAGAAACGCCAAGAGCAGTACGTACATACACACCACGGAGTTTCGCATGCACGCGCAAGCACCCCCCAATTTGTTCGGGATCACTGCTTCTCTGATTCGCTTAAGGCGCGGTCTTGCTGTATATGCGATCGGTTTGCGTTTATGCGACGAAGCACGCTTTATTTCCGTCCCCAGTGGCTGGCACGGAGAAAAGAAAGTACTCTTTAGGACTATCCTCCAGAGCGATGGCGTAACGGAAGTGAAAGAGAAATAAGCTTCCGCCGGGTTTCGCGGGGTATGTGTGACAGCGCAGGAGTTGTGGAGTATCCTCCGGGGTAGCTGTCAGGATGCGGACGTGCCCTCAGGTCTCATGCATGGGTCGACGGGGATTCAAGAATGTGTGGACAAGGCGGCCGCACGCTGACTAAACCAACGGAAAGAAGGAAGCAACAAAGGAGAGATAGCAGGGAGGTTACTCATACAGATACCCCGCTGGCTAATCTACACTGGGGGATTAGCGAAAAGGAGAAGAAAGGTGAGAAAGAGGGAAGAGAAGAAGAAAAGAGGAGAGACTAACAGTAACCAATAATTTGTATATTCCTTCCTCCCTTATATTCTGTATATTCCTGTATATTCCTGTATATCCTGTATATTCCTTCTGGCGCACCTCCTAGTGCAGTGCAAGGTAAGCGTCCCAAGACTACGAGCAGCAGCACCAGATGCGGACCTCCTCAGTGAAGCGTGGGAGGCTGCGATCTCCCAGCCGAAACTGGTAGAGCAGCGTCAACTCGTCGCTCGAGCTCGGCGGCCTGTCCAAGCAAGAGGGCTCCTGGAATAAGGGACCCTCCCGCCTTCACTCACAAGCTTCTTTCAATAAATGATTTCTCTCTCTCTCTCTCTCCTTCCTCTCTCCATACCTCACTGATTCGTCGACCCACAAAGACTTCCTTAGTCTCAGATCGCGCCGTGAATCTGAGTCTCATTGAGTTTGGGAGAGTTATATTTTGGTTAGCTTGAGTCCTACTGAGTGCAGTTCAAGGAAATATTTGTGAGTGTGAGTCTGCGTGAGGCCGGATTAAAAAAATTTTAGCGAGTCTGAGTCCGAGTTTGCTATGAGTAAAATACATTTCATGAGTCAGTCTGAGTGAGCACCACAATTTGTGCTCAACTATGCCAGACTACTATTTTGTTGTTTTTTTCCTTAGCATTGTGCAATATTTTAACCTGTCTCCTTCCTCAATGCTGTGAACTGGACCCTCATAGACGTGCTTAGCATCACAAGGCTTCAGATGCTACAGGTTACAAAGATAGCCAAGCGTTCGTATGCAGGCTACAACAAAATGTGGCGAGGTGAAATGACAAGTGACCTTGATATACATGTCACAACTAGATATCAGAAACGGCTGATTAGTGACAGGCCCTCGATCGGGAGACCGCCAATTATTGGAAGGCGGTTCATGGAAGTGCGCATTTTACAGGTACACTTTCGAGGGCCTCTTTTGTGTAAACTCGCTGGTACCGGGTTTTTCGCGTGTACCACCGTCGATATCCGTGTGAAGTGAGGAGCTTCTTCGCGTCACCCTGCTTTGTCCGTATAGTAAAAATCGCAGCATATCCAAGGAGTGAATGATGATGAGAGGGCGAAGTGTCCGTCCTTCCATCCGTCCGTCCACTACACGTAATGTTCAACTATATATACGAAAAGCATTAACGCCACGTAGTAATATTATTTTACGATGGATGGATGGATATGGCTGTACCCTTTAGATCGGGCGGTGACTAGCGCCACCAAGCCGTAATACCTAATGAACCAAAAACTATATTTATTTTTTTTCCTTAAAAAGTGAGTTTGAGGATTCGTACTTTGCAGTGAACAGTTTAATTTTCATTCGTGTCTTGACTTTAGCCACCAATCAGATAACCTCCTTCTGGTTAAGTCTACCCGCTTAAAGTTTATTTTGCCCTCCCGGTCCCTAAACCCCCGTACGATAAGGACGTACGATATAACGCCATCTAGTGATATTATTTCGAAGGACATACACATACAACGCCATCTAGTGATATTATTTGGAAGGACATACACATACAATGGCATCTATGGATAATATTTCGAAGGACATACACATACAACGCCGTCTAGTGATATTATTTCGAAGGACACACATACAACGCCATCTATTGAGTAATTCGTAAACTAGAGGTGGCTACATACAACAACAACAACAACAGCTGCTGCTGCTACTGCTGCTACTGCTGCTACTGCTGCTGCTGCTACTACTACTACTACTACTACTACTACAGAGGAGGGAACGACCCACACAATAAAGAGCTTTGGCCCTAGAAAATACAGTAATATCCATCTGAATCTCCCTGAAGAACAGGCGTGAGATTGGGGCCAAGTACAATACAACACGTACCATCACCTACGAGAGAAACGCCACACAAATCCTACATTATACGCGTGCAGCTGTCCCGGGCATGGCGAACAGCAAACTCTCACCCACTCGTGGCCCTCAGTCGTCCATTCCCCACTTTTGGAGAACACATCTCAAACGAGGCTGTGGGAGACCTGGCTTGCTTACAAAGATCGGGAAATCCAGCTGGGTTTGCTCGAGGAAGCCCGGCGAGCCGCAAGGATGAGTGGAGCCGGGGACTGACGACCCATCTCACTCGATCAAAAACCTTTTAGGGAATAAAAAGTTACTTCTTTAGTTTCACTGGCTTCCACACGCTAATCTATTTGCTGGCTGACACGCGTTGAACGTAAGTTGACAAGAAACGTTCTGTTCACTACAGCTTCACGGAATTAAAGGCATGTAGCATAGGGGAACGAAAGCATGCATATTTACCGCAGTTCATTAACACATTGTATAACACTCACCCATTCCCACTCTTTGGTTCACTCTCTAACGTGCTGCTGAAACGAGGCTGTATGCAATAGAGTGGTGCACTGAAATCTAGCGATGAATTACCTCCTAATTAGAATAATCCAGGTACTGTCCCAAAGAAATATACTTGGTTACGACTATTGAATTCAGGACTTTTCAACCAACAATATCGACGGCAGCAAAACTGGCAGCTCTTCATACTGCGTTACAGTTCGACATTAGACATTAACAAGCCGACACACAAGTGGACTATTTTTTGCTACTCTAAGGCCATACTGCCGTCCCTTTTGTTAACGTTATGCCGCGGACCACACGGACCCATGGTGCTGGAGACTGCCAAGAAAATACGCCATCTAATTCAGAAAGAACATCAAATCGCTTTTCAGCAGTTACGTAGACACTGCGGAAGTATCGGCAATGAACGGGCCGATCAAACTGCCCGCTCGGCCCACGCAGAAGAGAACAAACTACTCCGACGTTTTTTAGGTGCGATGCTCCACGGAAGCTTCGTTAGCTTGCTCGCCAACGTACCTCGATCATCACAATGGAATGGACCACACTTCAAACATACTCGATTGCGCTCATCTGACCCAACATGAAGTCTGCAAGTTCCATCGGTGCTTCGCCCAGTAGACACAACCCCTTTGAGTATGGTATGGTTGTTGTTGTCTTTACCAACGCTTATGCGTTTAGCCATTGGGATGGCGGACACCGCAGCCAGTATTCACTGTGGCAGTGAAGATGGACACATCCTTTGCGACTGCCCAAGTACTGTGCACAGTCACTACCCCTTTGCAAAGCGCTCAACAAGTTTGATGGTCGACCTTTGTTGCAGGAAAGAGTCTTACGCCGTCGACAGGACACAACGTCTACAAGGGCAGAAAGTCTTGCAAGCGCTACTACGCATCTTGCGATCAGCCGGCCTTTCTGAACGACTACCAGTTAGAATGCACTTCATGTGTGTTTATTTTTTTATCCCGCAAATAAGCATTTTTTCCCTCTAGATTTTTTCTCTCTTTCTACACCCTCTTTGTACACCCTATGTCTCAACTTCAGTTCAAGGAAGCAAACCAGACATTAATATATGGTTAACCTCACGGCCTTCCTCAACATGTCTCCTTCTCTGTCTCTAAAATTTCTGCTGATTAAATTCCGCAGTGACTAAACCACTGTCTTAAACTTGGCTTTTCGTAAGGGTAACTGACACATCTACCCATTCCCCCTACCCTGACAATTTTCGCAGTCCTTATCGCACACAGCAGAAGAGCGGAACTCCCAAAATGATTATTAACCGAGACCATTCCGACTTATTCAGTTATTGTTAAATAAAAGCTTTCGCCAACCTTTGCTAAATAGAACCGTCGCAGTGGGAAAAACCGAGGCGAAATCATAGAAGAAAACGGGCTTTATTTTGTCAGATTGTTGCCCGACTGAGCAGCGAAAAGCAGCTGATGTTACCTGGTAGCAAACACCAGGAAAAATTGGCCGGTGCTTGTGTTCGCTTAGTACACCTTGCAGGTGTCACACCGACACATCTTTTTACAATTATTTTTTGAGGACTTTAGAAACTTTTTTTGAGGACTCCCCCCCCCCACCCCCCCCCCAAAAAAAAAACAGCTTCTGAGACATTACTTTTCGCAAAATTAACCATCGGGTTTTCTACTCGTACTCCTTGCAATCAAATCATCTCCCCACAACAGCACGCTATTTACTATCGGTTGGTTTCGAAGTCCCTGAACGGTATTATTGGACCTGAGTGTGGCTCAGTATAGCAGCCAGTGCGCATTCACTGTCAAGAGCAGACAGGCATATTCTGTCGGCGCTAACCCGAACCACGTCGCGAAAGGGGAGGGGGACTGAGCTTCCCGGCTACCCCTCGCCACCCCAGGCCTCCAACGTCGGAGTGAAATCCTAGTGGGGATGATTAATAAGCTCCGATTGCCGGGTGCCTCTGTTCTCCCCTTCATAGCCCGAGTCACGTCCGCGTACGCATTTCCTGGTAGTTCACGCTTACTTGCAGTTCGCGAGGGACATGAGACCTGACAGGCGCAGCCATTCAAGACATGGCAAAGAAATCTACGCGCGTCGGAGCTTGGACAAAGAGCAGAAAAAGGGAAGCGGGGAAAAGCACCTTTCAGGCTCCTCCTGCGATGAGTTGGGGACTGCGCAGGCATCCTCGTGAGCCGGTAAACTGGACGAACAACGCACGGTTAACTAGCTGCCACGAGCCATTGTGCGACACAAACGCCTTAGCGTTGATTGACCAGAAAAGGCGGAGGGGAAGGGGGAAAGGGTTGTCGTGTATTACGCAGCGCAAACGACGCGGATACGTCGACACGATTATTTAAGGTTTTTTAGAAAGCTACGGAAGCACGTTACGGACAAGCGGTAATACGGAACCGGCTGACGAGAACGCAAACGCGAACACTGTACGCGCATATGGAAAAGAACCGTGTAACATTTCCGCAACGTATTTCCGTAGCTTGCTACAGGCTTCTATTCTGTGTTTAAAAGCTTGGGTGGAATGACACAAAGAAACACGCATAGGTAGTTTGAACGTGACGTGACGGACGTGGCATCTTAACGAGCCAGTAGTCCAACGTGAAGGCTTTTATCGCGCAGATATGGCATAACAATCATTAGGCAAGTTGCGGAAGCATGGTACGCATATACGGTACCATAAGACGGCACTGCTCCTCCTTTCCAGATCGTTGTGCTTTGGCCAGTGTAGGCACCCTAGCACCACTAAAGCTTTTTTTTTTAATTACTGCGGAATCGTCGTGCCTAATTATTGCCTGTGACGATCGAGGAACTTGTGATTGGGGGAACGTGCTGTCACTAGAACTGGGAGTGGCAAAAGCACAACGAGAAAGGAGGGGTGCTGCACACGCCTTGCCATATTTGCATACCGTATTTCTGTAACTATAGCTAAAAGACTCTGTTATTAGGTTGCAGTTGACCTGCTACAATGTCATAACGACGAGGCTTAGACTTAATTTTCGTCGTTCGTGATAATATAAGAAAAAAAAAAAGGAACGTGCGATGTACTGATAACGTCATTGTGAAATCGTCAACATTGTGTTCTTCACAATGGTGCTCCAACATGGCCGCTTGAGTGACGCCATTTCAAGCCTTTAATTCTGTTTCTTTCGTGTTCTTAACTCAGCGGCTGCACTGCATGCGTTGTGAAATGTGTGCACCGACAGGTGTCTCTTTCTTGCTCTCGCTGTACTTTACTCTCGTATTCCCCTCCCGATATGTTAGTAGCAAATTGTATGCAGTTTAGTGAACCTCCTGAATGGACGTTGGCAGGGGGGATTCAAAAAGGGCATTTACCCCTTCCCCCCTCAAGCCTCACCAGCACTTGCCCTCACTCAAGCTACACCATTGCTTCCTCCCCCACCCTAGCCGCGATGAAGCATTAGTGTGAACCCCCTCCCCCCACCCCAAGATAAAATCAATCATGATCCCCACACCTGTTCTTGTTCACCTATTGTCCGTTGCACATACCCTCTGTGACGGATTGACCATGAAGTGAGTGGTTTTTAAAAATACTGTGCAGTTTTAGAACAGTGAAACTCATTATAGAAAGCTCGCAGATTGCCTAGAAAATTATGCTGCTTGATCTAATGCATATATATATATTTAGGTAAAAAACGAGAAAAAATATATTTCCCCTAAATTAGAGCAATACCTCGATTTCTTATGCGTATATAATTTTGTAGACAAGTAAGGATCGCTTGCCTTTACCTTATTCCTTTTCCTTCGCTCTTTCACCTGGTGCTTTCAGTGAGAATGAACATCAGCTCACCTAAGTGAGTCTCTCTTCATCACAAGGCTGCACGGATCAGCATCACAGTGAAGGAAGCAGGAGAATAAACCTATTCGGTTCCTCACGCCCTCACCTAACACGACCCGAAAGTGCGAACCACATTCTTCTTCTGCACTTTCTTCTTGTTTCTTTTCAGTCTATTGTATTCAACTTTGTCTGCGACTACAATAAGGTTTGTCTTTCGTAATTACGCACAATAGCAACGCAGAGAGATAGCGAAAGCCACAGATGACGATTGAGCGAATGTTCAGACGCCACGTTACCGGATGACCCATCGATCCTAGAGACCGTACAACGCGTACTTCGAGAGCGATGAACTGCAAACAAGACCCGGGACGACCAGTGACTGCTGCTTGATTTGAGGACCCACGGCCCCCGCAGAGCGACGAGGACGTGGCGGCGACGACGGGCCGAGACTCTGCAATACGAGTTCCCTAATTCAATTCGTCGCCCCAAGAGATACAACCTGGGAGTAAGGCGAGCGTGCTGCCCCGAGAAGCTCAGGCTTGCTCCCCGAAAAGGACCGCAGTCCACTACCGGCAACGACCAATAAAAAAAAAAGCTCATAGCCGAACGGACAAGCAAACGGAAATCGACGTATAGACAGAACGTCGGATCTTTGAAATTGACCTGGAGGAGTCTTCGTTCAACGCTACAGCACTCGTAGTTGCATGCAGCCCTTACGGGACCACTCGGTTACGGAAGCGAAACTTCCGTATCTCCCTTTTGTATATACGTAGCGAAGCTCTGTAGAAGCTAAGCAAACAGTTCTGTTTTTCGTGATTTGCTGCTTTTTGTTGTTAAAAATGTCGGAGCGAGCAGAGTGCCGACCTACAAAGATTGAGGCACCACAAAAGAAGAAATGAAGCCTTTATTGTGGCAGCCCGAGCACTTGCTCACCGGGTTTCCCGTTTGACTCCTGATGACCTGGAACCACGAGGCGGTATTCTTTTTCTTTTTACTTTCTAAGGCATTGCAACTTATAAGTATAGCCCTAGCGGGCCACCCAGCTCCCGCTAAGCGTCTAGGGAAAGCGAACAAACGCGTCCTGCTGCGCGTATACACTAACACAACGCTGTGCCAGGCAGTAATGAAACATCTCTAGACCACTGGCAGCTGCGACGACGGCAGTGATGTGGCTGACACATACCACAAAGTGTGGACCCGCCACAAAAACTGAGCTGTCATTACCCATCCGAAACCCGCCAATTGTTATTAATGCTTAAAAAAGGAAGGAACAGGAAGGAAAGAAAACTGAAGATTGTTAACCAATCTAGGAGGACTGGTATGCTACCCTACACAAGGGCAAGGGAGTTTTAAAGATGGGGAAAGAAAGGAGAGCACGCGCACCATCATAACAATACAGTAAGTTTATAATCACCGGTGCACGTCTGCTGCTTTCAAGAATTGGAGCACCCCTTTCGAGCACCCGCGATGATCTCTCAAGTCAAAATTCCAAAATGGTTTCTGACGTCTCATTTATGCGAGCTAGAGCGGCTGAGAGATGGTCTCTGCGCACTGCAGCGAGGACAGTAGCTACAATTTGCTAATAGTAGTATCAGCAGCAGCAGTAGTAGTAGTAGTAGTAGTAGTAGTAGCAGTAGTAGTAGTAGTAGCAGTAGTAGTAGTAGTAGTAGTAGTAGTAGTAGTCGTCGCAGTAGTAGGAGTATCAGCAGTAGTAGTAGTAGTTGTAGTATTTCTAGTAGTAGTAGTAGTAGTAGTAGTAGTATCAGCAGCAGCAAGTAGTAGTAGTAGTAGTAGTAGTAGTAGTAGTAGTAGTAGCAATAGTAGTAGTATGAGTAGCAGCAGCAGAAGTAGTAGTAGTAGTACTAGTAGTAGTAGTAGTAGTCAAGCAAGTCACATGACCATCAGAGGAGCGTGAATAAAGAAATAAACAAAATGAAATGATCTCAATGATGCCCCAAATTACGCCGACGATGACTTTTCAAGCGAAAGTCGTCTTCGCTATCACCATCCTAGGTTCGCTCTGCCACCATTCTCATGGCGTAAAAGTGGCTGGGCTTTTTTTGTTGTTGTTGTTGTAATGCCCTTTACATAGGATGCATCGGGTTTGACTGTTGGTATTTCGTCGAGTAAACCTACACTTATCAGGACTTAACCGTAATGCAGGAAACTGAGGCACCCCGCCGAGACACATAAGGCAGAAAAGGAGGCAGCGTTTTCATTCTGTGCTCTCTTTCTCACTTAGTATTATCTTTACACCAAACCAATTTTGCGGGGGACCGCAGCGTCCAGCCGCAAATCGGATTATACGAGAACAACATCCGAAGGGGGCAAGCATTACCGGACGCTGACGTGTCCGGCACAAGAGAGAAAGACAATCCGGCACTCGCGGTCCAGTCTCGACCCCCCTCCCCCCCCCCCGACCTGGAAGCACCGGGAAGCACCGGAACGAGACCGCACGCCAAATGATCGACACGCATCTCCAACACTCCCGACTCCGCTGACCACTCTTAACTCACCCCTCCCCTCTTGGTCGCAAGGAATCATGCCTTTTAGTCTCGACGACACCACGAAGAAAACGGTAAAAGATAAGAAGTTTTGCGATGTGGTCGCGGCTCATCAAATTACCTCTCCATCCCCTTCTCGCTCTCTCTTGTGAAACTCCCCAAGTGCAAGAATACTCATGTGTACACAGACGAACGTAAACAAAAACTGTGGACCTCCCAGGCGCAAAGACGGTCAGCATAGAAGAGTGCCGCCCCAATGAAGACAGATGAACGGAGTTATTCGTCTCCTTCGGGAGTTATTCTTCCCTTAGCTGACAGAAAGAGGACGGCAAGAGAGTGGTGATGGAGCACCCTCCGCGAAAGGAAAAAGAAGAACGTGTCGGAAAGGACGCATTAGAGCTTAGCAGAAACGACTGTTTTATTCATTCGGAATGAGGCGGCGCCATCGTAATCGACACTGTCTCTAGCGTGTGGCGCTTTGGACGCGTGTGTGAGAGAGGCCCGCTCAGCGCAAAGCCCTGAAAGCGTAGTGGATGTGTTCAAGGCACTACTTATTGCCGTGTTTAGCAGATACATCGTTGAGATACGAACGTGTAGGTAAACGAGCCCTAAACCAGCGTTTCTTTCTGGTGTTTTGTCTTACGTTTGGTTGTCTTCCAACATTCCGCACTAAACCACTACAAGGATCTCACACGGCTACTTATGTGTATAGCCACACAAATTAACAAATGTGATTTTCTCTGTGAAGTCCCATAGTCGAGTTCTGAGTACTCGAAATCGTTACCCACTTTTTCTAAACACACTGTAAGGCGAAAGCAATCTTTTGCTTCTCACCCTTCCTTTTCTTCTCAATTGATTTTATACGACAGACAAGGGGGATGTGTCGGTATTGGTGGTCTTACATAACCACAGCTGGTACTCACTTTTATTCATTTATATATTCATTAACTAACCACTTTCATTCATTATTTCTTTCAATGGCTCAATTTTTCAAGGGCAAACAAAACAACGCTGACAAACGGCACTACACGAAAACAAAGTGCAATAATATTGCAGCCGTTTTTGTTTTTCAGTGACCACTAACTCACTCACGCACATTATCATTCATTCATTCATTCATTCATTTATTCATTCAATCATTCACAACATGAAGTATTTATTTACTCATGGATATATGGAAGCAACTTCATCTCTTAATTTACTATTTTTTTTGTTCCTCTGCACTTTATAATGCTGCAAGAACCTCCTATAAGCGGGTAGGCCAACCAGGGAGGTCCAGACCACACGCTGCTACTCGTGTGGTGCGTCGGAGACATTTCGCCTGGCGCAGCAGTTCATTGAGTGTATCTGGGCATTTCAATAGTCAGCACCGGTGTTTCGCCTCTGCTGTGGAGCGACATACGCATTAGTCAAAATGCATTAACGAATGAGTGGTTTACAGAGGCTAACAGATGATAGCATCCTGCAGATCCGCCATAGATGATGCTGCGGCTTTCAGACAGTCGTTGAGGATTTTAAGGGAGCTCGTTCAATCCGCCACTGTGACAGCCACCAGGCATTTCTTTAATTTCTTTGCCTCTTTGCAGAATTTCAAACAAACGTGAAACTTATAAGAGTGCCGTGGAGCTAAAATCTACTACGCTGCCCCCTACAAACATCCCTTTTCCAGAAAAAGAAATAATAAAAAAACGTCACCATTCTATTCAAGCACCATAGTTGCTTGGCCAAACCAAACTTCTCGGAATTCCGACTATCTGACAGCCGAGTGAGATACAGAAGCCAGATAGCAAAGAGCAAAATATTCGCACAGTCTAATTAAACTATTCGTTGAAGCAGCATATAGACCTTCCGCGTCGACAAGCCCCAGCGATCCAATGCTGCGGCTACGCATTCATTCGGGATACGAGTCGCACCTCCCCATCTGCCCGCCTTTCCGTTCCCCTTGACATTCCCGGCCTGGGTTTCCCCGCAAGTACCCTCTGGTCGGCGCATTCCTTCGCTCCTCAGGGACCGTGGCTGGCAGAGGAACAAGCCATGTAAACACACACACACACACACACACACACACACACACACACACACACACACACACACACACACACACACACACACACACACACACACACACACACACACACACACACACACACACACACACACACACACACACACACACACACACACAAACAGCAGCAAGAAGAGGATGTCGCCATATGCTGGCACGTGCAAGTGTGCCCCTGGTGGCGTACAAAAGGAGTTATTTCTGGTAATTACGCCTCTTTGCCAAATTGCAACCCCCTACAAAACAGCGAAGTTGTACATACCTGTCTCTTCACGGTTGTCATGGTTCTTTTATTACACGTGTCGCGCTACTGCACAGTGCGGTTGTGTCAGCGGCAGATACTTGAGGGTGCTCACGACCGCGTACTCGAAGTCATTCGGGTACGACGCTACGTCGCCGCAGGTGGCGCCATGAGCTTATTGTGTCGCGACAGGGAAGGGAAGCAACATGGCGGTCAATACTCGAACACCCCAGCAGACTGAACGCAGATAGCTCGTCGTATTATCGGAGGTATATAATAACCATTTCGTTTATTTCACAAAGCTAGTCGCGTACGGAGTTGCGGCAAAGCGGGGTTTTATAGCCTACTGATGACGTTACGTCCAGCACATAAATTCCACCAGGATACGGTGTCTTAAAACAGAGTCTCGATTCGTAAACCCTCCTTATGGATACTGTGCGGCGTAAAAGAAGAATTATCATTCGTGGAATGGCTCTGTGGTGTTTTCCGCAACACTTCACCAAATCCAGCGGTGATTCAGAAGATGACAGCGAAGTTGAGAGCTCCAGAACTGACGCCCTTGTAAACTCTAACAGGCTGAAGATTTCTTCATTGAAAACTGAAGTATTGTGATGGTTGATGGCCTCATTGCTTTTTGTATCGTATTTCAAAATCGCTGATGAATACGGACGTCAGGTTAATTTACCAATGAAACTAGGCTCATTTAGTTTACTTTACAGAGTTGCAAATCAGTTATAATGAGCGTGAAATGGCTACCTTTCGTTGCATTTTTCATTACTGGACTTGATAAAGTAGGTGATCTAATTTTTTTTAGTGCTAAGAACATTTTAGCGAGCGTGTTGGTGAAGAAATCCGGGTAGATGCCATAGCCGGCTTTTGACACTTTTAATATGTACTATGATGCACTATTATGTATACGGACATGAGCATTTCATAATGTATATTACCTCTGCTGCCCTCCCCTCTCAATTAAAAAAGACACTCAGCGTGTTTTGGCATTATAAGCTTCGACAGATGTAGATAATAAACGTGTCAGTGCTGTTGATCAGAGAGAGGAAAATTAGTTGGCGATAATTAGGAGTCGTGTGTGCTATATGTAGCTTGTACACAATTTTCTGCTCCTCTCCAATACTCCCCCCTCCCATTTATTCACTTTTTTCCCCTCAAACATTAAGTAGAAGAAAAACAAACAAGATCGAAATGTATGCGCCGATGAAAATGAAGCACTGACAAACTGCTGCAACCGGCTTGCTTTTGGTCTCAGTCATTTCGGAGGTAATGTCGCAAAGGACGCAGCTCCCACAAGACAACATCCGAGACCCTCGGCCACCATAATTTTCAGAGAGTAACGGGGAAATAACCTTGTGCTATAAACATCGGCGGGGAGGGGCCCGATATAGTAGATATGTGTCGGGCACATTTGGCGCCCGATAATTAGGGGTTGGGGTATCGGCCCCCTTCTCCCACGTTGCCTTCTAAGCGCTCGCTTGCGGTCTAATTCGTGCGTCGAAGTTCAACACCAAAAGAAAAGTTATTATTCACATTTCTCACAAAACTGGGTCTTTTTACAGTAAATGTTGTGGTAAATGATTTCAAAACCATGCAGCGACACCAGTTTTTTTTTTTCTTCTTTGTCCTCTGCTAATTACGGTTCGCGGGTTCTAGCAACCTTCCCTTTTAGCTTTCCCGACAGTCCCAGTAAGGCCTCTCTTGTGTCGCACAATGAGTGCAATGGTTGAAAAGCCACATTTCGAAGCGCCTACAGCCGCAGTCACTTGAAAACGCGGTGTGGCTGGGAAGTCCACATAACTTCACCGAACTCTCCCAATCCGCTTGCCCACTTAGTGTAATAGCACTCAGCATACAGCTCTGATCTTCACTCGCACAATACGTGCCTTCAATGAATTTCACGCTTTCCGGCACGCCATGGCACTATATCCTGTCTTTACGCTTTATATTACTGCGCGCGTAATAATAATGATAGATGAAAAAGTAGGTGCAAATCCTTCTCCAGGCAGATGTGCGGCAGAAACAAACCATCCACAATATACAAGAGAAGAGGGGGACACTTCGGGTCATTAGAGCAGCCAATTGAGGAAGGAAGCGAAATGGCGACAGGATATGACAGAAAATGGCGGGGCATTGCAGAGTAGAGGGGTGGCGGGGGGACGAGAGTAAATAGTATTTTGTTGGATTTTGTTGCCCATTGCATCAGACGCTTCTTTTTCTAGGCACCAAGCTATTCTCTCATCGTTCCCGGTCTACTCCAGCGCATCTGTGTGTTTCTTTTATACCATTCACCAAATTTCTGTTTTCTTTTTACTGCTCCTATGGGTCGGATCTCATGTCTGAGGAGGCAGCCACGGCTTATACCAGGAAGCGGCCCCTAACAAGCTCGAAGACTGGCTTTGTCAGGGAATCATCGTCGCTCCTCTTTTTTTTTTTACTACTATTTTGCACACGCAGTCATTTCCAGTGCTCGCCGAACGGTCTCGCCTTCAAACCCTTGTTTCGACTGGGCCCCCAAGCTCGCGGATTTGGGAGCAGGGCCGTGGAATAGGCAGCACCGGACAAACTTCCCTTGTTAGCACTTCCACTCAAACGCACACAGTAGGTACACATGCGCACGAGACACGGAATACAAGAAAGAGAAACAATTGCGCATACGTACATAAAAAACACCTATACACATGCGTACACAAAAACAGTGAAGTGGACGAAACATAAAATACCAACTGAGGTACAAAGCACACTCTGAGGTTGTAGTCAAGCTTGCTGGTCGTTATGGTCTTGGCGCGGCCGTATCGGGAGGGTTTATACGACCATCTTGGCGTCGCTGCAATTCACAATTTGGGGGTCCGCGAGCTCTCTCTCTGCTACTCGTAAATTCCGGAAATCTGTCTATCTCAAAATAGTGTACAGAGCCCTGCAAGTTCCGAGGCGTGCTGTGCCTGGAGGAGACGACCTACGGGACCACCCGTGCAAGAAACGCTGAAATCCCGAGGGACCGACAGCGGTATACCTTCCGCAGTTGCTCAAACCGTTTGCACGTGCAGGGTGCATAGGTAACTTCTTTTTATTTATGTATTTATTTGTTTAATAATACCCCACAGGCCTTGGAAGAGGCATTGGGTGACGGGGGCATACAGTGCAATACAATTCCTTAAATACGCGTATTAGCAGAAATTCGCCACAAAACAGAAAATGCTGCGCAGGAGTAAATACAGATTGAAGTTACAGTACATATTATAAAACAGCCGAAATACAGTTGCGGCATTCTACATTCTACAGCTTGTCACAAGTATATATACTTGCAGATATATATATATCTGCAAAGCTGTTTATCGCAGCCTCCTCTGCCTTTGTGTGAATCTTTTTCTTTCCATTTTTTTCTAAGCACTAGTTTTCTGTCTTCTCCTT
This sequence comes from Rhipicephalus microplus, assembly GCF_013339725.1. Classification (NCBI taxonomy): domain Eukaryota; kingdom Metazoa; phylum Arthropoda; class Arachnida; order Ixodida; family Ixodidae; genus Rhipicephalus; species Rhipicephalus microplus. The sequence goes on along the minus strand of NC_051175.1, from coordinate 105,524,355 downwards.
GTCCATCGCTAAACCTTCGCTCCCAGTTTACGCTGCTCGTTTCGCTGGAAGTTCAGCCTTGAATGCACGAAGGGCCACGCCAATATATCTCACCGTCCGCACACACTGACGTATATGGTATATACGATCCCGGCTTGTACGACAACTCCTGGTTTCGACCACACTAAGATCGGTGGCCCAAAATGCTTCCACCCAAATGAGCCGACAAAATCTTGGGATCGGAAATTGAAAAGGTGGATCTATCATTCTCTTCGCTCACTGTTCTTCTATAGCGGACTAGCTGGGAAAAGCTTTAGCCTTGTCTTAGATTCCTTGTAATTGTTGCGGGAGGGAGTTTTTATCAGGCCCTCGCCAGACTCTACGCCCCGTAATAGGGCAGAACAAAGCTCACGGATTGGATGGCAGGCTTCGATAAGAAGCAGCTTTCAATAGCAGGCTTCGATTCGACTTCCCGGATTTGATCTTCGGAGCTTGCCCCCTGTATACTCAGGTGAGCAAAAACAATCGTAAGGGTCCCAGCTTGGATTTTGTTGAAGTTCAGTGCTTAGTAGCTTGTTCGTGCTTAGCGTGATCGAGAGAATAGCGTAAGAAACGAGCCAAGCAGCCAATCACTGGCCGTAAAAAGGAAGTAATCGGGCTTTCTATTTATTTCGTTCGTAATAAAAACGATAATGCTAAGAAAAAAATAAAAAAATCAAGGGTACGTGTTACTCCATCCGGCGAATCCTGACTGGCGACATATATGAATCGCTTTAACGAGACACATTAGCTCTCATTCCTGTCCCAAAACTCACCGAAGATAATATGTTGATCTCCAAAGGGAGTACAATGATCTCCGAAGAGAGTACCGTGATTTTCAAAGGGAGTAAAATGATCTCCAAAGCGAGTGTAATGATTGATTTATGTGTGAAGTATAACGTCACAAAACCACCATATGATTATGAAAGACGCCATAGTGGAGGGATCCGAAAATTTCGACCACCTGGGGTACTTTAACGTGCACCCAAATCTCAGCACAAGGGCCTAGAACTTTTCAGCCTCCATCGGAAATGCAGTCAGCGCAGCCGGGATTCAATCCCGCGACCTGCGGGTCAGCAGCCAAGTAACTTAGCCACTTGACCACTGCGGTTGAGCGAGCATAATTATTTCCGTGGGAAGTATAATGATCTACACCGGGACGCGACTTCACTCTGCCGCCTGATTGTTGATATGTGGGATTTCGCGTCCCGAAACCACGATGTGATTATAAGAGAGGCTGTAGTGCAGCGCTGAAAATCCTGGACCTTTCCACTAACACGTGCTTCATAATCAGATCCTTCAAATTATTAATCAAGCAATTAGGGACAACATTCCACGGAAAAGAAAGCAAGGAAAGAAGCAAAGAAAAGAGTAACAGCAGGCTTCTTTGAAAAGCGATCAAACAAATAGAAAAGCGGTAAGCAGGATTCTTGACTGTAACAAAAGAGATAACACCCTATCATCACACACACAAAAAAATAATTTTCCGTGGAAAATTGCCCTCTCGTTTCAGAGGACATGTCCCAAGAGGACCTCGGCGTCATCGTGACATTCAATGGCTGTGGGAATTCCGTCCATACGTATCATTTTTCTCGACTTGCTTTGATCTATAGATAGGGTTTCAGACATGCAGCCCTGTCCGCCTCTTCGCTGTCTTCATCCACTGCCCCTTTCTTTTCAAAGTGTGCTGATGAGCTACAAGTACGTTACGGCCCTAAAGCACTTTTCAGGCGAGGTACCCCATGTGGTCACCACGAATTCAAATGTAAGCGTTCAATAAAACTCTGTACCTCAAAACCGGCGTTCAGACTTCCGTAATTCTGAAGATCAGTATCGATATGTTCCTCAAAAGCTGACGTCAGACCAACGTGTATACTATTATCTTCAGTGTGCTTCTTTTTACGTAAATGCACGCACAGAAAGCATGATGTTCCTAATAGACTTTGTTAATGAGCTCTCAATTATTATCCTACACAGTCTATGCGTATTTCTGCGATCAATTTTTTTTGTCTTCAACGAATACTTCCATGCCAGTTTAGAAAAGTCTAGAGCTTTTGAAAAGTGGGTAAAAGTCGGCCGTGCCTTCCAAGCGCCGATAAAGCATCCATAAAATTGTATCCGGGCAACTCATAGGAAGCACGTCATTGTTCTTTACTTTTTCTCCTTTTTTTGAGCCTTCACCACAGCTTTTTTTTTTTCACGTCTCCGGCATTGTTGACGTTTAAGCTGCAGAATATAATGATGTACCTACTTTGCTCGTCGATGTCGGAAGCTGTGAGATATTTTGTTCGTCTCTGTAAATTCATTTTTTTAGTACCAATAACCTGACGCCCCATCAACTTGCCTTTGATGCAAAGCGAAGTTCTCCGAAACGTGTGCGACTGCTGAGAATTTTCTCACGCATTTTTTTGCTGGTTGCTTGATTCGTAGTCCCTATAGTGAAACTGTGCAACCCGCCGCTTAAGATGACGGCAAGAAACAAGTACAAACCTGAATGAACATCGAATGAAATAAACAAAAAAAGAGAGAAATAAGTTTAAAACGAAAGCCGCATGGAGAATAAAATAAAAGAAATAAATTTTTTATTGCCGTTCATCCTGACGCCCGGCGTGAAGAGCTACGCAAAGGAGAATTTCAGCGTGCGACAGCCTGTTTCAGACGGGGAATTAAATATCGCATCACGTCATGAGGAGGGTTATTTATTGTGTCAACGCAGCGCTTTAGTGACTCAGTGATAAAATAATGTTTTGCGGTGTTGTTTGGTGTTCAGGTGTGGCGCTGTTGCTTATCGATTATGCGACGAGCTCTAATTGTGCTAGATATAACGTTTCACCGTACTTTCCCCATCCCACTACAGTGGAATATTTGTGCGTTGTGAATCCTGACACTTCGGCATACTTTAATTGTCCCTTAAAAAGCAGATAAAGTGGAATGACCCACAGTTTACTACAACTTGAGTCACCATGCGCAATTTTAATATGGGGTGAAATTTATGAACACACGCATCAGTTCCGATTAGGCTTCTATACGGTAAAAAAAATAATCCAGACAGCGTGCCTAAACAATTTTTCTTCTCAGCAATACAGTGTTGATGCATAATTTCCCGCAAAACGAGATTTTTTTTGTTCCTACAATAGTTCTAACGCTTTTGTGGCGTTGTTATAGACTGACTAAAAGAGCGGACATCATTCGGATTAAAACAAACTTTTGTACGATCGAATAACTCAACTTTTATTGCATGACTGCAGTGCCTTGAAGACAATCAATCTAAAAAAACTGCGTGCTAACTTGTTACATTTTTATAATGTTATTGGATAAAAAACGAGTGCGCTAAAGCTCTGCCAGCCTCCTAACTTTCGTGAATAAACTTATCAACTGCTACCACATTCATTTCGTGGAGAACTGAATGGGGGAAAATGTGATCGCGTATTCGAGGTTATTTTATCTCATCGCCCAAAAATATGGCATTTATCTCTCTCTCTCTCTCTCTCTCTCTCGTTTTTAGTACCCGAGACCAGTGTGCATTAAGCAAAGAATGAATTCAGTCGCACTACAGCAGTGTGTAGTAGGCGGGGCACAAGCTCAGTATGTACAGATAAATATGCATTGAACATCACATAAAGGTACTCGGAAGCTGACCCGCAGGGCGCGGGTTCGAATCCCGGCTGCGGCGGCTGCATTTCCGATGGAAGCGGAAATGTCTTAGGCCCGTGTGCTCAGATTTGGGTGCACGTTAAAGAACCCCAGGACGTCGAAATTTCCGGAGCCCTCCACTACGGCGTCTCTCATAATCAAATGGTGGTTTTGGGACGTTAAACCCCACATATCAATCAATCAACATCACATAAAGCGAAAACGCAGTCGCCAAGTGCGAGCGTGTCTTTCAATGGCAGATTACGTTTCTCTCACAAGTAATAGTTACGTCGGGCGAGCTTCGTGCACACATTTGGCAATGGACGAAATATATATCACGATCCGGCTGCAGTCAAACGCATTTTCTTTGCCTAAAACCAAATCATACCGCTCACAAAAAAGTGCCGCTGCGTAGATTAGTATGCGGGGCCACCCATATATCCACACTAGCGTGGTGGCGGTGCTTGTCTCATTTTTTAACTTCGTGCCGAAATCTCTGCGCGGGACGTGACGTATTTCAAAGCGTATTTTGTGGTAATTCGGTAACATTCGCACAGCGCATATTCCTGAAACTTGGCATGTTAACTCCATGGCTCCCGTCAGCGAACAATATACTTGATTTTTGCCTATTAGGAGCTGGTGAGCCCCTAATATACGCCATCAAAATCGACAACGTCACGGCGTTTGGTGCAGGAATCGCGCGCTTTCGGCGCATTGCTGATAGCGATAGTATAGCGAATTACCCGCAAAAACAACAATCTCCAAGAAAAGGCTCAACTATACCACTTCTTTCTTCTTATTCAACCGTTTGATTGGTGAATAGATTTTTCAGAGAGTAAACGCAAGAGGTATTTCGCGTGACCGCCCTTCGTTCGGTGAAGAGCAATTTCCTAAGTACTATATCTAACTTTACACCCGACCTCTCCAATCGAAAAGAAAGTCGAGAAAAGGATGTTAAAAGAAAGGAAGAGCGAGAAAGGAGGAGCGAGAAAGGAACAATGCAGTGCGGCCCGTAACAAGGCGAATCATTAGATCGACCTCGCAATAACTACCTCACTCCAAAGCGGAAAAAAAAAGTTTTCAATTCAATACACCCATTTGTAACTCGCTCTTATACCATGGACAACTGCAGGTTGACGGAGGGTGAAGCCGATTGGTTTAAAATGTTGGCGGACGGGAAAGCCAATTAGACGAGAAGGACCAGCACTGAATGTCCTGCTATTATCTGAATTTTAGAAAAAAAAGAAAGTAAACAGAAACGTTGCTACCTACGGGCAAAGCATGGAGGTGGCTTCGGATGGCAATTTCGGTGGACTGATCCGAAGTTCTGAAACCAGGAACCTAATATTTCGAACTCCACCCCTCGATCCCGGATAGCCGAACCGAACAAGTCGAAGCCATCGCAGCTCGACGGATAGTTTCTGCGCTATTACGCGAGCTCTGACTCTGCTACCCGCCAATCAGCGTAATTGGGGGGAAGCAATGAATCGGGATCGTAATGAGAAGAAGATAAAGTTCCTATAGCAATATCCAGAGTTCCCATAGGACGCACTGTTCAACACCTCAGTATCTATCCCTATATGAAAGTCATCCGTGTCTTTCGCCTGTATACTTTCCTTCTACGCTGTTTTGGTTTTCTCTTCTTCCCTGCATACGGTTACTTGCGTCCTTACGCGGCTAGCAAGGTGCCACCTTTAGGAAACGGAGGTTCTAGATCTAGCGGACGAAAATTCCAGAGTTGCCGTTACGTGGACTTGACGAGGCACCAGCACACAAACCAAAAGCAGGCAAAGCAGGCAAATCATTTAATATTATCACCAAATTTGTAGCTATAAAGAAAGCGAAGTGGTATTATGAACAGTGTATTAACTATAGTTATGGATAAATAAAACTATTTTTAAACGAGTAAGACCAGAAGTTTAAAAGTAGCAAGAAAATAGCCACGGCACCGACTGGTAATTTTCGCCGGTAAACATGACGAAAAGTAGCCGATTCGGCGCGAGGTAGCCACCAATGGCAACTCTGAATACAACGTAGAATCATTCAGGAATAAAGGAATTTGTAATCATCATCATCTTGACTCTGCCAACAGCAAGACAAAGGGCTCTCCCATGATCCGCCAGTCAACTCATTTCTGTGCTTGTTGCTGCAACTTCATACCCGCGAACTTCCTAATTTCACCTTCCCACCTCACTTTCTGCCTCCCCCTAAGCCACTTGGCGTCTCTGGGAATCCAGTCAGTTACCCTTAATACCCAGAAGTTATCCTGCCTATACGCGCTACATGCCCGGCCCATGTCCGTTTCTTCTTGATTTCAACTATGATGTCCCTAACCCCGCTCTTTTTCCCTCACCCACTCTGCTCTCTTGTATTTTAAGGTTATTTCTATAATTTTGCTTTCCATTCCTCGCTGGGTCATCCTGAATTTGAGCTGAACCTCTCCGTAAATCTCTCCAATTCTGCACCGTATAGGCAGGTACCAGCAAGATGCAGCTGTTATATACTTTCCTCTTGAGGGACAGTGGTAATTTACGGGTAATGAATTCAGAATGCTTGCCGAATGTTCTCCACCCTTTCTAATTCTTCCTGCTACATCAATCTCGGGGTTCTGCTCCGCGGTTACCATTTGTCCTAAGGAAACCCACTCTTTTACAACTTCAATTGGACTGCTACCTATCTGGAAGCGCTGTTCTCTTCCGAGCTTGTTGTAGATTGCTTTCTAATTTAAGAAAGTTTATTTTTAAGACCTGCCTTTTTCCTCTACGTGTCTAACTCTGTAATATGAATCGCAATTCGTCCCCTCAGTTACTGAGCAATACAATGTCAACGGTGAGGCGCAGGGAACTGAGGTACTCTCCATTAACTCGTACCCCCAACTCAGCCATATTGAAAGCCTCTGAAAACCCCCTGTAAGAGCGCGGTAAATAGTAGTGAGAAGACCGTATCCTGGCATCGTCTTACACCTTTCTGTATTGGTATTCTGTCGCCTTCTTTATGGAGAACTACGGTGAGAGTCGGTACACTGTAAATTTCTTCTAGGATGTTTATATATGCATGCTTCGTTGACGCCCTGATTCCACAGTGTTTGCATGACTGCTAATATTTATACTGAATTTCTATCCTTATTTAGCTCACTCTGAGAGGATATGAAAAAAAAAACGAAGCCGGATGTTACACACATGTTATTACGAACGAACGAAGCAATGAATGAATGGATGAGTGAACGGCAGTCGCTTTTTTTTCTTTTTCTTCAGGCTTCATAGCAGAGGTAAAATACTTGTGCCTATGTGTAGGCACGTGCGTATTTTAGCTATCTGGGCTCACGCGAACCTTGCCGTGTTGCTTGGACGACGAAGTGCCTGAATTGCAGTACGCTGTTCGATTCTTTCGCATTTTTTGCGCAAAAATATGGGAACCTCGTGAAGTCCACCACTGGGTTCTTCGGCGATGAACATGAAGCACTTCGGATATCTGCCAGAAGCTGCAACATCTGCGGCGTTACCTTCCAAAAAGCGGACGGGCCCTTACTGCGACAGCAGTAAAGGGCCGTTCCACGCGCTTCCCGCACAGCCGCAACGCACGTGCCGAGACCCCTATCACACGCAAGTGTGGGGACAAATAAGCCAATTGGCGATGCTGCGGAGGGTGAGAGAGCGTCGCCAATTGGCTTATTTGTTCCCCGCTTGCGTTTGGTAGGGGGTCCCGGCACGTGCGTTGCGGCTGTGCGGGAAGCGCGTGGACGGCCTTAAGGGTATATTCACGCGCTATCCCTAGGGCCTGACCGCACATGGCGGGTTACCCTACGCACTCACGTGGAGGGCGTAGCGGCTTTGTCGCCCTTCGCTTGCAGGTAGTAGGTGTCTGGGCACGGGTGGTGCGGCTGTGCGGATAGCGCGTGGATATGCCCTATGTGGGCCCGTCCACTTCCTGGACACTTCAAGCGCTTCCATTTTTTCCAACCAGCGATTGCGCTGAAAGAAGCTACGCGGGGGCGCACGGGGGGTAAGGGGGCCATGACAACAAAACAAGAAACTCAGTTCCTTCGTCAGCACGCGTCTTGACCTTGAACTGTAGTGTACAGTATTAATTCTAGTACACCATACCATGAGCACCTTCCGTTCCTTCTAGAGCGCAGCACTTAAGGCCTGATCACACGTACCAGCTGCAGCGCGTCAGCGCGTGTCAAATTGACGTGGCACCGCGTCTTCTCCCTAATGACAAAAGCGGGCACGAAGCTTCCCGTAGCCTCGTGCCCACTGTCTCCACAACAATAGGGTGCTGTGCCTCATCAAAAAGTCACACGCTGACGCACTGCAGGCACCCGTTCCCGCGTTGAGTGGCGTCGTCGTTGTCGGCGTTACCAACACAGCGAACGAGGACGAAAGAGAGATTTATGGGGAAAAAAAGAGTTCCATCTCGAGAGCCAATTAGCCGCTACGTTATCGTCTGCAATGCCTAGTGACGCTTCGCCCTTGTTGCGACAGCGGAACGCAAGCCTCTCGCGCACGGGCAACAGAAAGGGGGTTGTTGTTGGTGGTTGTTGGTGGAAAGGGGGTTGTTGTTGGTCATTTATTAACCATTAAATGGTAATAGAGAGATGATTGGGTTGGGGCCTTAGTGACCTCATCCCCTCGCCAAACTGTAAGTGAAACCCATATTCCGGAGCTTCATTGGCAAGCAACGCCGCCCACCCCGTGGACCTTGATAGAAGAAGACGTGCGTTAATCGAAGAGACACTATGTGTGTGAAATGCTCTAACGGACTCTTAAGGGGCCCTTTTAGACCTAATGGTTGAACGAAAACCTTTGTTGTCGAAGCTCGTCATAGTTCCTAGTCGGAGCACATGTACGAGACAACTAAGCTCTATACTATCTATAAAGCGTACATGGCACGCATATGGTTTAAAAAATTAATGAAACGAAATACCTCAATGCATTGCAAACACTGACTCACAACCCCCATCAAGTGAACTATATGACATAACAAAAGGTTAACAAGAACGGAATGAAACACAGTTAACCAGAACATTATAGGAGTACCATAAAAGACGCTACGCAGAAACGCCATCAACATGCAATCAAATTGGAAAAGTCTGTGCACAAATAAAAATTTGAGGAGTGGCGGTTAAGGAAGAAAGGAATGAAGCAACAAAAGGGAGAAGGCAGGGAGGTTAACCAGAAAGACATTCGGTTGGCTACCCTACACTGGGGGATTAGGAAAGGGGACAAGAGAGACGAGAAAGAGGGATAGAGGGAAAAGAGAAAAAAGGGTGGGGGAGAGACTGACAGTAATTTCACTGCAGCGTGTAGAACTCTACCACATGTCAGAGGCATTCAGACAAGCCTGTCTTTCTGTGGCGGTTAACCAGAGCAAACAAAACAAACGGCCTGAACGGCGTAACAACACCGATGTTTCACCACCCATCAATCAAAGCATATGACTGAAGAAAACGTTAACGACAAAATAGAAGACTCAACCAGAACGAAGTCGAAAGTCAGGATTGATGATCCGATGCACACTGATCCCCCATCATCAGCATTCACTTCGTGGATATAAAACAATTTTCGCAATGCGGCGTAGTGTTCGTGTCAGTCTGCTGCGGCAGAAATTTTCGACTCGAGGCTCGATACGAACGTTAACGCAAAAAAAAAAAAACCGTCTATTCTCATTCGCACCGCGTAGCGTCGCCTTGATGCATGAACCTTTGCAAAACTTATGCACCCCCAAAAATCAAAACGCTTAAGCATGTGCGCTCGAAATACGTTTTAGAAAGTATCGTAATAGTCGGTGAGTGTGCAAAAAAACTGCAGTTGGTCCCCAATAGACGCGAGTAAGCTTAACGTCTCCTGGTTAGGCCCACTCGGTGACCATCAGGTGACCATCAGCTTACGGCCCTTGGGGTGTCTGGTGCAGTAATTTGGGTATATGACATCATTTGTAGAGAAAAGAGAGAGCGCGATCCTTAACTTCTTTTGCGAAATAATTTTAAATGACAAGCAGCATGCACCGCTATGATGTTCGGCATGCGTGTTCTCGGCAGCCTCACCTCACGATTGCCAAAGTTTTTTCGCAATGCCCAAGGCACTTTGCCGGGACTTTTCCGGCTCATCCCCATTTTCCTAACTGTTGCTACATGAACTTCTCCGGCAAAGCTGCTCCACTATCGCGTTGATAGTTGAACAAAGGAATGCATTTTTTTTTTCATCTTCTTTTTCTTTTACATGCCCTTTCACATTCCCAACTACACGGTAGCGTACCGGAGGCCTCCGCTGCTAACTTTGCCGTATTTCTTTTATCTCTCTCTTTCCGGTTCTATATCACTATGCGTCTGTTGGTTCCGTAAGCGAATGGCTCACGTTAACATAGCCCTCATTCCCTCCAATGCTTACGTGTTACGGCTTGAATATGTCTTGGAGGATTCCACGTCACTTCTCCGTGGAATCTAAACAATTGATTGTTTTATTTTACGAGCAAAGCGCGAGCGGAGTCTGTTTGCACACGCAAGTATACCACGTTAGTATATCCGTTCTGTATGGAAGAGGTGGTGGACTTTGTCCAATAGGCAGTGACAGTTGACGGACTTGGCGGAATAGCGAGCTTAGCGTAATTAATAGTGGGATTGAAATGTGCATGCGCCATACACGGTGAACGATAAGCCGCGTTTACCGTACGCACGCAATTTTAGGGGCGAAGATCCTTAGGGCGTGGGCTATGCGTCCCCTGTAGCCTGTATGTAGCCACCTCTAGTTTAGTTCTTGCAGTGTTCACTAGATGGCGGTACCGTCCCCTGTATGTAGCCACCTCTAGTTTGGTTCTTGCAGTGTTCACTAGATGGCGGTATCGTCTCCTGTATGTAGCCACCTCTCGTTTAGTTCTTGTAGTGTTTACTAGATGGTGGTACTTGTAGCTGATGATGAAAAGATGCAAGATGTTATAAACTAGAAAGCGGTACTTGTAGTTGATGAAAGACGCGATATCTTATAAAATAGGAATGATGTCACATATGGCGCGTGTCATTGCTTGAAGGCAATCGTTCGATTTAGTGCGGCGACGTACGCTAGGGGGAGCGATGTAATAAAATCGAGTGGGCAAAATGTACAGAGGATTCATGGTTTACCAGGTTTACCTCCGGAGCTTCGCCCACTCATCATCATTCACTTCGTGGATATGGCGGAATTTTTTGTAGAGTTCTATGGCCCACGTACCGCATGTAGAGCATGGCGGCTGTTTTGGGCGCCCGCGTCGAGCTGACGCTATAGCATTGCTATAAAGAATTCAATTTGACCTGGGCGAATGACCCTGTTAAATTTTCGCTCGCCGTCATGAAACTATGACGATACAGTATTATGTATAATTTAGCAAATTTCTTGAGATCACTTCCCATTTCAAACGTTTCAAGGTCAAATAAGATAATCGCTGTAAATTGTTTAAAGAACCCCAGGTGGTCAAAATTTCCGGATCCCTTTACTACGGCGTCTCTCACAATAATATGATATTTTTGGGACGTTAAACCCCACATATCAATCAATCAGTCAATCAATCAAATAATAAATAAATCAATCAAATAAATCTGATGTATACAAACATACGCTTTTGGTGCGTGGTTGTTGTGTATTTAATTCTGTTATCACTAAAAGAAAGTAGTAATGGTGCTACAGGAGGGTGTTATAGGCACTCACTTTCCACTTCTGTATTTTTTTACTCCGTTTCTAACTCTTTCATTCTCCGCTAGGTAACGCCGCCGCCACAGCATGGAATTTAAGCTTGGGAACGCAAACGCTATCATGCTGTACTAAAATGTACTCCGTAACGAACGTCTGCGACACGGTAACACTATTCCCTGAACTCTTGCTGTCACGCAAGAGTTCAGGGAATAGTGTTACCGTGTTGCCTAAAGAGTTCTCGCACACGTTCGCTGAAAGTTTGGGTAAACAAAGCAGGACAGTTTCGAAACGGTTATCAGTCCAAGAGTCACGTCAAAACATTGCCGAATAGCTGTAGATACGGCAAAACACAATCGTTCTTTGGGGCCGCTACTTTGGGAGTTATATTGCTAGGCGATCTCTGTCATAACTCTTGTCACGGAACAGAGGCCGACACTCATGCTACACTTAGTCAATAATGATGAGGCTAGTCTGTCGCCACGCCTCCAACCATAGTACGGTCATGTCTCACTCGCTTTATTTTTCTTTAACGATACGAGGTCACTACTTTCCTGGTGGGAACGCGATGTTTCACTTATGGGCGCGTGTAGATGGTAAGCGTAAATACTGGGAACGCAGCTCGAACGTAACGAGCTGCACGCCATGCTCTGTAACGACGCTTTCAAAGGGAAGTGAGTCACAATGTTTGCATACCTTTGCTTAGTCGACTTGTTCTATATGACACTCAACAGGTGCAAAAGCCAAGTAACTGCGTGGGAGAAGCAATAGAAAAGCCCGAGAGATAAGAAGTAAGTTCACTCAACGGGTACTGGACTTAAACAAAAGAAAAAGAAATAAGGACGGGTGAGTGCAATACACAAAAGGCAGCAGGTCACCATTGAAAAGCAGGGCAAAATAAAAAGAACGGGAGAACAGCTTACAGAAAGCAACGCAGCGAGTGGCGTGTATAAGCCCTAATTAAAAATTAAAATGGCAGTAAAGAATACATGTAGGCGGATCCCTTTGGTCTGTGGGTTACCTGCAGCGATGATAGGACGTGCAGCTGCAAACAAAGTCGTTGGTGCAGAACTGCTTATTTCTTCGAACGCACATCTTTCACCTTTGGCGTGCTACAGCCGTGAACTTTATATTCATCCCTTGGAGTCGATATGAGTTTAGAGCACAGGTGCACGCAGCAGGATGAACCCTAAAGAACGATGCATTCTTTGTCAACAAACACGGTCTTTAAAAACTGATATATCTGTATTTGTCCGAAGCCTCGAGTCTCGCGACGATGGCCGAGGCAGTGAACCACATTGTGCGATCTCGCAACCAAGAACGCGCACTTTGCCATGGCGCGAGGGCACAGCTATTTCTACGCGGGTCTTGGCGAGAAAATCGCTTTCGCCGTACTATTCCTGGAAGGCCTAGCTGCCTTCCTTCTAGGGCCAGCGACTACTGATGAGCGCGTGCTTCACTTGATGACTTCAGTACGAGAATTTCGAGACTCTCCTGTTGCCATCATTGCGGCGGGCAGCCTTTCGAGCAACGTTCTTCGCAACTTGAACATTTCTTCGACGCTGTGGAGCTGTGAGGGCATAAACAGCAGATGCTACCGATCGCTTCTGCGGTACATCACGCCAACTACTCCTTTTCCGCGGCATAGTTTCGTCTTCGCCCCTTGGCGCAGAGGCTTACCGAAAGGAATTCTCGAAGAGGTTAAACGACTGGACGTGTCACACCCATACATCTACTGGGTTTTTACTGTCCGTGAGCACTCGGATGTAGACGCCGTTCTTATGAGTAACTCCTGCCAAGTCGTCACAGTCGCGGAAAAGGACATCAGGATCGCTGCCGATGGATACAAGAATTGCAGTAAACGAGCATCTCACTCAGGCCTTGAATGGCAGGCATTGCTAGGTACCGCGGAATCAGAAGCGTATTATCCTCGCGACCAAAGATTCGATTACGCGTTCAGTTACGAGAAGCTTCATCGTAAATGCACAGACAAGGGGCCTGTTGCTTATTTGGACATAGCATTGACAATGTTGAAGATCCGGAATCCCGAAGGTGTGGCTCTTTTAGAAGCCTATTCGGCCATTAACAGTACACTTTATTTACAGTGCTCAGATGTCATATCTGGTGAAACCCTGCTACACGAAAAACGTGTCGACTTCCTCCTCCACGGCTGGTTCGAGAAAGAGTCGACGTCTGTGTACGAGTATTTATACGCTTTATATTTACCTACATCTTTTTGCTTCTACAGTCGTTCTCGACTACCAGTTCCACCTTCTGTTTCAGACTCCTGGATGTTCTTTTCGTTGTGTTTTGTTTGCTTGCTCCCTCTGTGCTTCGCAATCATTTTCCTGATTCACACTCAGAGAACCATCCGTCCAAATGAACGCATTTCGTCGTCCACTGTCATCATGGTCCTGATAAGCACCTTTCTTGGTCGGAGTCCCCAGGGTTTGAACATCGCTGGTTCAGCGACGAGGCTGGCTGTTACGACGTGGTTACTGGCGATGTTCTTTATCGGGAACTACTTACAGAGCAGCATCACAGCGTCCAGGAGTGTTCCACAGTACTCACCTGATATTAGAAACCAGAAGCAAATGTTGAAGCATTTGGACGAAGGTACCTTGGATCCGTGTGTGCCACAACGTTTGCCTCGATTGCGAAAGCAAGATAATATTCAGGCTTTTTACAAGCCGCTGGCCAACGTTCTCGCGGACGACAAATGTCAGTCGAGCTGCTTCGACGAGTTCGGGTTCGATTGCATGGAGAAAGCACGCCGGGGAACGCATATATATTTCAGTAAATGCCTAGAAACTGAACTTCGTATTGCGTTCAAGTATTCGCTGATGGTCGGGGAAGAAACTCTGGGAACCACGCTCGTACATTCTTCTGTGCACGCCCGCTCTCCGTTCAGGTAAATCTGTTACATATTTTGAAAAAAGTAAACGCATGAGTACTCCGGAATGTTTTGTATCAACGAGTTTGGAGCGTTTTCAAATCGCCTGTACCAGATGAACCAGTTGAAGCGTGGTATACCCTGCCAGTTTATTCAGCGATACAGCTATGACGTCTCCTGGACCAAGGCGCACTCTTCAAATGGTTCGCATAAAGATCTACACGAATTCAGCGATCTTGCAGCACTCTCCATTTCTTGTGGTCCCACGGGCGGGTGGAGAGGGAGGTGGGGGGTGGTGCACATTGTTTTTTCTGCTACCCTGTGTACCCTCCACAGGCGCGCCTATTTCTGAACTTCTCGTACCCCGCAGTAAGGTTCACAGTGGTGCACGCGAAAAGAATTTATTGATTGATTGATTCGATTTGCATGCATGAGCACACAAGGGCACAAGGATACAGAGAAAAGAGGGAGAGAGCAAGCTGTCAATTTAATTGCCACCTGGAGGGGCACAATGCCTGCATCCTTTTTCGGAAGTAGGGTGGAGATAAAGGAAAGCACGATAGGTGGAGAGAAAGAACAAAGGAGATGGAGAAGCAAATTAAAAAGGCACTAATACTTAGACCAGCATTAGTAAACACAAATAAACAGCGTCTATGAACGGGGGCCAGGTCAGTTTTGTCCATGAAAGTCAGTAGATCCAGAAGGACCTGGTCGCGTCGAGAAACACAACCTCTCGGAAAGAGGTAATCATCTGGGGTCATGCACCCAAGGGGCCCTGCAACACTTTTTGAGCATGGTCCGAAAACGCTGCCGTTCGGCAGTTGAGGCTCCCAAGAACACGCGAGCCGAATATAACGTAGCACGCGGCCTGCAATTCACAATACGTCATCCAATTCAGTTAAAAATTCATTTCTCTACTCTTGACAAATGACGAAGGAAGCTCGAAAATCATTCGCAAAAGGCCTTTCATTATCCATTGACTGATTTGGACATGGCGCGCTAGGTCGTTACAGGGATCGCCGCAGGAGGCCGCTACATGTCCACACGTGCCCACGCGATCACATTGAAAAAACTACGTAATCGAAGAAAAAAAAAGAAACAAAAGTGCTCAAGGTCACGAGGCACGCCCACGTGTTTTCTTTGTTTAAGACAAACCTTCCTCCTCCCGCCCTCCTGGTTAGCTTCCAGCGCTTTCATCGGTACGAGAAAAGAGAGAATGTGAGGGCAATGTGCGAAAAGTCTTCGTAATTCCACTTGTACAAGACAGAATCTTAAATCTTTTTGTGACGTTAAATACATGAAACAATAAGCTCTTATAGAGAATCCATTCCATGGTTACTTTATGATGCAACATTTTGTAGATGAAGAAAACAGAGGAGGTGCGAATATCAAGGGTGGGTTCCCCATACCAGGACACCAGTGGCTGCTGCAGCTCACCGGACTTGATAAAAAAAGTGTTTCAGGGCCCCTTTAAGTCCCAGGCATATATGTAATTCAATTAGCAAGGCCTACTGCATAGCAGTGCAGGACAGTGAACTATTAGATTTTCAAGTGTCCCGCAGGAGCCACAAGCAGTGCACAACGAACTGTCCACACGCCCTCGACAGCATATTAGTTCGCGCACAAACACAGAGTCTACTTTTAGTTTACATAGGAGCGCTCTGAAACAACGAGGCAAGCAAGCCATGGCCACGAACACGGGAAGAGAACGATCCGTTCACCACATGCTGGTCTGGGGGATTCTTTAATCATATTTTATAAATAACGTATACCCAGATATTTCTTCTGTTTGTGTGCATGTGTGTTTGGGTGGTTGTGTGTATGTGTGTGTGTGTTCATATAGCCTGCAGTCAGGTTCATTTAACTTGCAGTCGGCGCACGCACTTGACTCACTGCAGGTACCAACATAGGCGGCTACTGATGGCAGTCCACGAATCCGGAATCTGGATGCGTTCCACCTCTGCCGAACACTTCCCTCCTGTGGATCGTGGCGTCACGTCTTTCGATGTACCTTTGCAAGATTACCTGAGTGTTCTTTACGCTGGTTTCGCTCTATCGCTTGTGACGCTGATGATAGAAATACTCGCACTGAGTGTTACGACGGCAACAGCGAATGGGTGGTTCCTAGTCTATCGGTACCGTTGTTGATCTTTGTGTTCATCTTTGGTTCACAGCGACGTCTCACATAACTCCATGGCATCGTCGTCGTCGTAGTGGTTGCGGGGGTAGTAGTAGTAGTAGTAGTAGTAGTAGTAGTAGTAGTAGTAGTAGTAGTAGTAGTAGTAGTAGTAGTAGTAGTAGTAGTAGTAGTAGATCTAGACGCAGTAGAAACAGCAGTAATAAAACTGAAAGAGGAGAAATATTTTGAAGGTCTCGTCTGTATATTTTATAGAAAACCGAATGTCTCGAACAGACAAATACGTCAGGAAAAGCAGAACGGCCATTAACTGTTGTTTTTAACTCAGTGTTTCAGTATTGACATAAATTGAAATGAGCTAAAGTATACGAGAGATTACCTTTTCTTTCACTGGGGCATGACCAATGGAAAGGCTTAATTAGTGTTTGTGAGGTACAATTCAAATTCACGCCAATAAAACTATACTACATATGAGTTGGTGTGGCACATGAAACTCCAGATATTACAGGTAATGATAGAAAGGCCCTCTATGGTTCTCCTGGCATAGTTGTTTCTTTGATTCATTTGGTTCTGTGTAGTATAGTAGCAGTATAAATGGTAGTCGTAGTAGTAGTAGTAGTAGTTGTTGTTGTTGTTATCGCCGTATTAGTAAATGTACTAGTGGCAGTAGTAGTATCAGCAGTAGTAGTAGTGTTAGTAGTAGTAGCAGTACTTGATGTAATAGTAATAGAAGTAGTTTTTTCCCTAGAAGTTGTTGTAGCAGGTTGTTGCTGTTGTAGTAGTAGCAGTAAGTGTATCTGTGGAAGTAGCAGTAGGTGTAGAAGTAGCAGTAGCAGTTGTAGTAGTAATAATAGCAGTAGTAGTAGTACTAATACTACTATTACGCTTACTATCACTTGCTGTTGTAACAGTATCAGTAGTGTAGTAGTAGCAGTTGCAGTAGTAGTTGTAGTAGGTTGTTGCTGTCGCAGTGTAGCAGTGTTGGTCGAAGTAGCTGTTCTTGTTGTCGTAGTAGTAATGGTAGTAGTGATAGTAGTAGTAGTTGCTAGTATTCTAGTCGTAATAGTAATAGAAGTAGTAGCAATAGTGTAGTAGGAGTAGGAGTAGTTGTATTTATTGTTGTCGTAGTAGTGACAGCAGCAGCAGGAGCATTACACGTATTGCAGGTCACGTTTGTACAAGGACGAAGGAATTAGCAAATAAATGAAACTAATATGCGGTGATGTTCAAGGTGGTAATGAACGCTGAAGATATCGATGCACGTGATCTGACACTCTCATAGCGTTGCTTTGGGAACTGGCGTTTTCTTGTTGGTTTCACCGTTGCCTTTGATTTCCTTCAGTTATTTATAGGTGGTTATTGTTTTCATGGCTCTTGATGCAGTGATTCTTCTTGCTGTCTGGTTTGTAAAACGAGTTTCTCTTGCTGCCGTGTATTTCCTGGGGGTGAGAAATAAATTATATTCCCTTTTTGTGGCACTTCTCTCGCATCCGATTCATGCCGCATTCCGCCAGATTATGTGCATGCGAGGTGACAGATAAGAAAGCCACAATCCCAGCCGAAAGTGCACGTAGACATATAATGAACTAGAAAAGGAACTGTATGGAGTAGTTAGCTAGTAGGCGCGTTTCCTTGAAAGCAGTGAGTGATGTGTTGCCATCTTACGGCTGGCGTGAAGCTGCGTAGCGCAGCTGCTTTTCTCCACAGGGACCATTCCTAATTTTCGTGTCACTCTATGATGAACCCGCGTTATGGTGGCCCGCATGGCGTGCTCCAACAAGTGTTCGCGACGAGTAACTGAAACAGAAACTTCAGTGAACTCATGGTGTGTGTTATACTTGCAAGGAGGCGTTAACATCAGACGAGGTGCCAGTGAGGAACGGCACTTTAAGTCGACCGATGCGTGCCTTCGTATATGCTACTCAAAGTTCTTTTAGGTGGGATACATACATACATACATACATACATACATACATACATACATACATACATACATACATACATACATACATACATACATACATACATACATACATACATACATACATACATACATACATACATACATACATACATACATACATACATACATACATGCATACATACATACATACATACATACATACATACAGGCAGACAGGCACACAGGCACACAGGCACACAGGCAGACAGGCAGATGCGTTAGATGGATCGAGCTGGCGGTGAGAGAGAGAGAGAGAGAGATAAAGATACAAGGAAAGGCAGGGAGGTTAACCAGACGCACATCCGGTTTGCTACCCTGCACTGGGGAAGGGATAAAGGGGAGAAAAGAGGTTGCAGAAAGATGAGAAGGTACACACAATCACGAGCACACTCGGGGAGCACACACAGTCTACAGGCGGTCGCTCAGGTTTGTTGACTTAAGGTAAAGTAGCAGTGCTTTAGTTGCTTTCTGCGCAACTGAGGCAGATGCCCAAGGTCCTAGTATCTTCTGCACACAAAATGGTCCGGGGTCAAGTCGATTTAAAACCATCCGTAGCTGGCATCGCTGTGCGTCGTAGCAAGCACAGCTGCACAGGACGTGTTCGATGGTCTCTTCATCTAAGCAGTAGTCGCATGTAGGAGTGTCTGCCATACCAATGCGAAAGGAGTACACCTTTGTGAATGCAACACCCAACCAAAGGCGGCATAACCGCACACAAAGACAGGCGGGTCCCGAGCTGAAAGCCCGCGAAGCTTCGCCCCACTAATCATCATTCACTCCATCGATATGCTGTGAATTTTGTTTCGGTACCCTCGTCGTAACGAGTACCGGAGAATTGAAAAGCAAACCGAAAAAATCTACCTGTAACTTCGGCAAACCAACGAATGAGTCTCGTGCCATGATTTTCGCAGCCTCTGCTTTGTCCTTTTCTCGGCGGCCTATACGCTTATACCGTGACTTATTTGGCCCAGTGAGCTCTCCCGGGTTTCTTACCATATCCTTGACCAATAGTGACGTTTTACGTATTGCCAGGGGGCAGCAGCGAGCCGCGGCAGTGCACTTTGTCCTGATTAAGGTCGCACAACGTCCAAGTTGCGTTATTCTCGGTTTCTACTTTGCAGACAAGATATTGACCGCGTCGAGGCTTCGCCGGTGAGCAATAGCCGCTCGATCTGTGCTTTTGCGGTTGAGTACTGTATAAGCTATTGCGACATGTAAACGGAGAACCGTACTCGAAGAGGTCTCACTTCGAAGCCCCGCCACGGTGGTCTAGTGGCTAAGGAACTCGGCTGATGACCCGCAGGTCGCGGGATCGAACCCGGCCTTCCGCGGCTGCATTCGCGATGGAGGCGGAAATCCTGTAGGCCCGTGTGCTCAGATGCGAGTGCACGTTAAAGAAACCCAGGTGGTCTAAATTTCCGGAGCCCTCCACTACGGCGTCTCTCATAATCATATGGTGGTTTTGGGACGTTAAATCCCACATATCAATCAATCATGAGGTCTTACTTTGAATTAAGGCACCAAGATCAAGCAGCCTATCTCACACGAAGAACGGTCGGTGTTTAGGGGCGTGAAGCAACGCAGGCACGTAGCCAGAATTTTTTGCCAGGCCTCAATGTTTGAAAGTTTTTTTCATGGCAGATCAAAATAAAGTTGCCGAGAATACGGAAGGTGCATAATTATCACCATAAAATTTGAACAATGTGGATTGCAGCACAAGAGGCAAGTTAATCAGGTATGGAAAGCGAAATTTGAAAGGTGAAAGATCTAGTTTTGTTCTATAGTGCTTATTGAGAGGTTCGTACTTGTCGTTAGCTCAGCTATTCTTACTATCTTAAATAATACTTTGCCTCATGAGGTTGTCAGTGACCACAAATCAGTACAAAATTTACCTAACAATGGAGATTTGCATTCCCAAGCCCGGTACTACAATACAACTGTCCATGTTACAGCACTGTTTGAACGCCATAAATGGGTAACCTACAGGAGCTCTCTACGCTTAAATACGGGTTCATGCATCAAGGTGACCATTCAAGTCAGTGAGCACTTCAAGTACAACTGTCCCGATCGCAAAGGAAAAGCTGATAGGTAACAAAACACCAGAAACATTCGAAAACACCTATTCATGGTAAATATTTTAAAAGAAAACGAAGTTTATTAACCTTCAAAGAAGAGATGAGGAGAAAAGCGCACATAACACGAATAATCCCTAAGTACTTCCATGCTTGTCTTTCTTCGCATTTGCGCAAAACAGGGGACGCGAAGTATTAGGTAAGTAGGAGTTATGGGCCCAGGCTAACGGAACGCAACAAGATATATAGAAACGTGATCACGGTACCATAACAGTCTGATAAAGCGCGGCAACTAAATATTTCTTCGAACCATCGACTGATATGGTTAAGAACTTTCCGAAACAAACGCTAAGCGATGTTGACGGCAGCACCAGTTCACGTGACAGTGGGTTATGTAGGTAGACAAAACGTAAGATGATAGTAACGGAATATCAGCAACGCCTACGTCCAGAGAGGTCCCATATGTTTCTTTGCGCGTGCGCGAGAAGGGGAGAGAGGGGAAGCGACAGGTGGTAGTCCAAATTAGATCAAAGAGAACCAGGCCTTGGGCAAGTTCTTGTGAACGCCGATATCTATGACTACATGGTGCCTCAGGGTGCAGATGCGTCGATTCCATGCATAATGCATGCAAAGCACTGGTCGCGTACCCGTTAGCCGCGTGCTGGAACACCTCATCGATCTTTCTTGCTACTTTACGTGCGCACGTGCTACAAGGCGCGCGTGCGCAAAACCAATTAGGTGATTAATTCGCGCATCACTGCTCATGACGCAGGGAAGCTTCGAAACGTTTGCTGCCAAGGTCGTTAGTTAAAACGCAATCGTGTCGCCACGTGTGTTCACTGCTGTCGTCAGAAAAGAAAAAGTGACGTTTCTAGTCTGTTTCATCGTCCGCAAAAAAAAAAAGAAGTCCTTGTGCATCGAACTTCAGTAAGTAGTAATAGTAATATTTGTTATGCTTTTACGTCCCGAAACGATGATATGATGACGGGACATGCCGTACTGGAGGGCTCCGCAGATTCCGACTGCTGGTGGCCATTTGTCGCACACCCAAATTTGAGCACATGGACATCTAGCATTGTAGTTTTCTTGTAAAATGTCACGGCCATGGCCGGCATTCTATCCTGTGACCTGCATGTGGGTCAGCAACAGAGCACCAAAATCACGATACTAGGACGATGGCTTAATTAAACTATAGTAAATGAGGATAAATGATTGGGCGATTGAGATCATGGTTTACAGAGCTATAGGGCATAAAATAGAGACCAGATTCTCGTGTCGTCTGGTCTCTTTAGTGCGCGTTCATTTGCGCTGCGAATAATCAAGGAATTGCATTAATTAACATACGACCCATTCAGATTAAAATGAGTTGTCTAAATATGTTCCTTAATACATTACCTTTTAATCTTATTTATGTGCCCAGCTAAACCTCTCTGGACAGCAAGTTGTGGGGGGCAGAGAACGGAAAATACAGTAAACTACGCCGAGCAAGGCAACCATGCATCAGACCAAGACGGATAAATTGGGCAGCACAAGCTTTTCGTGGCTCTGCGGTGTGTTAACCCAGGGAGTTTCAGTTTCGTGGAGGTTTTTCTAGGTTTTTTTAGTGGCAACGGGTGAGCACGATTATTTGGACCCATTATTTGAGCCGGTACGGACTTTGCATGAGTACATGTGTGAACCAAGTCCTCTGCAAGCCTGACTGAGCTGACTGCAGAGCAGTGTCGCTAAACTAATCGGTCAAAAGGTAGCCAAGCTGCCGTCTTTACCAATTGGTGTCAGAAAAATGCGTTTATTGAAAGGCTTGAAGTAATGTTGGCTCGGCTACATTGCTATAGCTTCTTTAACTTTTTGCAAGTAGTTCGAATGACGTCAAGTAATTGTAAGCTCCTTCCTGTTCGTGACATTCATGTGTCCGCGGTTTGAAACTTTGATTCTTTACTTCTAATACTGTCCCTCAGACGCATCGGGTGGAATGAATACTTTTGAAAATCCGTGCAGGAACTATCACTGTAGCCCAATTTTCGGCAAGTGAACTTTTCTTCGTCTAAGCAACGCTGTTGCCCCGACGAAGACAACTCAACTTGCCGAAACACTGTATCTAGTGACGTTATATCATGAAAAAAAAAAAAATGTGATGGCTGCAAAACTCTCTCAGCCTCTGCAATTCAGTCTCATTTGTTAGTCAAGTTCTGCAAGAAAACTATGTGCGCCGTCATAACGGAGTCAAATACTATGTGTCCTACTCGTGATTGTTGATAATATTTTACATTGGTTCGAATATTCTAGATTCTAGGTTTCCTCATTGCGTCCACATGTCAGTTGTAAATTTAGGCTGCTTTTATAGCAATTTTATAGCAATTTTACAGCAATCATAGCAATTGTTCATTGTTTATTGCTTTTATAGATTGACGCTTTCGCGCTACGTGTATGTCTGTTTCTTTATACAAAACGTGAAATAAAAATTTACTTTATTTGTCGACTGAGCTTCGTCTTACTGAAAAATCAGTCAGCCGAAGTTTCACCACTTGAAAACACACGAACAAAATTTAAAAATATATAAATAACAAAATTCTGCCAATGGCTACATCGCCCAAGCGGGCAGCGGACCTGATATAGAAGGCGAGAGTGCAATGCGCTCGCATGCGAAGTGAGAAAGGAGACTCTTCAACACCGACCCTTTTTCTCTTGGTTCTCACCTTTTCCCTCTGTTTGTTGACCTCACAAGGGACGTCATTTAAGAAATGCTCTGCTTATGGTTCATTTCTGGTTAGATGCCCGGCAGCTGCCAGTGGTAAAAGCAGTGCTGCCGCTGCGTATCGGCATGCAAGAGTGCGCGCGTACACATGGTAGGTTGAGGGAGTTTCCGCCGCCTGGCAGAGTACGAGACGATTAACGACAGATATCTCCAGCAAACTTGTTAACAACGCAACGCCATAAACGCAGTACAAAGAAGGTGCAAAAGAGACAGAAAAGACGGCGCTGCATGGTCATGAAGGTTTTAGTTAACACATAGAAGAGAACCCCCCTTTTGCTCGATCCCTGTCCTGTGTTTCTGGTGTTGCATTTTAAACAAGTTCACTATGGATGTCAACCAACTGGTTCAACTTACCATCTTACTGCGATATATGTAGTACATGGCAGTCGGAGCATATTTCATCCTGGCGTCACGTGAACCAACTGTAGGCGTCACGAATTGTGAAGCAAAATCGGAAAATGGCAGGGAAAGATAACGAACTCGCTTTTTGGTAATTTTTGATGCAGTTGAATAGTGTATTTTAGAAATATATGGTACTACTGAATCACTACGAAGGCCAGCCAACATCACGAAGTATTTTTTATAGTGGTGTTGTGACCCATCATCGTCGCCTGGTAGTGTCTGGTAACAGGCACTACCAGGCGACATAACGACCAAAAAGCGCAATGACCGAAAAAAAAGCTAACTGGAATGGTAATTCCGTACCACAGGTGGTATGGTATTACTGTAACTACGCTAAAATTCCGATAACATTCGGCGAAACCTCATTGTCTGGGCTTGATTTTCGCAGTCCACTTCGGTGGATCAATGGCTAGGGTTATTTGCTGCTGATCCAAAGGTCACAGGTTCGATACCGCCTGTCGCCATCTAGTGGAGGCGAAATGCGACTGAATGAGTGCGCAGTGGGCTCATTTTCCGAGTCAGTGGTAAGTGAAACGCTATCATTCGGTTGGCTGAAGGGACACGTTCAGCTAGTCCTGTGGAACTGCTTGCTCCCCATTGAAAACTGGAACAGGAGAGCAAAGACACCATACACGCTTATTTTAAACCTAATCACTGAGCCTAATTACTCTCTCTCTCACTCCTCATGCAGTCCTAACAGCATATAGTGTCCCTTCGGCTGACGTACGCACAAGGATAGCTTCGAATTCGACCTCTAGGAAGCACGAAATTACGCTTTTCGTTGATGCGAATGCAGTTTTTACCCCCGTATTCTAGAACGTCCCTTCACTCAACGCTGCACCTTCACTGGAGAAAGCCGACGCGAGTGCCATCTGAAAGAACAGCAAGTCACTGCATATGAGTGATAATTCGCTGCTATTCTCGAGTAGCGCAGCGTCACTTTCAGCCGAGTAGTGGCGCACTGCTCAACTCTGTCAAGTGAAGGGTGAAAGACGAGTCGAAGAGCGTTTGCGAATATGGGGGTTAGTCGGGCTAAGTCAGGCATCCGTCGGGATTCATTCACCGCCCCTTTCGCCAGTTTAAACCGACGAAGTATTTTTTCTGAAGTGTTAGGTTAATACCAGCAGAGAGAGATAAGCGGGCCTTAAAGATATGCCGGAAACGTTAGCCTGCTTTGTCCCCCATGGCTTACGTAATATCCAGGGTACGGGCGATGATATGCGGCATATTTAGTGATTGTCGAGACGCACGAATAGCGTATAGAATCACAGGCACTTAATTGCGTAAGCATAAGGTCAGAATTATTACGGTGGAAAATTCGAGGTGATATTCTGTGTATGAGTTTCTCTCGCAGAAACGGCAGCGCCAATTGTCGCTCAAGAGCCCAGACAAAACAACAGGTTAAAATAGAGACTCGCTAACATTGCCTCTTTTTATTACTCAGCGAGGCTCGTGTCTCTACTTTGCCCCAATGCGAGAGTGCGGCCAAGTTAAACGAACAAAAAGGAACGAGATGATAATAATCGTTTGGGAAGGAATATACTATAGCAGGGCGTTTTCACAACATTTCTCCAAATGAAACGACAAAGCTGCGATTCATCTTCGCTACGACACCTACGTATCCCCGAATCTTGTCTGTTTTTTTTTGTTGTTGTTGTTGTTGTTGCTCCGACTTTTTCACAGAACCAGCCGCAGTTCTAAGATGCATCCGAACGGTGATATACGAGACGTTCGAGGCATCGCAAACGCAACCGAAAAACTGCCAGAAACACGACTGTAACACGAAACACCGCATCTCTCAGCGGCGATTCCGCCAAGTTTGGACAGGTGCAGCGCGAGGCCACCGAACAAGAGATAGATTGAACTTTCAAACCTTGATTTATGTCGCGATGTTGTTGAAAATTTCTTGACGTTCCGTGGGCCATGGCACCGGCTGCGAGCAACAAAACAATAAGAGGTATAAGCTTTCTCGTTTTGCTGCCAAAGGCAATGTTTCAAGGGAAAATATTTTTAAAAAGACAGAGAAAGAAAAAAAAAACTCGCGCACCAGCAACCCAATTCGTTGCTAAAAATACCAGGTAAGATGATGATGGTGACAGTCTGGTACAGTATTACCATGCGCTACCTCAGCTGTTTGCTTTTTTTTTTTTTGGTTTTGCAGCACGTGATAAATGAAAGACGTCATAAATGGGCAACATTCCGTGGGTCAAAACGCGGACGTCAGTGAATAAGATTGATTAGCCACTTCGAAGATCGCGTTCTGAATAATGCAGCCTTTTTTATGTATTAGTATATTACACTGCAGTGTGTTTCTAACCTTGGTTGTCAGCAAAAGAACGGGCAATAAGCCGGTGGCGCCGCAATGCGGAAGTGAGCCAAATCGTACCGCATTGTGCGTCCATGGCAGCCACCCCATGAACCCAGCTGTGTCACATTGTTCACGCATACCATTATTATAAATATGAACACCCTGAAAAAAATTAACAACTGTATGACTTATTCATGCTGTCAGTAATTGGACGAAGATACCAGATAAAAAAATGGGGTGGTTAGAAAAAGGGGGTAACGATTTAGAGCACAGGGTACTCTAAAAATGGGGTACGAAGTGCTTGAATTGACTGGATGCTGTCAAGGTAGCGAAGTTCAGAACACAACACTTCCCCTTAGTAATTCTGTGAGGCCTCGGTACTCGGTCTGGTTATGATTTAGAACTTGTCCGCCGATCAAAACAGGTTTACTGGTAACCAGGAGATCAAGAAGCGATACATAGAATGTATTACTTTACCATTTCACCTTTTAGCTAGGCGGACGTGAAGTGTATGGAGTGCCTAAATTTGTGAAGTTTCAAAGTTTCCTACAATCCATCATCAAGCAAGGCGTACCTTAAATCAAAACAAGCACTGATGGCCATAGAGCCATAAAATGGCAGCATATCCACGGGGTGAATGATGGAGAGTGGGGCGAAGCATTCGTCCGTCCATGCGTCCGTCTGTGTGACCGTCCATGCGTCTGTTCGTGCGCCCGTCCCTGCGTTCGTTTATGCATCCGCCCCTGCGTCCGTTCATGCGTCCATCCATGCATCTGTCTGTGTGTCCGTTCGTCCATCTATTCAACACTCCAAGTCCAACCATCTCGCATCTTTTTATCATATATTCCCCATATAGAAGCACCGCCATTCAGTGGACATTCCAAGGACTAAACGAGAGGTGGCACACGCACACTTTCTTACGGCTTGCGCTTCGGGTCTACTTCCCACCTTCAACCACCTTGAGTTCGTGGTATATACTAGTTCACTGTATTCATGGCACTGCGGCCCAATGCTCGCTAAACCTTTCTAAAACCAAGGAGGTTACGCCCAGCGAGTATAACGTAGCAACCTTTTCCTGTCAGATAGTGTTCAATGTACATGCCAGTGGCTGCTAATGGGGATCGCAGCGTGCGCGTTGACTAAAAGCCGAATGCTCCTGTCTCTCATTCCCCATTAGCAGTTATTGGCATGTACATTGAGCACTATTTTTTATTGTTAAATAACGCACAGAAGAAATCTCTCACCGGCACCACCTTGGAGGTCAAATGTTATACCTATTTCGGGTATGTGCCACTGGTGGTTACGTACTACGAGGGACCCACAAGCCACGCCATAAGGAGCTTCGCCCCTAAAAGACACACAGAAGTTAACTCGTGCACAAACTGTTTCTGGTAGTGCGAATAAGCCATGTAGCCCACATAGCCACTTTATATGAATTAGCAACAAAATGTTTTTAGAACAGAGGAAGTAACAAGGAAATCCTCATAAACATATCATAACGGAAAGCGTCCGTGGGAGGAGAGACTCGCCCAGCCAACCAGGGATACTAGCAAATGGTGGCGGGTGAACGATTTAGTATATACAGCCCTACGCGCATCAACATTGATTATCAGAAATGGTTATGAAACGGATGATTGCCACTCACTCATTTGTAAGGTGCCCTTCTTCCGCCTCGCCGCATCCCAAAGAGCTGGTATTGAACGGAACTCCGCAAGGTGGCACATGAACTGCAGCGTTTAGTCGCGACGTTACCGTTGACAAATCCTTCACTGTTAGCTAAAGCCACGACTACTTGCATCGTGCTCGCAGTGACCTCCTGCACCACCATGCATATTTGCACTTGCAGTAACCACTGGGGATTGGCTTAGCTACACACCGAGAGCTGCGACAAGCACCAGTGGCGCGGCCATTTGTCAGGGGCGATCAAAAAGTGACTCGAGGCGACCAATATTCATACGCGCGTGCGACTTTCACCCGTCGGTTGTTATAGCGCGAGAACAGAACGAGGACACAGAGACAAGAAGGACACGAAGGACGCGTGTCCTTCTTGTCCCTTTGTCCTTGTTCTGTTGTCGCGCTATAACTATCGTCATGTCATACCAACTAGCCCAAGCTGCCACACTTCTCTTATACCCGTCGTCACACAGAATTCGCGTCTGCTGACGCTGCTATTACCTAGCACAAGAAACTAACGTACCGTGTCTGTGCATGTGATTGGTTCAAACGTTCGTGACGGCTGTGACAACAATGAAAAACGGAGTCCGGGAGTGACTGAGTAAAAGCGGTGTTCAAAAAGACTCGTTTTGTGACTGACTTGGTGACACGACCAGCGCTTGACGCGGGTGTGAAATAACCTTGGTGCAGTCGTTTTGATTTCCTAGGTTTTATATCGTTTCGCTTAGCGGCACATCGACTGCTTCAAGATACGGAACCAACGAACACGCTGAGCGTGCCATGTTTTACTTCCCCATTTGAATCAGGGTGTAGTTGGCAACCTTGACTGGTATAACCAGAACTCGTCTGAAGGGCCACCGACGCCAGAGGCGGACGAATAGGAGTCTCGGAGGCCGGTGCGTACTCGCTGGTGCCTCGGTCGCTTCTTCGGGAGACCGCTTCATCCGATCCGTCTTCGGCGACATATCGGTCTCCTCGTCGACGGAGGCCTTCGGCAAAAACCAAATTGAGCACAATTTAATGCGGTGTGCCAGATATTAATAGGACAAATCACTGAGCGCTTCATTTGTTTCTACTATTTGCCTCCACCAACAAGTAAACTCACCCCTACGTTAGCCAACAGTAGGCCAACAGCATCGACAAAAAATAGAGCGAGAGAAGAAATATAGAAAAGGCATGGAGGTAAACAAACTTATTCATACTTTGTTACTATACACAGGGGGGGGGGGGGGGTAAATGAGAGAGCAAAAGCAGCTAACAATGGTGAACTCGAACACGTCTTAATAAAACATGTAATTTTTTGCCCACAGAACCACGGAGCGACTGCCCTCCACCTTTAAAGGGCAGTCATGTGATCTGGTTTCCACTTGTACGATAACTGTTTTTTTCCTGGTCTAATGTAAGCACTACACACATTAATAGATGAATGTTCGTCGTTGAATACATAAGACATTGCGTTTCCCTGGTCAGCGATGTATAGACCGTACTAAGGCACACTTGACATTTTATTACGGTCTATCTATTACATTAAAATCTACTCCTCATTTTATCGGTAACTATCTGTCGTATCGACATTATCGACCATCAATGCTGTTCTTTACTCACCAAGGCCGCCTTCGATTGTTGCACCGAAGATTCACCACTCCCTTCCGAGTGACCGTCTCCGTCTGAAGTGGGGCAAAGCGGATCGCTCATTTCGGAGTCGTTCTTCGAAAAGTCACAAGTATAAACGACTGAGCCATTGCAACTACCAGCAACTTCGAGTGCAGTACAATTCTCCAGAGCATCCTGTTTCCACTCGGCGTCCTCAGAGGAAAGACGCACGTAAGCTGGCAGACGACTGAAGATAGCGACCGCAACAACGTGCAGAGTTATCGCAAGTTGCATGTCTTGAAAACTGATCAATGCGTAACTAGCATGAAAAGCGTTTTTTTTTTTTCTGACGGCTCATTTATTAGACACCTAAGATGTTAACTATCACTTTTGCTAGTAGTCTGTCGTAGACACCTTTCAAGTTCATATATTCGGTCCCTTTGCCTAGCAACCACTTCCCTGGATGGTCTTATAGCTCGTCGAAACAAAGCCTGGGCGTCGAGTCGGTCACCGTGTTGCGTAAACGCGCATTCTAAGCTAGGACAACCATTATCAACGAGAAAGAACTCCGGTTGATGGATGCGAGGGCCTCAAACACGACTCGGGCAGCTAAGTCGCTAAAGTATATTTACCGATAAGCAGATGCAAAGAGGCGTCGTTCGGTTTTCTAACGTTTTCTCTGTTGAAAATGCCGAGCTACTGTGACGCAAAAATTACCCGCGCCGCTCTCTTCTGAAGACCCTCGACTGAGTACATATGCCGGGCGATGGGTTTGTCACAGTATTAGTCCGATACGCAGAATACAGTGTACTTAGCTTTAACATTTGTGTTGGACAAGTCGGTGCGATGTCTGCAAAGCTAAACTTTTAAGTTCGATAACTGGTTCAGTGTGTGCATGTTCAACCGGGTGAAGCAACCATCAAATATGCGTATTGCTACCTCGAAGCTAATCAAATCTACAGGCGCCTTGAATAACGATTGAACAGATAGAGCACGACGACAGCATCAAGACAGAGCCGGCAGAGAGCCCCGCATAACATCCCAAAGCTTTCTCTGGTATAGAAGTTCGGAGATGACAAAACAGGAAAAAAATGAAGGTACTGTGAAAAGTAAAAGGTGGGCCTGGAGGACAGTCGATTCGGTGCGTCAGCGCGAAAAAGGCACAATAAGTACGAAACTAAAGGAAGCCTATCTTATTTGCTCGTCAGCTAATCTCAGTCGACAACAACCCGGGGATGCTCGTGCTTGGAAGGCGTGTACCTGACAAGTTCTGAAAAGCTGTTCTCGGGTCAGTGTGTCATCATCCTTCCACGGCTCAGTAGGTGTCACGCGTGCAAGGGAAACTAGTTTGGAAAAGTGCTTTATGCAGGCGCAGAGATGGTGGAACGTCGAACGAGGTTGCAGTGCTGGCTACCTTATTTTATGAACATCACGTATGTAGGCCTATGATAGAGGCTTCACGTCAGGGCGCCACGCGTATGCGCACCACTTAAAAATATTGGTCAGTCACATCTCGTTTTCTTTCGCCAAGCATGAATGCTGACGTGCGACGCTGGGCGCGTACCTGCCTTCAGTTTCAGCGTGTTAAAGTTCACGGTCACACTGTCACGGTAACATCCCCCTTTTGGCATCCAGACGCAAAGTTTTCCTACGTCGATCTGGACATTGTCGGTCCTCCTCCGCAATCACAAGGGGTCAGTTACCCGTTGACATATGTGAATCACTTCACTAGATGGCCCGGAAGCGTTTTCCATTTAAGACATCAGAGCACCGACAGTTGCTAAGGCTTTCACAAACGGCTGGGTGTCGTGCTTTGGATTCCCTTCTGTCGTCACCACCGAGTCGTGGCCGTCAATTTCAATCCGCCCTTTTCACCGCACTTGCCGACATCCTGGGCATTCGACACACTCACCCGACTGCCTACCATCCTTACGCCAATGGCATTGTCGAACGGCTTCGTGGACATCTGAAAGCGGCCCTCACTGCTCACCAGCAAAGGGAACGTTGGCTGGACGACCTCCCCTTCGTACTTCTGGGCATCCTATCAGCATTGAAGGCGGGGTCTCGGCTGCTCACCAGCCGAGGTAGTATACTGCGTTTCCTTGCGGCTTCCAGAGGAATTGTTTGGGCCGTCGTCGGCACCTTCCACTCATGATGTATCCACTTACATTAGAGAGCTGCGAACTACCATTTTAGTATCTTGCTCCTGTAACTCCTGCCGATCGACCCCCCCCCCCCCCCCCACCCCCAAAGTCTTTCTTGGTCAAAACGTGACTGGATGACTGCAGTCACGTTTTCGTGCGGCGTGATCAAATACGACCCACCCCCCTCACATCGAGCGGCCTATGACGGCTCATTTCACGTACTTCATCGTACGCCAAAAACATTGACGTTGGACACCAGCGGACGCGAAGACGGTCTGGCTGCCGAATGACTAAAACGTGCATACGTTGTCCCTCTCACGCCCGCGGGACTTACACCTGCAGTCTGGATGCCCTCATTCAAACACGTTCACTGCGCGACTTCTAAGACCCAGGTTCTAAATGTAGCGCCTGTAGCGCCTCGGCACGCCGCGCCTGTCAAAGAAGAAGCTGGTATTCCACCGCGAGGCACGTGCAGGGCGAGAATAAAAAAAAGTCAGTTCGAAACTCAAACGGGACTGGTTCTTTCTCGTGTTTGCCCCGACACACTTGAAAATAGTTAACCATTATTTGAGTGCACTACACGCAAGGATTATGGTATAAGGTGCCGTTACCAAGCGGGTAATATCGTATGTCTGATGCCGCAGGTTTTAAACGCATGATTATCGTTGAGAACTTGCGTGTTCATAACCCTGCATCAGAGACAACGATCGAGAGAGTTCCTAGAAAACATATAGGCCTTACTTGGCAACTTCATTATATGGTTAGAGGGGAAGGGGGGCAGTTAACTCTCATTAATTGCGCAAGCCTATGTACGTGTAGCACGGCCATAACAATACCAGTGCAAGTGTTTCGGATCAAGCTTGACGAGAAGCAAACGCATGCGCGTACGTTTTAACGTGACACCTGTATAGTATAAAAACTGTTATATATGCCCGCTTTGGCAATTGCTATCCCTTTTCTTATAGTTAGCGAATTCGCTTTTGATGCTACAAGTTTACAGGTGCAACTTAGCCCGCAGCACCCAAAGGAAAGATAGATAGCATACAGTGACCGAGTCTCACGCGCAAGCAGGTCCATGGATTCATTCGATTGATCCTCCGATGGAGCTATAAGCTTCCTACGCATTGCGGAAACGAATCGACGCGATCAAGGAAACTGCGCTCCATTAGCGAGAAGCCTGCTATCTCTCACGGGCGGCAATTTCGAATGCGCAAACACTGAGAGCGCTCCTCGAGTGTCTTCCTAGTTCCGTGCAGCGTAACGGAAACCGAGGACGGGCACAGAGGCGTAAGCACAAGGCCGTCGGTAGCGCGCTCGTTGACTGGAAGCAGGTAAGTTCGATATCCTGGGTATTCTCGGAACTTGTTACGCAGCAAAGTCTGTGATTATGGGTTTCGCACTTTAATATGACTCAAGGTGCATCTCGTTGGACGTATAAATCTGCTGAGTATAATGTCATTGGTCTTGCGAGTTTGGCGTTCCAAAATCGTGATATGAGTGTAAAGGAAGTGGTAGCACAGTGCTGCGGTAACTTCGAAGGCCAGAGGTTCTTTATCATGTACCTAAATTGAAGTACGAGAGCCTATATAGTAATTCGCCTCCATCGAAATACGGCCACCACTGTCAGAATCAGACCCGCAGCCCGCGGGTAATCACTTGGTCACCATAACCACTGGACCACTGCAGCGAGTGATTCTCCTAAGTACGTTATAAATATGAAATTGAAAGATCTATCGTGCTTTAGTGGGTACCGCGCTTTTACCGCAATAACTGAACGTTTCTATGGTGTCAATATAACGGACAACAAGGTACGAACAAATGCACATACAGAAGGAGGTGTTGTGTTGCCAAACAAATGGCTGAAATAATGAATTGTATGAGAGAAATAGCAACAAAAAGTGTTCAAAGCAAACGTCAAGCTTATAATATTGCTAGTAAAAACAAACTTCACGTGACATCACCAAACTTATGGACTTCGGAAAAATAGAGATGAAAAGATGTCAGATTGTAATTCAAGTGTTACGAAATTCTCGGCCCGAACGGCATGAAAGACGACGGATCATGTGGATTCACAGACTGATCGAAGAAATAAGGTTCGAAAAAATGTTGCGCAAATGTCTGCTGTTGCTCGGTCACTTGTGCTTAGGCTTACTTATTGTAAAAACCAAAGCGCTCTCTGCTAAGTTTTCGAAATGAATCCACCCGAAATTGAAAGCGCTGTTATGTGTACTTCGACACACACAAAACACTTCTGAAATTTGAGTTGGCTACGTACGCAAAGTGCTCGCGTACTTTTATTAATAATAATAATAATAATAATAATAATAATAATAATAATAATAATAATAATAATAATAATAATAATAATAATAATAATAATTAATAATAATAATAATAATAATAATAATAATAATAATAATAATAATAATAATAATAATAATAATAATAATAATAATAATAATAATAATAATAATAATAATAATAATCTCTTTATTGTCACCTTGAGTGTACAAAACAAATAACAGGCGTGTCAAAGCCAGACAGTGGCTTGCAGGACTTGGCCCGGCACATCGGCAGAGGAGAGATGACCTATATATTGAAAAGCTTTTCATGTAAACAATCAGAGAAAGAATACATGTAACTCATTTACACTACATATAAGCACAATAACAATCGAGAATCAAATTAGCGGAAGCAATACTACCTAAACATCAGAAATGTGAAGACAAGCATTGAAAAGTTTTAAACAGATTATACCCAGTATGCAAGAAACAAGAAAAAAATAATAATGCGATAACTAATGCAGCATTAAAGAGACCTTAGGCTCTTTCGTAGACTGCGTTTAGTCGTTGCCGAAAAAACATTGTTTAATAATAATAATAATAATAATAATAATAATAATAATAATAATAATAATAATAATAATAATAATAATAATAATAATAATAATAATAATATACTAATAATAACTTGCACAAGCGCACAAAAGTGAGAATTCAGGGTGCGTGCAAGATAGCTTGAAAGCTGCACGTGGTAGTCTGAAGGACATGTCCACACATTGAATAGCGATATCAAAAATGAGGGCAAAAGAGGAAAAGAGGGGGACAGAAGCAGATAACACGTATCCAATCGCCAATGTTCGCGCCACGAAATAACGGGTGCAAGTGCTACGATGCGTGGTCGGTAAAAAAAAAAAAAATTAAAGCCAGTGCAACACATGGGAAACATGTCGTCAGTACGTGACGTATAGTGCAGTTCAGAGTGATTATCTTCGAACACTGTGTTCAGGTAAGCCCACTCTACTAGTAGCCTTCACTACATCATTCCCATGACACACTGGGACGGTTGAGAACGCTGCCTGCGGTACCAGCTATGTTTCAGCAGTGAGCCAAAAATTAGTCATGCGAAAATTCCACCGCAAGCATTATACCATTGCCCTCTGTTTCTTTTCTCCCAAAAATAAAGGACAAAACGCCAAGATAACTGCCACAGAAACCCACGCACGACTCTACTCGCATCACCCGGCTTCGCAAGTGTTTGGACACTCACTGTTATACCAATTTGACACTGTGCCAGGCTATAACCGTTAACCGTTATGCGTACAGCCCGTGCACATATATATATATATATATATATATATATATATATATATATATATATATATATATATATATGACAAAAAACTTCAGCATTGCGCGAGAGTTCATAAAATTGAGCGTTTTGTTAGGAGCCACTTTGGAAATCTTAGCATTGTGATTCACAAAGACAGTCGAGAACCGCAATTAAATATTACGGTTCCTTGTTTACGTCTCCGAGCTTAGTCAAGCATTCCGCGCAACCGTATTCGACTGTGAACAGTGATGCTTTTTGTTCAGAGAGTTAGCGAAGTGAGCCATGGAAGCAGTGTTGAATAATTTGCACTGCGTTGTGCGTACGTGAGCTGTTCATTAAAATGCACTGCGATTTACAGTGTGGACGTAAAAATGAGCCATGAAAAAAAATGAAGATTGAATGCTCACGAAGTCCTGGTTTCAGGAAATGTCAGGGTGTGCTGAGAACGATCCACTGTTTTTAAGTGCCTAATGCGCGTCCACGAGCTCAGCGAAAGACAGGCCTCCGTATGTGCAGTGCAGCGAAGCTTCGTTTAATGAATTTAACAAGTAGGCAAGGCGCGAATACAAGCAAACGTTTGTATACTACACTGACAACTGCAGTTCCACTATAGCTTTGAAGTTCTGGTGGTATGGTGGGGCTGCATTGAGCATTCACATAGGACAAAAATGTCGTGTCTTGATTCACATTGGAAAGGTGGTGTAGCCGCAGTGGCTAAGAGTAGCAGCTGAGATAAACTAAGCTCTTCAAAACTAACTTGGCAGCAGAAGACTTCAAGTGCCTACAGTTGTGTAATGTTGCGAAATTCTCGCCAACTCGTTTCGAAGCATGCGAGGGATTTTTTTTTTCCACTCCGAGTGTCCTTTCACGCGCTACCAAGAAATGAAGAGCATGGCGATAGCTTCAGGCCACCATAGCGACCCATAGTCGAGTACTGCTACTGAACCAATAAGTATTTTGATTACACACCTCAAGCACGAATGCGCACGAACTCTGAATGAGCGCAAACTCCTTCCGTCCGCGGCGCGCTACATTTACTTTAGTAACCGCTATGATATACGCTGGGACAGAGCTTATTACGCTTTCAGGACATTTCTTTCTGCCACTTTCTCTCCCTCGCACACGCGCAAGTGGAGAAATTCGGCCTTGTTGGTGCACTACATGTGTGCTAACTTTCTTTTTTTTATTTTATAATACCCCTAAAGGCCCCCGAAGGGGTATTACATAGGGGAACGGCACATGAAACAAATATTTGTATGCTTATACAATGTAAAAACAAGATTATACAAAATAATGAAAGCGAGCTAAGTACAAAAAGCAACAACAAAAACCAGATACTATGAAAAAAGAAAAATAAGTAGACATAGAGTATATAATACTGTAAATATAAATTAAGGGCACTAACAAATACAGTATACAAGGAAAAAAACTAAAAGGATGGCATGATCTTAAGATAGAAAAGTTTGCAATTAACACATAAATAATACAAATTAAGCGTGTACAATGGTCGTGAAAAACATTGACACATAAAAACAAGAAAAT
The DNA here is from genome assembly GCF_013339725.1 of Rhipicephalus microplus. NCBI lineage: Eukaryota > Metazoa > Arthropoda > Arachnida > Ixodida > Ixodidae > Rhipicephalus > Rhipicephalus microplus. The sequence continues at coordinate 105,487,948 of NC_051175.1, read as the reverse complement.
TAAACACTGATGTACATATGAAGAAGCTTAATGAAAGTACGCGCGGTGGATATCTAGTCGGAAATGTTGAGTAAAAGTTCGTGAAATGTTGTGAAATCTGCTTGAGTGGCAATGGGGGATGGCAAGTTATTCCATGCAACTATTGTTCGGGGAATGAAGAAATTAGCATAATGAGCTGAGCGACAAGTTATACGTTTTATCTTGAAGATATGGTCTCTGCGTGGAAAGATGACTGTTGGAGCTTCGAAGATGCGGTTAAGGTATGGGTGATGATAGAGTTTGTGGAGAAGCGAAAGGCGGGCAGTTCTGCGGCGATGAGATAAGTCGTCAAGCTGAGCGCGAGTTTTTAGTGCAGAAATGCTAGTATAGGGTGAATACTCGGAAAAGATGAAACGGGCTGCACGGTTTTGTAAAGATTCTATTTCTTGGGTTATGTACATTTGTGAGGGATCCCAGATAGCTGATGCGTATTCGATTTTAGGACCTATTAACGTGATGCATGCCAGTCTACGGAGATTATCTGGTGCATGCTTGAGGTCGCGCTTGAGTAGACCTAATGAGCGTTTAGCTGATGCCAACGTTAGGCGGATGTGATGATGCCGCGTAAGGTCAGACTGTAAGTGAACACCTAGGTACTTGAACGAAGTTGTCAGTTGAACTATGTTATTATTGATTACATAGGATGTCGGAATGCGGTGCATGCGTCTCGTAAATGATAATAACTGTGTTTTAGCTGTATTAAGAGTCATCAACCATGTTGAACACCATGTATTGATTGCGTTAAGATCAGCTTGAAGAATATCTTTGTCATTGTCACATGAAATTATTCGATAAATCACACAGTCATCCGCGAAAAGTCTGATGTGAGAGGCCACGCTGTCAGGTAGGTCATTAATGACTTTCATTAACCATGACTTTCATTAACGAAAGTCATGGTTTCTCCACATAATCAAAGCAATCAATGTAATTACGAGAAATCGGAATGTTACACAAAAAAAGAAAAAAAACATCTGGATACTTGCAGCGTGCCGGAGAAGGACAAATAAAGAAGCCTGAAAAGAACGCACAGGTGTACACAAGACAAGGGTGAAAAGTCGAAATCACAGTGTCGCCTGAAATAAACGATGAGCTGAAGGACATAATGCATGTCCGGCCTTTCTTACGTCATACTCAAAGGGTGTCTGCGTGTGAGTGCACACGTGTGAAGGGGGGAAACGTTGAGTACACGGACAAATGTCGGTTATTATGCAATCTGTGCACGGAGCTTTTTTGCAAACGAATAGGCACGAGTGAACCGAGCCCTCCGTCGTAGTTACAGGCTGCTCTCCTTCGCTTGTTCACCTGTCTGCTAGCAAACATGTACGTGTGAACACACATGCTCCTCCATAAAGCATGAGCAAAAGGTGGTCGTCACAGCGTGAAAGAAAACTCGCGTCTTTTGTTAATTCGCCGCTCCGTGTAAGCTTCAATCGACGAGTTGCGTCACACATTTCGCCATTTCCCGTATCATTCCATGTTGAAAGAAATGGCGTGAACATAACAGAAAAAAGGAAATGCATGTAGTATGGTCTATGTTTTTGAACTTAAATGAAGATTGGCTACACAGCTCTCCTAGTCGGATTTCACGATGCATCACTCAGCTACACGAGAAAGTCATCTAGCACCGACCATCTTCGTTCTGGTGACACTGGTCTCGTATCTTTCGCAAGATATCGCCAGCGCCTTTTCGCATAGTGAGAAGTCATTCGAAGCGCAGGAGAAAGAGTCAGCGGTGGACCTGGAGAAAGGTGGACGTCCGTGCGAATGTTTCCGAACGCTTGACACCGCCGGCCACAAAACATCTTGCTGCGTTGTATACCATGACGAGCTCGAGGAAGGAGCGAAGTTCACGAATGATGATTCGGCGAGTTCTTCCGGTGAGCAATCGGTGAGTATTATGAACAACTGAGCACAAAGTTGTCGGAACGATGCAGTTCCGGCGTGTGAACGGATTCGCACCGTAACTACGTCTTATTTCCCGAAGGTGCTCTTTTGAGACAAGACCACTGTACGCAGCTTGTCTAGAAATCGCGTTGTGAATGAGAAACTGCTCAGGTGCGGAGCCCGAAACGTCTTTCAGTGCTACGTCCTACGACGTAAAAAAGAACGAGAAAAGCAGCAGAGTTCCTAATCACAGGTGATGCAGGAACAGCACCACTATGTGCATGTGTTCACTGCGATGCCTTAACTTCCGCAAGGACGCTTAAATAAAGTTTATACGGAGCCACCAAAAGGAGTCGGGTAATTCTGTGAAGGGTGACTCAGATGCTAGCTCATGAGATTGCTAGACTGGCGCCGTTGATTCAATAACAAATTACTAACTTTTTTTTTGTGACACTACAGAACCACACAGTGAGTGCGTGTGAATGGTCGTGTTGGCCTGCACTGACCCCAAACAGTGTGCCAGCTAACTCTGGCAAACTAATAGCCGCTTGAAAATCTGATCACGGCTTTCTAATTGGCCATGTAGAATATTATTCAAAATTTAAGCCACTGGTGGCAAGGGGCAAACAAGCAAATATCGTGACAGGTTTAGTAGGCAGACGATGTACTAAGTTTATTTAGCTTGTTATTTTTAAGGGGACGGCATAGTGAAAACAGGTTTTTGACACCGGAATGAATCACTTTTTCGTAATATGACGAAAGCGGGGCTCTTATCGCGATGAGATGCATGGCAAACGACATAAAACGCGCCAAATAAAATATGCCACCTCCAGCATCCGATGCTGAATCCCAACGTCGTAGATTTGTCATGGCGCAGATCAGAGCCTACGTAAGCCCTCGACAGTTAAAACAATTTACTAAGCGTGCCAAGAAAGACAAAGAGTTAACAGATAGTTTTCTGGGGAAATTATCGAAGCCATTTACTCAAAATAGAAGCAATAAAAGAAGACGTAGATTCATGACATCATACCGACATTCAGGCGCCAAATTCAGGCGCGATATTTGAAAGCTTGATTTTATATTTTATTTGTGGAACTGGGAGGGCAAGGTTAGGTACAATAGAGCAGCCAGAAAAAAAAATCGGGCTAGAATAATTCAGTGTACCATACAGAGTTCCTTTAGGCGTGATCTTTTCATTCATTCATTCATTCATTCATTCATTCATTCTTGTATACATACCTTTTTTTACTTATTTCGTTATTCACACGGCTTTTTCTTTCATTTATCTTCCCATTCATGATTCAGTACTTATTTTTTTTTTCAGATACAAAATGAAGGCGCCTCAGAATTGGAGAGCGCGAGTGAGAAAGAACTTGAAAGAAGAGAACGAAGTCCTCAACGGGCCACTATGGCACCCAGAATGACCAGGAGGCCTGTGCAATACTACGTATTATATCGACGTCCCTGGTATTTCTGGCCTCGCTACGCACGTGTGGTGGTAGTACCAGTCAGGGTAGCAAACTACACCGTGCTTCGAGTCGGAAAATAAACCCGCGAACAGCTCACTAAGCCTTCACTGTGCTACATTTGCAGCGCCAACGCCTAAATGACTTTTTTTTATTACTTATGATTTGAATCAGCGGTAACCTTTCTCGTCAATCACTATATCTATTAAAAGTGAAGTATTTCTTTTCGTACTTCAAGCACTGTTGGCATCTATCTATCTATCTATCTATCTATCTATCTATCTATCTATCTATCTATCTATCTATCTATCTATCTATCTATCTATCTATCTATCTATCTATCTATCTATCTATCTATCTATCTATCTATCTATCTATCTATCTATCTATCTATCTATCTATCTATCTATCTATCTATCTATCTATCTATCTATCTATCTATCCGCTTAAGACTGAGTGTTCTCGTGACGACCCTCTTCGTGTGAAAAAAAAAAAATTAGTATGGGAGAGTAAGAAGGTTGGACGAATATCACCTATTGGTCCAGACATGAATATTGCCCCGTCGCGTACGTTGTCAAAGAGTTTGCGCCATACAGTGGCAGGTACCCGTAGGCGGGTATGTGCCACTGGTACGCGGTATGTGCCACAGGTTCCCGCCAGGAACGGCGAGAACACACATGGCTAATTTTAACGCGTGAGCGTTCAGAAAACGCAGACATCGGCAGCGTTGCCCGACGAATGCAAATGATAAATGTCAGTGTCTCTGTAAAAATCGAACCCGAGCCTTCTGCGTGGCAATCAAGTATTCTAGCCACGCCATGTCTCGGAACTACTTTTCAAAGTTCGTGAAACGCCAATCGTTTGAAGGCTGGCTGTCCAATTTTAGGAACATTACACATGTACTCCTACGATACAGCCGTCACGTCGGGTTAACGTCAATTGTAGTTAAGTGCCATCCGCTGTAGTCGATTTATATAGCAGTGTCCAGAGCTATACCATCCTCGCGAGCACCAGCGCTTCATATCAGCTGATCGCTTTGGTTGTTGCTAATACTCATGTTCCTGTTCTCATCATTTTGCAATGGCAAACAACTGCTTATATAAACATCTGCGACTGTTCAACGTATGTCTGTGCGTGCAACATTTGTACATATATAGCGTCATTTCATAACACGTCACTCAATAGAACAAAATCACAATCCGGGAATACTCCCTCCACATTCTTCCCATAACGTCAATTCCCAACGTACGTGGAATCTACCAATTTTTTTATTGTATCGAATAAAAAAGGCTTCAAAAGCAGATTCGAGTAGGAGACGCAAAAATACTATAGTAATAATAATAATAATAATAATAATAATAATAATAATAATAATAATAATAATAATAATAATAATAATAATAATAATAATAATAATAATAATAATAATAATACTCGAGTGGAAGCTTGTTAGTAAAGATTCGCCAAATAACCCAGAAGCATTATGAGGAAGAAAGCCATAAAATCAGCCTACTTCAAAGCCTGCAAAGTTCTCCAACTTTGCCAGATGCTAGAGAAAATTCAGCTAAATTCCAGCTATAAATAAGAAAAAAACTTTATTCACTGTGTGGAGCTTTCAAACAAAATGAATTAAAACACCCCCCCCCCCCCCCGAAAATGTCGCATGCAATGACAGTTAATGGCGGCTCCCACACCTTCCGTATCAAACGCCTCAACCACTCCGCCTCTTCCCGCCAAATTAGTAGTACCGCAGAAATTGCAATTCCCACCAAAAAAAAAAAACCAGCGTGGGGAGCACCTGTTCCCACGCAACCATACCACCGTTAAGCGTATTTTCGCACGGTAGACCACTTCACGGAAAAAATTCAAAGCATGTCCACGCAGCGAATGACGAAGAGTGGGGCGAAGCTTTGCGGGCTCTCAGCTCAGCCGTCCGTCTATCTGCACGCATCCACGTCATCAGGTGATCACCCCACGTGGATAGATGAATAGATTTACGTACTCTTTAGATCGGGTGGTGGCTGACGCCACCAAGCCGTAATACTTAGTGAACCAAACACTTGATTTATTTCTTTTTTTTTAAATAGTGAGGTTGAGGACTTGTACTTTGCAGTGAAGGGTTTATTTTCACTCGTGCCTAGACTTTAAACACCAGTCACACAACCTCCTTCTAGTTAATTGTACCCGCTTAATGTCTATTTTGTCCTCCCTCTCCCTAAACACCGGTGCTTTGAAAAACACTGCGCCATCATCCTGAACTATAGGGTGAAGCCCTTTACAGACCGTAATCAAGTGTCCGGCAGTACTGCAACAGCACAGCGCCATGTAGTGAACATTGTGAGAAGTAAATGGTGGCTACTACGGAGTAGGGATTGAGCCACTTTGTAAGAAGCTTTGTCAGTAAAACACCAATGCCAGACCGCCATACGAAAATGTTCGAGATCTTCAGTGAAAATGCACTTCAGAAACTTGGTAATATATAACAATTGCAATGATTTTTACGTGTCAAAACCACATTACTACCTCGGCGTTACTAACCTCCATGTTACTAACTTCACTGACTAACTGGTTGGTAACACATGCGACAAGTAGTTAGTAAACCGAAGTTACTAAGTAGTACAACCTTCTTTTTAAGAGTGTAGGGTTTTTCCTGCATCGAAATGCGGCCACCGCTCTGAAACTATGTAAATATATTGTTTGAATTTAGCAATAGCGTTTCCAAAAGGGTGAAAACAATGTTAAAATAACACGGTGGCAGTGTCGGAACGTCCCTGTTGTAAGCGAAGCTGTTGGGAGCACAGCATTTGTATAAAAACAATAAGTGAGATGCTGGAAAAACAAATGCAAGAGAAGTCCAAGAAGACGTTTTTGCCCGCACTGGGGCCCAGCCATCATCAGTCTCTTATGCGACGAAATTATGAATAACGGCCACTTTTTGGCGAGAAATAAACTTTTCCGAGCCGTACAGTACGCCACACCCGGTGATGAGAAAGCGAAAAGCGTCTCGCAAGCTTCGAGATGCACCGAGATCGTTATTGAGACAAATTCTTCCTCTTGTGCGTCGCGTCGCGAATACTTCTCATTCTTGAAGCGACTTGCGCACCAAAGCTGTCAGAAATTATAGTTTTTGTGCGTCCATCACAATTCTTGTAAACTTTTTGCTCATTGTCGTTAATATGCGGGCCGCTTCAGTAAGACCTCGTCTCAAGTTCCGCGTTTATAACAACGCCATTTCGAAAAGATGTGCAAGCTAGGAGGCATCCTCATGTTTTTTTTTTTTTTTTTTCAAAAGGCTTATATACAGGTGGGGCAGGGTTCTACGTTAGATGGAAAAGGCAAAGTTGTCTTCTGTGTGCGTCCCTCTGTCCCTCTACCCCTGATGGCCATGTCTAAGTGGCAATATAGGCTTGACAGCGGCTGTCATTTGTTTCCCCTGTAACCCACTCCCCTCTGTAATACCGAAAGGCCGTGAGGGTAAATAAATAAATAAAAATAAAATGTGATGTGCTTTTTAAATCGTCTTGGTTTTGTTCCTGGCTTCCCGGAAGTAGAGATGGGAAGTGGAGAGCTCTTCACGTGCAACATCAGTACTTCTTTGCCACCATTATGTTCAAAAAGATGTGACGCCTTAGCCCTGCTCTTTAAACGATGGCGAGGCAGCTGCGGCTGAGTAAAAAAAAAATGCGGAGCAGGTTCGTGCACCTGCTTAGGTGATTAAAAGGGGAGTGCTTGAAGCCTAGATACCAATCGGCAACGCTTTCTGTACTGATAGAGTGTTCGAAGGGCGACTTTAGGAACACCTAAGTATTTCACGGGTAGTTATTTCCGCTGCGCCAGGTATATATTTGCTGATGAAACCTTTGGAGTAACTAGTACAAGCGCGAAGACCCTCCAACGTAGCGCATACTATATTGTCTTGCTTCGTGTAGTGGATGCCACTTCGCCCCGCCGCGGTGGTCTAGTGGCTAAGGTACTCGGCTGCTGACCCGCAGGTCGCGGGTTCGATTCCCGGCTGCGGCGGCTGCATTTCCGATGGAGGTGGAAATGTTGTAGGCCCGTGTACTCAGATTTGGGTGCACGTTAAAGAACGCCAGGTGGTCAAAAATTTCCGGAGCCCTCCACTACGGCGTCTCTCATAATCAAATGGTGGTTTTGGGACGTTAAACCCCACAAATCAATCAATGGATGCCACTTCGCTACAGTTTCTGCACAAATGTGCACTCACGGAGCACTGCACTTCACCACCTCCAAGGCACGCTCAGCTTGACTGTCACAAAAGAAGTAGAAAAAGTACAAGCTGCAAGTTGCTCTGAAGTTGGCATCTCTGTGTGCGCATAAGCAGCGTAGAACTTCAAGTGGACGAGAGCATCGGGAAGTTTGGCAGGGCGATGTCACTGCATGGACGATCGAATGCGCTGATTGGGTCACCGTCACTTGGAGAGCACTACGAGAGAATAGGCCCGCAGTACCTCCCTTAAGCCTTCTCGACACACTCAGTTTATATTCTGGCCCCTTTTGTGCTTCATTTCTTTTAGGTTTATATAATATTCTTCGCAATTATTCGTTTTATACGACGCTAAAGAAAATCCACAACACTAAAGAGATTTACTGCGCTCTTGTGTACGTACTACTCGTATCAGAACACCATTGGCGTAACGCTGATGACCTAGCAGCTGCGAAATAGTATAAGCATGCACTGTACGTCGAATTCTCGCAAAAGTTTTCGCCGCGACGGTTTTGTTCGCGTTCTTCAGTTTTCACCCTTCAGGACGGATTCGCGCATCGATTTTTCTTCTGATAATGAAAGGCACACGTGGCTTCGAAGTTCGATAGCGGAGTCAGTCGTATAAACAGCTGCGTCTCGTGAGAGCGCAGTGGATCGATAGTGAAGCGCAAGGACGAGCTAAGGACCATATTGAACCACTAAGCTTTGAAAGTCAATATACGGAATGAGCGCTGGTATTCTAGTAAATGTAACTCTAGCTCGGTCGAATTTACAGCTATTGATAACGTCGATGACAGAGAAGCCATTTGAACGCTAGAGTTGCATGACTAGAGTTTTGGGGCAATTTTATAGCTCTCACTGTAATCGTGCTTCGGCAGCGCTAATAGAAGAGTGGTATGGTGCACTATGCTTCACTGCAGTGTCCCTCTTCCTTCCCCCTCCAGCCTTTTTCCTGAACCCCTCCCCGCTGAGGCTCTTGTGATAAGTGCTCATTGCAAAGACGACGTATTAAGAAAGTCGGCCGCACAACACCCCACCTCCTATGAGCAATACGCACCTCAAATCCCCCCCCCCCCCCCCCAAAACAATCTCCAACTCCACGTAACTTCAATGTATAGTGTTTTGCTTAATGATGCGCTCGGCTATTGCTTTCAGCGCATATCTTTGTCTGTAGTCAAATGTGTATGAAAAGGTATACGAAACATGCGCACAGTGCAAACAAAAGTCATCACAACGCACATGGTTTATTCATTCCCGAATACGAATCAGTCGTCACGGAAACACATGAAGAAGGCCACTCTCCCCGAAGAAAAAAAAAATTCAACCTTCAACCCACTAAGATACCCGGTGCATAAGGTGCCTTGGGGGCCTTTTGATTTGGATCTAAAAAAGAAGCCTGCTACCACAAGTGTTGCTGGTTGGTACTGATCAGATATTAAAGAACTAAGCGATAAAAAAATGGCAGCATATCCACGGAGTGAATGATGGGGAGTGGGGCGAAGCATTCGTCCGTCCATTCGTTCTTGCTTCCGTCTGTCCCTGCATACTTCTGTGTAACCATCCATGCGTCCATCCACCCGTCCGTTCGTGCGTGTGTTCGTGCGTCCGTCCCTGCGTTCGTCCATGCATCCGCGCCTGCGTCCGTTCATGCGTCCATCCATGCATCTGTCTGTGCGTCCGTTCGTCCATCTATTCAGCATTCCAAGTACCACCATCTCGCATCTTTTCATCATATATTCTCCATATAGAAGCACCGCCATCCAGCGGACATTTCAAGGACTAAACGGGAGGTTGCACATGCACACTTTCTTACGGCTTGCGCTTCGGGTTTACTTCCCACCTTTAACCACCTCGAGTTCATGGTATATAACGGTTTACTGTATTCATGGCTATGCGGCCCAACGCTCACTAAACCTTTCTAAAACCAAGGAGGTTACACCCAGCGAGTATAACGTAGCAACCCTTTGTTGTCAGATCGTGCTCAATGTACATGCCAATAGCTGCTAATGGGGATCGCAGCGTGCGCGTTACCTAAAGGCCGAATGCTCCTGTCTCTCATTCCCCCTTAGCAGCCATTAACATGTGCATTGAGCACTATCTTTTATTGTTCAACAACGCACAGAAGAAATCTCTAACCGGAACCACCTTGGAGGTCAAAATCATAAGGACCGCTATTTCGGGTATGTGTCATTGGTAGATACGTACTAAAAAACACATGTTTGTGGAGCTCGTCAAAACGGTGGAAAATTCTCCGAATGAAAGCAGGCCATCGTACATAGAAGGTCCACCTGTTAAAAAGTGAACGACGATATCAGCCGGTGCTACGTGTTACGTGTCTTCTTCGAATAGCATCAACAGGCGCAAATAAAGCGCGTCTTCTCGGGATGTATTGAAATGAAGAGCTGAGGCAAGGGCAAGCGACCGAGTGAATCCAGAACACGTTCGTTAAGTGTACGGGCGTGCTTGAAAACGTCAGCAGCCTAGTACCTAGAACTACCGACCGCGTACATGTGAACGTGGACAAAGACTGCTAAACGAACCTACGTAACAATCAACGTATATATTGCATGGGTATACTTTTTATATGCTTCAAGGGGAACGTTTCATAATGGCGGAACTTAGATGGCACAATGAGAACATTCTAACTCAAGAAACTGCTTATGTATCTGAACATGCTAATGTGCTAATGAACACCTAATTTAATCAACAAGAGAAGCTCTCTGCAATGCAGTCAAAAGCATTCAAGTCGGAAGTCAACCAAGGCATTACTCCATCACTGACGTGGTGTTGAATTATTGCAGCGCGTATTTTCTTAGGCTCCTCAGTTTTTTTCAGCGTAAGCTGCTCCGAGCTCGACACAACTACCAATTTTCTGGGAGCATTTCTCCGCTACCGCCACCTGCACCACCTGTCCTCATACTATTGTGACGTCATCCTGATGCATTCCGTGGCCGTTTTTTCCAGAGACAAGCGCCAAGACCCGCGGTATTTTTTTTTATTGATATGAGATATAAGCAGATGTTGGCGCACCATTATGGCGCTGGCTACTCCTTAGCCGTTGATTGAAACTTGAACACGTATCTTGAAGCAAAACATACAAAGCAGTGCACGGAAAATAGAAAACTCGGGCACAGATATGAAAGGACACACTTATACGCACATATCACAATGGTAAGTAAATGTTCGAAAGTCAATGTAAGAAGTCTCTGGAAATGTCCCTCGTTAATATTCGGTCCACCAGCACAAAACAGCAAAGCACACGTCTGGTCCTTATAAAGATGCATTCACTTGTATGTACATAATAGTTGACACGTCATTCATTTCGCAACACACACGTGATGGGTGTCACATGATGCTGTAAATAATAAGTACATGTGTTACAAATGAAAGTTTGTTCTTTGTTAATACTTGTCAGCAATCCCGCTGTCTTGTAAAAAAACGCGTTAATGCTTTTAAAGCGTGTGACTGTAAAACTCCAGTTGGCCACGGGCCCAGAAGTTTTTTTATGCTAAATGGTCTGCGGTCCAATGCGAACAGCTCGCACTTAAGACGGCGTCTCGGCGTGTCATGATGTGGACAGTCTATGAGAAGGTGACAGACGTCTTCATCTATAAATCGACATTCGCATTCGGGAGTTTCAGCTCTGCCGATTCTGTGCAAAAAATGTTTTGTGTATGCGGTGCCTAGCCTCAATCGGTGAATTAGAGTTTCCATCCTTCTATCTAATGCCAGCGTAATTTTGAATTCAATACATGGATCGATGTGATATAAATCGCAGCTCTTTGTACTTTGGTCAAACCAAGCAGTTTTGCTCATTCTGAAAGTTGTATTCTTTATAATACATCGCAATTCATTTTTCGAAATTGGTAAAGAGACAGTAACGTCTTAACGATGTGCTTGTCGTGCTGCTTCATCAACAGCTGTGTTTCAGGAATGTTGCAGTGGCCAGGTATGCACTGGAATTTGATCTCATGTTGCGCCTTCTTTGCTTTGGTGAGCTCCTTCAGCGTTTCGTCTGTCATACTATCACTTATTACTGTCCTGTTTGTACTGGAGAGAGATCTTAATGCGGCTTGTGAATCACTGAAAAGCACCCATTTTCTAACGTCTGCTACCGAGTTTATAAACTTTAGAGCATACAGAATAGCGAAGAGCTCAGATGTAAAAGAGGACGTCATGCGACATAATTTAAACGATTCCTGAATATTAAGCTGTGGTATGATAAATGCCGATGTTGAAAACGTTGTAGTACTTGAGCCATCTGTCTAAATATGTATGTACCCTGGATACCGCATGTGTATCTGATAAAGCGCTAGTTGTTGAGCAGCTTGGATGAACATGTCTCTCTTTCTGATAATGCCATCCAGTGGGAATTCAATGCTTGGTATTACAAGCAGCCATGGAGGATAGTCCATTTCAGAGCTCCAAAATTCATTTCTGGGTAATATATGTACATTACTCTGTACATCGTTATGAGCATTGCTTTTATCTCTTAGTAATATCTCCTGTGCCAATGGGTGGTCCCTGTGTTGTGTCTGTAAGCGAAAAAAATGGCGGCATGTTTCAATTGTTCTCATGACTGGAAAGGGTGGTTGTCGAGTCTCTGCTATGACAAGGCTGCTGGAAGTCGCTCGTGGAACACCTATGCAGACGCGCAGTCCCCTAGCTAATAGTCTTCGAAGTCGCTCCTCTGAAGTGCGGGAAAGGCCGTGTAACACTGCTGCAGAATATGCAAATTTCTGTCGTATTAAAGCATTGTGAACAGCGAGCATGGATGATACAGATCCGCCCCATGATGTCCCAGCAATTCTGCGGAGTATATTCACTAGCGTATTCACCTCGTTTTCGAGTTTCTTTATGTGAGGTGCCCATGATAGCTGCCTATCCAGTATTACTCCGAGAAACCGATGCGGTGTCACAATCATTAGTGGTTCTTCTTCTAAATTGAGATTGAAGTTTTTTAACTTCTTACGGGTGAAGGGCAATACAGCTGTCTTTGCGTGCGATATAATCATTCCTCTTTCTTTTAAAAGTTGTTGATAATATTTATTCCGTCCTGCAATGCAATCTGAATTAACCGTATGTCCGTGCCAGATGCCCAAATGCACACACCATCTGCATATAAGGAGTATTTCAACCTGGAAGGCAGTCTTTTAGCTAAATCAGCCATAACACATTTGAAAAGAAGAAGGCTTCCTTGTGGCACTCCCTGTCTGACGTCGTGTTCTGCACTTTTTCCTTCGCTCGTCTGAATGAATATTTTACGACCTGATAAAAATTTGGATACCCACCGCAAAGACCTGCCGGACAGTCCATGTTCCAACATACTCAGCAGAACATGAGTGTGACTGACTGTGTCAAATGCCCTTTTGATATCCAAGAACACTGCGGCCGTCAAACTACCACAGGCGCGTTCATGCTCCACATACGTTACTAAGTCCAGTATTGCATCCATTGTGCATCTCTGTTTCCTAAAACCTGTCAAGTAGTTGGAGAATACTCCAGTTCTGTTGCACCACCATTGAAGTCGCGCATCAATCATTTTTTCCATTACCTTACATAAACAGCTTGTCAGACTGATTGGACGGAAGGATTCAAGGTTCAAGGGCGTCTTAGCCGGTTTTAAGATCGGAATGATGCGAGCAGACTTCCAAGACTCGGGTACAATTTCTTGCGTCCATAGATTATTGTAAATATCGAAGAGAATAGTTGTTCCTGTGGGCCAAAGGTTCTTTAGCATATTGTACGTAATGCCGTCCGGTCCAGGGGCCGATTTTTGAAGACGTGATGCTATAGCACAATGCAGCTCCCTTAACGTAAATACAGGGTCTAGTTGAGGATGCTGGGCCCAAAAGCTAGCATTAATTTTCTGGCTGGCTAACGCGACAGAATTATCAAATAAGGCACATTGTGATGCGGCGGGCCTACTGATAAGTTGACAAAATTCATCTGCTACCACAGTTTCCGGTTTGTCCAAGGCTACAGCAAGAGCACGAAATGGGAAGCTCTGTGATACAGGGCCCCTAAGTGCTCGAATTACAAGCCAAATTCTTGGAACAGGTGTGTGGGGAGAGAGCGTGCCACAGAAATCACTCCAGCATCGTTTACCTAAATTTTCTAGCCGTCTGCGCATTACACTGTGGATTTTCTGTGCATTTTTGTATGCTTCTAAACTTCCGCTGCGTCGATATGCCCTTTCTGAACGTCGTCTGATGGCTCTTAGATGTTCATACTCTCCATCGACTGCAGCATAGTCTTTTGGAATCGGGACTTTCTTTGTACATTTATTCGCATTATCTTGCAGAAATTCGGTAAAGCTTTCAACTGTCTTGAGGTCACTATTTTGGTTTGTTAGGTGGTGCCGAAAAGCTTTCCAGTTCGTCAGTTTGCTGTAGCGTCTGGTGTCGTCTTTTCGCAAGTATGGGTGATCTATTAGAATGAGAAAATGCTCACTCCCACGTGTTTATACATCAGTTGTCCATACCACACCATTCACTAGATCTTGGGAACATAAGGTTACATTGATGAAACTAGAGTAATTATGCCCTCGGAGAAAAGTTGGGGAGCCGTCATTTAAAATTGTCAAATCGCATTCGTCTGCGGCACACTCAACAATGTTCCCACGTGCATCACATCGATCACTACCCCAGATTATGTTGTGCGCTTTAAAGTCTCCGCATATAAACGTATATGAATTAGAAATGTTGAAGATATTTGTTGGCTCTTCCACCGAAATGCGGCTTGAAGGTTGTAGGTAAAAATTGATCACTGTAACGCACTGCTCACCAAAGGATACTTTGCAAGCGACGAATTACGGGAAGTCCGAATCACTTGAGTGAACTTGATGAGAAGGTAGGTCCTTTCTGACGCACAAATGTACTCTGCTAGGACCCCTTCGACGAGATGACATATATCACGTAGTTGGAGAGGCGGAAATCATCATTCATTCCTGCCTCTTGGATGCAAAGTATTGGAAAATTATACTGCAGAAAAAGTTTACGGAAGTCAGCACACTTTCTTCGAAGACCATTGGCATTCCACTGGTATATGGAGACATCTTTGTAGCGCTTATTCATATGTTACTTGTCGCAGGTTTGACCCGGACTGTTGACACAGTAGTGTTTCCAGAGGCAGCAGGGCTTTTACTTCTGGCAGGTTGTTTGCTTCCGGTAGAGCAGACAGGATTGCCTTAAGTGCTGCGAAAAGCATTGGCAGAATAAACTGCATGACTGATGCAGAGGCACGGTCTCCATTGAATGGTTGATTTTCTGAGGCCTGTTGAGAATGACGTGACGTTTCGATGTTGTAGTTGGGGCGAACACTGGCACTGTCGGTTTTGCTACTTTCCGGCAGAGGTCCCGTGGGCGTTCGCAGCTTTGACGCGTAGGTTGGGTTACTTGAAGGTACTTCTCGTGAGTGGTCTCTCGAGTGTGCTCTTGGCGGCTCTCTTGGCGGTTCTCTTGGCGTGCTTGTCGACTGTTGTTGCGGTGGCCGCTGAGGTGGACCACGTACAGGATGAACAATCTCAAGGTTTGGAGATGGTTCATTGGGGTGTGGTTTTCTTCCATGGATGAGCTCATGCCGACGCAATTTTGCAGCAGCTTTACTTTGCGGGCAGCCTAAATATGAGGCAGCGTAATTACCTGCACAGTTTGCACACTTAGGCTGAAGAACAGACTTGCGCTCCTTATGATGGTGTTCTTCTGAGCAGATCTTACACCGGCGTGTGTTACGGCAACTTTTCGCCATGTGTCCGAATCGCTGGCAGTTATAGCACCGAAATGCTAGACCAAGATATTCTTCCACTGGGTGACTGGTGAATCCTAAGTAGATTCTTCCTGGAATCGGGTGGTCATCTCGAAAAGTCAGGATCACTAAGTGAAGTGGACGCGTCGTTACTCCTCCATCTTCCTGGTGGTAGTATTTTATTTGCCGTCGCGCCGATATAACCCCTGCATCTATCAAGTACTCTAGGAGTTGTTCATCTGAATACTGCAGAGCAACATGTTTTACTTTCCCAACGTTCCGAGTGTATGACTCTGGAATGAAAGGCTTAACTTCAAAGCCAACCACATTTGAAAGCATCAGAAGACGCTTGGCTGAGCTTAAGGAAGCAACGCTGACACTGAAGCTTCCATCTTTGGTCGTTCTGAATGACTGCACGTTTTCTTTAGCAGCGGAAACTACTTCAGTTGACACTCGATTGGGGTTCACTTTCCAGAAGCTAGCACCTTCAGCTGTTGGACGAAAGACGACTGGGATACCCTCTGCTCGTTTCTTTTTATAAGTAACCAACGTGAATGGTTCATCTTCGCCCATGTCTTCTTTATCACTTAGGTAATAAGTTGACGTTTTATCGTCGAGAGGATTCTCTTCTAAGCGAGGCTTCTTGCTCTCAGCTTCATCGTCTTCCATTGCTGCTGTTCTCGCTGGAGCCATTTCGCGGTTGTGAATTTGCAAACGTGCCGGCTTTATGATGCTTGGACGCACCTGTAAGTCCCCAGGCTTTTCATTGTGTCCTGTAGTATCACTAATGTGGTTTAACGCACTTGGACGAGCATAAGACTTGTGGCGATGGCTACCAACCACCGTAGTGGTCGCGTACTAGCCAAGTTTTTGATAACGGAACCTCGTACCTGTAAGGCGCCGAGCCCTCGAAGTCTTCACCCAGCGTCTTGTTGGCACACCGCGAAAAAATGGATGTCAGCGTAATAGTCCAAGAAAACAGCAGAAATCGAACAGTGCACAGAAACCGCGTTATTTTTCTTTCCATAATCTGTTTATCAGAAAACTCCCACCACAAGATTATTTTGACCGTAAGTATTTCACGACAGAACGTTAAAAAAGGGTTCATTCTTGGTGACGCGTGTTGTTCACTACGACGAGCTTGCCAACTGTCGCCCACGTTCTGAAAAAAAAAAGGGGGGGGGGGGCGAAGTTCGAGGCACATTGAAACGTAAGCCCTGATCACAGCAAGAAGCTATAGTAACCCCCGTATTCACAAGCACTTCTCGACTCGACTTTAAGGCTTCACTCAACAGAGTTGAGCACTGCGCCACCATTCGACTGAAGACGACGCTGCGCTACTCAAGAATTGCAGCATATTATCGCTGATATGCAGTGACTTGCGCTGTCTAGAGACGGCGCTCCCATCGGTTTTCTAAAGTGAAGGTGAAGCGTTGAGTAAATGGACGTCCTAGAATACGGGGCTAAGACGTTCAATGAAACGAAGGAGGAGAGGTTGCAGAGCGGGTTTCTAGCCTGCTACGCATCCCGGGAGTAAGGGGGTAAAAAAAAGAAATGTGAAGGCATGATGATTGTCGTATAGCACAATGAGTAATTGCATACACTGTCCCGATCAGGAAAAAGTAACCATCGTGGCAAGCACGTGATCTGCTACAGGAATACCCCACCATTTGAATTATTTTCGAAAAAAAAAAATGAAATCGTCCATGCAAACGTCATGTATCGCGAGAAAACGGGTTGACGGATGCAATATCCGGGGTGGCGAAAGAGTACAATCGCAGCACGCGGGACCTCATGCGATTTGCGTAGCGAGTGGGTGATGTAAGATTGTCCACTCATTACAAATGGCTCTGAGAAAAATTTCCGTATTTATTCATTCATATTGCCCGGATATCTTGGTGCCAAGATACTGACCCAAAGGTCACGGGTTCGATCCCGGCCCCGTGGCGGTGGCGCTTCAAAGGAGCCGAAATGGTGGAGGACCATGCACTGTGAGCGATGTCTGTGCATGTTGAAGCACACCAGACAGTCGAAATTTCCGGAACCCTCCACTATGGCGTCTCTCCGTGTCGCGTTTTGGAGCGTAAGAGCCCAGTAATTATTCTTACCCACATCATCTGGCGGTGCTACGGGTAGCAGTGGAGGGTACTTATGTATAATGTAAACAGTATACAAAAAATGTTTGTGCATAGCACACAGAGGGGAGTAATATTTTTTAGTGCAACAAGCGACCAGACCTATTCAAGGTGGCGCAGGGAAGCCGCAGTTTTAGCCCTGAGAACGAACACCAGCGGAGAGGCGGTCGCGCTGATGTGACGTCATGGCAAGGACTCTCTTGGATTGCTGCCGAAAATGACCCTCTAGTGCGCCCGGTGCTATTAGGCGTTGCAGTGGTTAGTGCGGTGGTGGCAGTGCAAATCTACTAAGGTAGAATATGGGTGTTTCCACTGCTAGCGATAATTACCTAAGCTGCCGAAAGTTGAGGCGATATAGCTTATATTAAGCAAACTCACGTCCGACTTGTAAGTTTACTGCGATAGTTTACTGCGACATAGGGCACGGCGGCATCGCCTCGAGCATGTCTGACTGCGCATGGCTGATCGTGCAGGTTCTTCTTGTCTGCTCAACGCAAGGGCCAGCTCTGCTGGCTGATCCTGGACAACCGCCTTGGAACAATGATTCGCCTAACACGTGGAGCACTTATGTGCCACCGGATCATCAAAATATCAGCCCGATCACCGCCCTGACGCCCCATTGGCTGCCCAGCCCGGTGACGTCGCCGCTTCCTGCTATAAAGCCAGTGGACATCGTTTACTGCATCAGAGGGCACGGCGGCATCGCCTCGAGCATGTCTGACTGCGCATGGCTGATCGTGCAGGTTAGTTTTTATGATACTTCCTTAGGAAAATGTACTAGTTACTATGGATTAGTAGTGCTGCCGTGCCCTCGGCGTTGTTTTTGTATAGTTGCTGCTTGTTGGTCTGTGCTACTTCTCGTATTGTGCGGGGACGTAGAGACCAATCCTGGTCCCCAGACCCGGTCCGCTGTTGACCTCAATGAGCATAAAGATGTGTTAAGTGCTATTCTTGAGGAACTGAAAGAGATAAAGACTGCCGCGAACAAGCGCGATGAAACTCTGACCCGTATTAGTGCAAACCTTGATGAAGTTCTGGAGCTGTCAAAAGCAAATAAAGAAAAAATTCATACCCTTCAGCACACCGTTGAACTACTAGAAAAAACTGTCGCAATTCAAGGCAAGAGGCTTAATGACTATGAAGATAGGTCACGACGGAATAATTTAGTAGTCTATGGCATACCAGAAGGCCCAGAAGAAACCAGAGAAGTCCTTGAAGACTTGGTTGTCCGACGGGTTTGCAATGGTGAACTAAAAGTCGCTGTCACCTCTATCGAACGCATTCACCGAATGGGTAAACCCCGAAATGATAAACCCCGGCCAATCATTCTCAGGTTGTACAATTACAACGAAAAAATAGCCATACTAAATAACTGTTTCAAACTAAAAGACAGCGAAGTTTCCGTGTCACATGACTACTCCCAGGCAACGCAGCACATAAGAAAAAAACTTTGGCAATCTGTAAGTTCTGATAACAAGGCTGACAATAAGGTAAAACTGGTTCATGATAAACTGCATATTAACAACGACATTTATGTGTGGGACGAAGCACAAGATTGCCGGGTGCTCGTGCGCAAAGGTAAAAAACGAGAACTGAGCACTAAACCGAAAAACACAAAAAAGGCGAACGAATGACTTCCGGATTCTACAAAGCAACAACCGAAAACACTGAGGCTCATTTCCCTTAATGTGCGAAGCTTATTCAACAAACAAGGAGAACTGGAACACGTGTTGTTAACATATGACCCGCACATAGCTGTCATCTCCGAAACCTGGCTTTGCCCAGATTTGCCTGATAATTACGTGATTCCGTCTTCATATACGTGCTATCGCAAAGATAGACTTGCACGAGGAGGTGGTGTGGCAATTCTTGTGAAGGCGGGCCTTTCATCTGTTTCACTGCCTGCTGTTAACCCTGACCACGAAAGTGTCTTTTGTAAAATAAATATTTCAGGAAACCATATTGTTATTGCGGGAATTAATAGGCCGCCGGGAGCTCCCTGTGAGTTTTTACTTGAACTGTATGATCATTTGGCAGTGTATAAGGATCAGAACATTATTGCTGCGGGAGATTTCAACTTACCGCGCATAGATTGGTGCTCGATGTCATCAGTAAGCACTGATACAAAGAACTCCGAAATCATTCTAGATACGTTATTAGCTTACAACCTTACACAGACAGTACTATATCCAACACGGGTGACTAGCACTGCTTCTTCCATTCTAGATTTAATTTTGTGTTCAGCCAGCTTTACTGATCATACCACAGAAATTCACGAAGGAGTCTCGGACCACAAGCTCGTATGTTTTTCCTGCAAGCTTCCAAACCGAATCAAGTTAAACAACGCTAAATTTGTAAAGGTAAAAGACTACAACGCAGCAGATAACCCAAACATTGCCCACCATTTAGAAGAAGCATTACTGACATTTCACGATGACGATGTTAACGTCTTATGGGCAAAGTTTAAGTCATGCTGCAATTATTGCATCAATAAGTTTATTCCAGATAAAATGAAAAAAAATCAACAAAGCAAATCCTTGGATAACTAGAGAAATTATACATTTAAAACGTAAACTAAAACGGTACCGAAAAAGGAAGAACAGGGATGCCGCCCTCCTTTTTAAGCTAAGTTCTAAGTCGAAATCTAAACTACGAGAAGCTAAAGAGCGCTTCTATTCAACCACCCTTGGGCGCTTTGCTACCGAATCGCCTCACAAATTCTGGGAATTTTTATCAAACAAGGACTCAAGAAGCGTAGATAAAATAGCTGTTGGTGCTCGCATTGTTACAGATAAAAAAGAAATTGCTGAAACGTTTAATTCCTATTTCCAGAGCGTATTCTCAAGGCCAGCCACGCTGGGTAATACGCCTTACGTCAACGATAGCAACCAATATATCCATATTACTGTCGAAGGTGTTACTGAGCTGCTCTTACGATTAGACCCTAAAAAATCCGCAGGACCTGATAACATTCCCACCGCATTTCTCAAAAGATATGCAGAGCTGCTAGCTAGATTCTTGGTACAGTTGTATTCTAAGTCTCTTGAAACTTCTTGCCTCCCACTTGAATGGTTGGTTGCCCGAGTGAAACCAATTTTTAAAAAAGGCTCTGTCACCGATTATTGTAATCACCGACCCATATCTCTCACTTGCACAGTTTGTAAAGTTCTCGAACACGTAATTGCTAAACACCTCAATGATTTTCTTGACAACAATAATCTTCTTACTAACGTACAGCACGGTTTTCGAAGAGGTTTTTCAACTGCAACTCAATTAGTAGTTACCGTCCATGAGATGGCACAGGTACTTGACGAGGGCGGACAGATTGACGCAGTTCTAATAGACTTCTCGAAAGCGTTCGATAGAGTTCCACACTCGAAACTAATAACAAAAATGAAAAACTTAGGCATTCCATCACACGTCAATTGGGTCATTTCATACCTAACTGGCCGCAAACAGTATGTTGAAATTGACGGTGCCTGTTCTCGTTTTCTTGATGTTTTCTCTGGCATCCCACAGGGTTCGGTCTTGGCACCGGTTCTCTTTAACATTTATATTAATGATCTTGGCCAAATTGTAAAGCCCCCTCTACGCCTTAAGCTGTTTGCAGACGATTGCATCATATTTAGCCACATAGTGTCTGCCGCTGACCAGCACGTTCTTAACCATGCTTTGTATGCAATAACGGAATGGTGCAATAAATGGGATATGCTTATAAAGCTCGACAAGACAGTTCACATGTGCATCTCCAATAAGAATAAATCTCTCTTCATGTATAGTCTTGGCAATTATCAGATTAAACAAGTGGGGGAACATAAGTACCTGGGCTTAACCTTGACGTCCAGACTTAACTGGTCAACACATATAAATAACATATGTTCCTCCGCGAGAAAGAAGTTAGGATTTCTGAAGCATAAATTAGGTGATGCCCCCTCGTCGCTTAGACTCATTGCATACAAATTCATTGTAAGACTCACCCTGGAATACGGAAGCATTGTATGGGGCCCCCATACTATCACTAATAAAAAAAAGCTTGAAAAAATTCAGAGATTGGCAGCTCGCTTTATTTATAAACGTTTTAGACGTCGCGACTGCCCTTCAGCTATGTTAGAGCTCGCACACCTAGAGCCATTGGCCAACCGACGTAAAAGTGCCCGTCTAAACTTTCTACACCAGCTATGTTTTAATAAATTGGGAATCCAGTCACAAGATTACATAGCTAATAACCCTAGTCGAGCGTCTCGTCACAAACATAGCCGAAGTATTACACCGTTCTTTGCCCGTACAGACCAATACAAATATTCATTTTTTCCCAGAACTGTTTCCGATTGGAATGTTTTGCCAGAGTGTTCACCCTTGCTGTCATCCAATGTATAATAATTGTATACTTACCTGTTGATTAAGTACCCTCACATTCATGTGTCGATCTTGCATCCGTACGCATGTCTTCTGGGTGTGTACATCCCTCTCCTGCTTGGACCTCTCAAAATTCGCAGTATTGTACAAATAAAATATATAAATAAAATAAATAGTGTCGATGGTTCACGCTGTTTATAATTGTGCTATAAGTTGATTGATATGTGGGGTTTAACGTCCCAAAACCACCATATCATTATGAGAGACGCTGTAGTAGAGGGCTCCGGAAATTTTGACCACCTGGGGTTCTTTAACGTGCACCCCAATCTGAGCGCACGGGCTTACAACGTTTCCGCCTCCATCGGAAATGCAGCCGCCGCAGCCGGGATTTGAACCCGTGACCTGCGGGTCAGCAGCCGAGTACCTTAGCCACTAGACCACCGCGGCGGGGCAATCGTGCTATAACTTGACGTACACTTTTGCGGTTAGATATGGGTTTAGAAGAAATCGACAACAAGACGCGTCTGCAATAGACTTTTCGGGACGGCTCACTGCTCTTCCATAGTTGAGTACGAAGCACTCCATATCGCTAAACACGTTTTCTAAACTCACCAGACACAGAAAACCATTATCGTCTGATTTCGCAGCTAAAGACGCATCCTGTTGCGTATAGCTTTCGTCAGTGCTTTAGAGGCGAAGCTCCTTGTGGTCGAGGTTTGTCCGTTGGCTTTGGCGTCGTGCGCCTAGCCTTCGCTGACGATTCTGATGAAGAACAACTGCATTCCCGATCCCACGTTCTTTCTGCCATAATGGCAGAGCACATGCAATGTACTCACTATATGGCGTAACGATCACGATGACTCATGATGATGTTGAAGATTTTGATCACGGACAACGACTGGTCTGTGCTGTATATGACGTCTCGACATGCTCCACCACGCATTTTGTACGACTGTAAACAACCAACAAACGCCAGGGGAACGTGCCCAGACATCGTCTGTGCCAACCTCGGGCTAGATCCGATACCACAAAGCAGTGATAATGAAGGCAAAACGAAATTTTAAAGTCAACGCAACCTATACCAGTTATGACCAATAAAAGCTGTATATAACTGTACACCGCTTGACGCTAATTTACACGCCCGAGTGGTCAATGTCACGGGTTATTTACGGTAAACACCTAACGATCTCACTGCTTCGTCCACTGATCATCATTCACTTCCTAGATATGCCACGTTCTCTCTAGTTATTTGTATATATCCCAAATTTCCACTCATGAAGAAAGCCGACTTTTTGTAGTGCACGAATCTCTTGAGTCATGACATTGTACGTAGGAAGTCGTGCGGGCTCACGATGCACTTTTCTATAACTGAGCAATTGATAAATAATGATATACTAAAATAAGGCATTTTCTTTTTTTGTCAGAAAGGCTTTGTTATGAGCCGTGCAGACAACGTTTTAGTCATCGGAGGACGCGTCCGCTCCATGTCTATCAAGTAGCATTTTACCTGTGATGTTTTCATAGCCAACACTGTGCCGCTATTCACTGTACCTTTGTTGTTAAGTGGCAGCGCAGTGCAAGTGATTTGCTTCTTGACCGCTTATAGAGAGGAATCTTCCCCCAGCTCGGGCCTTTCTTTGTTGCAAACGTAGTGACGTGAGTGGTCGAAGTTGTTTGGTGGAGGAAATTCATCCAACCGCTTTCAGCAGAGATGCTAAAAAAAAAAAACGTCTTCTCATCCAGTATTTTTTTTTTCACTGGACGTAAAAGGTGGATGAAGCATCAAGTTACAGCCCACTCTCGAGGAGTGAGTGTTGCTTTACATCCCACCATGCGTTAGTGTTTTTTTTTCACGACCATGAGTCACGTTGATGGCATTTATTGTTTAATATCCTTCATCAAGATCAAAATAAACATCATTTTTCTGATGCATTGCATTTAGCGCAATTATTGTGTATGTATGTCACGAAGTGCCCCATGCCGCCAACACGCTTTGGCTCGATCAGCAAAACGAAACTGTTAGAGCAACGAAACATGAAGTCACGACCGCAATACACGCCGGGAGGCGTGAATTGTTGCCGCCAGCCACTGTCCGTTTCAGTGAAGCCCATGACTTCATCCGATGAAAGAAGCACGGGCTGTAAGTCCACACGTGCTATCTGTTCGTAAGACAACAAATGGGTTGAGCCTCGTCTGAGTGCCATCATTATTTGCACAGCGCGCCACCTATTGTTCGGGGGCGTTGCGAATAGCTTTGCGCAGAATAAGGTGTGTCAAGTTAGCGCCAGCGGGTCTCACGGCCATTGTCTGCTTGTGCGCTTGAACATTACTATACATGTGTTACCAACACCCCCAAACAGCTACATATTGAACTATGCTAATGAGCTGGCACTTTTCTAGACTAATCTATAGACTAGATTAATATATACTGATCTACTGCCTTCCAGGTGGTTCGGAAGCCTTATCTAGCCGATGCGGGCTGTTTCCAGGTCGCTTCTATGTCGTTGGTATACGCTTTAAATCGGTGAATCTAGAATGTTCTCACGCTAATTCTCAGTGTATGTAGAAGCTCGAGTTAAACCAAAGGCCGTCACAGACATGATACGGATGTGCAGATTCTATGGATTGAAACTCGCGCTGAAACGAAGCGTTGGCACCTCTCATAGATCTACAAGCAGGTCGTCAACGGCGTAGGCCTTCCCTCGATTTGCGTTCTTATCGCAGCCACCATTGCCTTCTCCCGTTTCCAGGTATTCTGTCATACGTACTTGTGGTCTTACACTTAGCGCCGAGGCATCGCAGTCATTCGTTCGGCTCAGTGTTGCTGCTTTATTTCTTGTGGATGAGCGGTGAGCTGCGAGACTTACCCGAGTTCTGTGGCACATACTCGTTTGTGATGGTAATATAGTTTACTCGTAGGTCGCACAAATTAATGCTAGCGTAAAAAGCTTCGCCGTTATTATTCTTCTCAACATCAGCGTCGGTGTAACCAAAATTACTCAATCACTACACCAGTAACTAATCTATGTGCACACTTGTGTTTTTTACTGCAATGTTCTGTGTGTCATTCCAATTATTCCTCGTATTTCTTTAACGTTCGTACGGAAACAGATGGTTATTATATTGGGAATATACTGAAAACACTCGAATTTCGTAAAGAAATAAAGAAACATGCAGAATAATCGGAATGGTGTACGCAATGCTACAGTACGGAGCTCGGAAGTTTAGCCACATATATATACCACTTGACTCCTCGATCACCGTGTTTTAAAAGGGACTACAACCACACCCATTCTCTCTTCTTCACTAAAACGAACGTGTTTCAGAGGCAACTTCATGAATCAGTCATGTGGCATGACAAGGCGTGAAAAAAAATACACGTTTATTGAGTACACTGAACGTGCTCGTGAAAAAAGTTGGATGATGATGCGTAACAACAATGAAATTTCAGTTTGCAAAAGGCGTTCGCACACCGTCGATTGATACAGTGAAATATATCGATGACCGGAGCCCTTGTCGGTGGTCTTCTGGGGACCTGTTAGCCTGACCTTTAGCGTTCGTTTCGTAAAGACTGAACTCCAACGAAATAAACACTCGGTAATTTCAAGTATTGCTTGTTGCCTTTCTGGTCTTCCCGCTAAGGGTGAGGCTGTCCCGCAATAGCGTTGAGGTAAGGCCTATCAACAAAGCTAACACCTCGGTCAGGATGATTAGTGCGAAGCCCTTCCAATTCGAACAAGATGAGCCTGTTTTCCTCGGGATAAGGCTTGATGTAGATTCCAGGAACGTACAGCCTTATCTGCGGCCCGACTGCCGGCCAGTAGCGCCCCAGGTTGAAGCCGTTAATAAACGCCACACCTTTCGTGTAGTTTGACGGGTCGAGGAACGTGTCCAGCGGCTTCTGTCCCTTGGGCAACGTGAACCAACCGTAGTAGAAGTGTGGTATCTTGCCCTGGCTATTTCTGGGCGTCCGCATGAGCTGGAAGAGTTCGTTAATGTCTCTCTTCTGTGTCAGAGGCAGGGCCTCGATGATCCAGTCAGTCAGGGTGATGCCGTCCACAGTCACGTTCCTAATTCCCTGGGTAAAAGAGCACGTTCTTACAGTCGGTCACTACTTAAGAAACGTGGCTTCCCCCTATATATAAGTATCGCAATAATACAAAGATGAAACGTGTCCTTGCAGGAGTAATTCAGCGTTTATTGTGCGTTGTTTCAGCAAGAGCAACATATTGCCAAGTCTTGTTAAGGACGGCAAACAGATTGAAACAGCGTGACATGCTATGGATATTCGTTTTCATATATATATATATATATATATATATATATATATATATATATATATATATATATATATATATATATTGATATGTGGGGTTTAACGTCCCAAAACCACCATATGATTATGAGAGACGCTGTAGTGCAGGGCTCCGGAAATTTAGACCACCTGGGGTTCTTTAACGTGCTCCCAAATCTGAGCACACGGGCCTGCAACATTTCCGCCTTCATCAGAAATGCAGCTGCCGCAGCCAGGATTCGAACCCGCGACCTGCGGGTCAGTAGCCCAGCCGAGTACCTTAGCCACTAGGCCTCCGCGATATATATATATATATATATATATATATATATATATATATATATATATATATATATATATATATATATATATATATATATCAACACGGATATGGATATTCGTATGAATATCCTTGTATATATGGATATTCATATGAATGTCCATATGTATATTCATTTCCACGTGATTATCCATATCTGTATGGATATGGAAATACGGAAATTTATATCCATATTGATATCAACATCATATGCACATTGTGATCACTAAACAAGTTTGTATATACTGCACGCACGTGTTACGTCTTTGCATAACCGAGTGCTGTTCGCGTTGGTTAATGATAAGGTGACGTCATTCCCTTCGTGGATACGGTGGGATTTTTTCTGGCATATATGTTGCACTTTGTGGCTTATATATGCCTATATACTTATAAATCAATCACGAAAAGCTGTCGAGAGTGCCCATATAATTCATATCCTAATAATATTCTCAAGGTCCCTTATGCCTTCGCTTATGAGAAGTCGAAGGCCGTAGTCGTATGATTTTTCTTCTCAATCGATGCACTAATGGTACCCCTGCTCTCTTCCGACAGTTTTCTACACCTAACGAGGTTTCTTAATACCTCAAGGATTGGAGGCTTCACATGCTTTGTGCACCTTACTTGGTTTTGGTCGGCCCGCAATTAACCAAGCGATGATGCAATGCGCGGAGGAGGGGGGGGGGGGGGGGCGTCGCTTGCGTTGTCATCAAGTTTTCAGAAAGTTTTGTGATCTGTGACGCTATGACAACTTCATAACGTTATATTCTTTTTTTTTTCTATCATTTCTTGAAGCCGACGCAGCTGATGCTGCCGACGCTGCAGACGCTGACATTTCGATTTCGCGTTTTGGATCCGTATGTCGTTTCGGTGGTGTGGTCGGTAAGCAGTGTGAATGACGTGGAATGTCGGCGGCTCAAGAGTTCCGCTTGCTTTGGACCGAGAATTCGCAAGTGCGCACGAGCCTTAAGGTTTGTCGCCTCAATAACATACACAACTGCGATGCCCATGTGCTTCATCTGTGTAAAAGAGTCGGGGCTTGTTGTTTCCGTTGTCCCCGTAAGCGTCTTTTCCCCCTGATGTGAACACTACAGATATCAGTAATCAATGTTTCATCTTCTCTGATTAATCTATCACACTTACCGGAACAACGAGTGAGAATATTCGATTAAACATGCCAATCAGTTGAAGCTGTCGAATTAAGAGCTGTGACACAAACACGTTTGTATGAGTATATGCGCTTCTTGGAATTCGCAGGAAATGGTTAGCGTCACAAAAACGAGTGAGTGCTGCTGCTCTGGGCCTCTATGTAACAATCCCGCGGTTGGGAGAGCAAAGGCTAAGGGTGGAACCAAAGGCATAGTTGGCTAGATAAGTCAAGCATACATTTGACTCGTCATGACCGGGTATACAAGACCTACTCACTCACCTTCGGATCGCGATTCTTGGGACCGAAGTCTTCGCGGCCCATGTTCTCCACCAGGATGGACAGGCTGTCGCCCCGCATGAGCATCACGTCGCAATCGGTTTTGGCTGGCAGGCTTGTGGTGTCGAATATGCGCATGAAGTAGCGTTCGTCACGCACGTGCAGCTGCGCCATGTCGCGGAGACCGTGAAGCGCCATTGAGTACCGGCCATCCGGGGCGGCCGTGAACAAAGTGTGGTACCAAAGAAACCCGAAGTCCTGGCCGAACTCTTCGAAGGTCAACGGATACTTGGACCTTTTTTGCTTCAGCCAGCATTTACGACTGAAGTGTATCATTACGTCCGTAAGGGACATGCTGTGCGGCATGCGAATGGCGTCTATCTTCAACTTGGGCCTGGGCTTACGAAGCTCCCCGGATTTGAGCGGAATGTACTTGCCGATTGATTTGCGTAGTGTGAAGTAGTAGGCCTTCGGGTCGCCGTCTTCTCCCATGGGCGCGTCGTAGTCGTAGCTCGTTACCAACGGCGATTCTGAGCTGGTGGCAGCCTTGAAGCCGAAGCTCGTGCCTCCGTGGAACATGTAGAAAATAACGTTGCCCCCCTGTTCCATCATCTTCTCGAAGGTGGCGATGACCCAGGGTGGATAGGCCGGATTGTCGTCCCAGCCCCAGTAGTTCATCCAACCGGTGTAGTACTCACTCACTACGATGGGAGCCCCCGGCTTGACCTGTGCTTGGCGAATGACGTCAAAGTCTCTGCTTACGTTGCTCTTGGGGTCGAGGTTGCCGGCCACCAAGATTTCTCGCACCTTGTCACAATTGTATCGTTCCATAGATGGTGCGTTGGCGCGGAACATGACTACGTCCGTGCCTAAAAGCGCCCGCTGGAGGGACAATACGGCATCCATGTATAAGGGGTCGCAGTTACCTTCGAGATGGCCGTACTCATTCTCGACCTGCATTAGTGGGCACGGGGAAGTAAGTAACCAACTCTCTGTCGCGTTTCTCTAGACGATCGCTTGCAGTGAGTTTCTGTACCAGCTCGTGAAGCTGTATTCACAAGACAGACGTGAGCGCGGACGCATCAATGGCGAGCGATGCGACGTAATTTAGATCCCTCCGCAGCCAGCATTCACACGACGAAGGATAATTCACGCTACAAGCGAGGATTTCAGAATTGGTTACCTAATATTTCAACAATTTGGGTGTAGTCCCACGTACTAATTTTTAATAAAACGTAGTTGATAAAAAAGTGGCGCTTTCCTGTCAGAGCACCTCTTTCATGTCAACTACTTTTTCCTACAATTTTTTCACGCAGCGCTACACCCAATTATTGCAATAAAGTACCAACTAGCCTGGCACCCTTGTTCAAGATCCCAACAGCGATTTGCGCTTCCGTCATTTCCCAAATTAGTCCCCGCGTACCGAAGCGGAAACGCGAGATTGGCTGACGTATAGTGACGCAGTACGCAATCCGCAGATTCAAATCACGATTTCGTCCGTCGTGCGAATACAGCTCAATAAACACTTGTAATATTCGAAAACTCTTTTACCCGCGAATGTACATATCAATTTCGAGAATGACGCCCGGGACTATTAAGGATATTACAGGCTATTTATTGCTCGACTTTCATATCATTAGAAGCTTTCATCTTTTTCGGCGTGAACGATTGTTTTTTTTTTTCAGTGCCATACCGCATTCGTCAAGTCTATAAAACTGCGACCTGAGCAGTTCTAATGGAGCTTCAGCGTGTCACAATGTGTCACAATGATGTGTCACAATGTGTCACAGCGTGTCACAACATTTGTCACAATGACAACAGTTGAGGAGGTCGATAATAGTCAAGCCACAAACACTAGCCGGCAGTGTGGAGGCGTCGTGCAAAAGAGCCATCAGTGTAGACTGAAAAGAAACAAGAGATAGCTTCGATAACAAAGCCGTACGGCTGCAAACAGTCATCTGCTTCTTCCGCGTCCCCATTTCCTTTCGTTAAGTTCCTCTCGATGGCTGAAGTGGTAACACTTTCAGGCCCTTTTACCTATTGCGCTCGTTCGTACGTTATCGGCAGATGCTACTCGAAAAAAAAAAGAAAGAATCTTTGATCTACAGCCTGAAATAATAGAATTGCGGCTGTTTACATAGATTTTTATGCTGGTTTAAAATATGTCAGTTTTATAAAAAGGTGTATAGTTTTCATCTTTACCATTGCAACGTGTAAAATAAGGCTTTTTTTTTTTACACACTTTCTATGCCACGAACTTCTCTGGTTATGAACAATGATTAGTCCACATTGCTCCACATTACGTGCAGAACGCAAATAATTAACAAGAAACTGTGTATAAAATATCTAATGAGCAAGAAAAAGAGTATTGTGAGAAGTCTTAATGCTCAACCTATACTAATTGCTTGCCTTCGGTTCATAATAATTATGTAAGCGATATAAAGTGTTATAGTTATAACAACAAAATTGCACTTTCCACACGTCAAGGTATTTGTAGCGAAATTTTTGTTTTGAGCTGGCCATCGGAAGGGCCATAAGCATTATGTTCAATTTGAAGAAAATATTTACAATTTCATCTTCAAAAAGAACTGGCAGATCCCACGTACAGTGGGAATCGATGTTATGCGAAGCACCAACGAGGAAGGTTTATATGTCAGTTTAAAATCAAAACAACATTACGAGCTAAAGGTAAGTTATGCCGTACATAACTTCCATGTCATTATTATTATGTTTGGACGTGTTATTTACTTTCATCATCTATTCACGCCAGCTGATACAAAATTTAGTTTCTGGAGCTAGCGAAACGGCTACGAGTGCGCTATGAGCGTACCCTGTAGTCATGTTTTACATGACACGCATATACTAAATATGTTCGGACGTGTCATTTAACTTCGCCGTCTATTGACGTCATGCAATACCAATTAGGTTTTTGTGAAGCTAGAGAAACGACCACGAGTGCATCATGAGCGTGGCATGTGGTCATGTTGTTACATGACACGCATCTCACAATTATCATGTTTGCACCAGTCACATACCTTCGTCGTTCATTCACGTCCCGCATTACCAAACTTGGAATGTGTGGAGCTATAGCGAAACGACGGGGAGAGCATCACGAAGGGCCCAATATACTGCGACGCTACGTTGGCGAGCGCACGCTGGGTGCAGTGAGGCTACGCTAGCAATACGCGAGCACTCTATAGTCTGACGCCAGACGCGACCAGCGTCTGTCGGTGCAGCCCGGCGGCAAACGGTGCGAAATGCGATATGCTGCATTTCGCACCAACCACGTTACCCAGAATGCACCACGTCTGTCTAGCTTCGTGACGAAGGGATGCCGGGCGTGCTAAAGCATGCCTGCGTCAAAGCAACGCAGTGCGGCGCGTGCCTGCGAGTATATGCCGGCGTCTGGCGTGGCATCGCTGGCATGACGCCACGAAACGAACGCTTGACCACACGCAGACTGGATAACGTCTAAGTGTATTGGCGCCTTGAGCGTGGCATGTAGTCATGCTCTTATATGATACGTATCTCATAATTATTACGTTTGCACCAGTCACATACATTCGTCATCCATTCACGTCACGTAATACCAAATTTGGCATATATAAATCTAGCGAAAAGGCCCCGAGCGCCTCATGAGTGCGCCATGTAGTCACGTTGTTACATGACACGTATGTCATGATTATCATTTTTTGGACATGTCATTTGCATGTCGTCCTTTCGTGTCACGTAATACTGAATTTGGTACGTATGAAGCTAGCGAGACGGCCGTGAGCGCATCATGAGCGTAGCATGTAGTCATGTTGTTGCATGGCATGCATCACATGATTATCATGCTTGCACTAGTCACATTCCTTTGTCGTCCATTCACGTCCCGTAATATCAAATTTGGTGTATTTGAAGCTAGCGAAATGGCTGCGAGTGCATCATGAGTGTGGCTTGTAGTCATAATGTTAAATGACACGCATCTCATAATTATCATGTTGCACCAGTCACATACCTTCGTCATTCATTCGCATCACGTAACGCCGAATTCGGCATATGTGAAGCTAGCGAGACGGCTGCGAGCGCATCATGGGCGTGGCATGTAGTCATGACTCATGACTTACATGACATGCATGTCATGATTTCTACGTTAGGGTCTGTCGCTTGTGTTCGCCATGCAATCATGCCATGCTATAACAGTTTTGCAACATGCCATATGAACGTAATCACCGCAAGAGCTGCAGGACCATAAAATGTATATCATGACATTCATGATATACATGTCATCATTTTCATGTTATGACCAGTCAACTATGTTCTTAATACGATCATGTTCTTCAAAACTAAGTTTGGTATTGATACCATTATCGAAACGGCCACGAGAGCTAAATGTCGTAGACAGACAGACAGACAGACAGACAGACAGACAGACAGACAGACAGACAGACAGACAGACAGACAGGCATAGATAGACATAGATAGACAGACATAGATAGATAGACATAGATAGATAGACATAGATAGATAGATAGATAGATAGATAGATAGATAGATAGATAGATAGATAGATAGATAGATAGATAGATAGATAGATAGATAGATAGATAGATAGATAGATACGCTCAAAGTCAACGAAGTTCGCAAAACATTTTAAAAATGGAAGTTGACCTGAATGGCGAAGATGTGCTTAATTTTTTTTCAAGAAAAAAAATCCTTGTTTTTGGAGACTTTGACTTCGGTAAACTCCTCATGCGAATTTAAATAGAAAGTAGCTGGCTCGCAATTGCCAGGGGACTCTAGACAAACAGCTGTTTATTGTGTTAATAGCCACCCTGTGCTCTTCCAGAACAATTTTAATCTAATTCTAGAATAAAAAGATTGATTGATATGTGGGGTTTAACGTCCCAAAACCACTATATGATTATGAGAGACGCCGTAGTGGAGGGCTCCGGAAATTCAGACCACCTGGGGTTCTTTAACGTTCACCCGAATATGAGCACACGGGCCTACAATAGACTAAAAAAAATAGGCAATCAATATTTCTTGCAGGAAACAACAATAAAAGCCGTACAAATTTCTCAGAATGAAAAGCTTATTTGCCAAAAAATATTTTCCTACAAAATATCCCCCATTCTTCCACTTTTTTATCTTCTTTGATGTCTCGGTTCTTTCTGGACTTCATTTCATGATGTCGGCCAAACTAGCTGAGATTAGGCCACTCTGCACATCTAAACTTTGGCTCAGTAAACCTCATCTCCTGACACTGACCTGTACCATTATGATGGGCCCGCCATATTTGTAGAGATACGGAACCAGCATCGGCAGCAACCTGTAGAACCACTTGCTCATTTCTCTCATGTAGTCCTTGTCGTGCAACGTTCGGTACTCCATGTCCGGGTACTTGCGCAGCAGCCAGTAAGGTAAGCCCGCATTGTCCACCTCGCCACATATGTAGGGTCCCGGCCTGACGATCGCCAGGAGGTCGGCCTTCTTGACGGCCTCCAGGAAGGCGACCAGGTCGTAGTTGTCGGCGAAGTTGTACTGTCCGGGTTCGGGCTCGTGGCCGCTCCAGTCGATGTAAAAGTCTACCACGTTCGGTCCTCCCATGCGCAACGTGTGGAGCCGGTCATCCCAGTACGCCCTGGGAACTCGGAAGTAGTGCATCGAGCCACCGACAAACCGAAAGGGTTTGCCGTCCTTCAGAAAGGTGTGCTTGTTGTAGTCGATCTTGAATGACCTCTCCGCGACACCCGACGTGACGATGCCAATGGTGATAAGAGGAACCATCAAAGCGCGTGCGCAGATCATTTCTCGAGTTCCCCGCTCGGTTAGGAAGAGCTCCGACACTATCGGAGCTCTTTTGGCAGAGGATCCGCTTTGATTATTCGTCGTCAACTTTTTACTCGGCATACAGATAAAATATATTTACTACTCTCCGCCTACGCTTTTTTTACAGCGTCTGTTCAGGAAAGGGGGGTCGTTTGCACCTGTTTTCCTACACCTAAACATTCCTTGGTCACCACGGCACGCTCGACGTCATTTTTGGAATTTTATTTGGGTCTAGAGGCACTCCAGTCATAAATGGATGCTTTGAAAGCAACGTTTAGAGGTGCATAAACGAAAACAACTACAAAAAAAGGTTGTTTTCTTCTGCTTCGGTGGAAAAGCGGTTGTAACAAACGAGCGCTCCGAAAAAGCGCGCTGCCGTCGAATTCTAGCGACAGTAACAATACCAAGCGCAGAAAGGCGCCTCAAGGTTAACGACTAAAGGAGAAAACAACATACAAAGGCTCCCCGGGCGCGCCGTATCTCCTCTCTAGGAAGCGTAGTCTCGCCGGCCTTCCTCCTCACATCGGCCGCCTGAGCAAGCCCTGGAAGGTTCTCGAAGGAAAGGGGCGTGGTGATGCAGAGTTGCGTCACGTGTAGCGGATGGCCCTCGACACGTTTCGCTCTTTCCCTAGCCTTGGCTGTGCATCGCGCCGACGAAACGATGAGAATTTTCTGGAATCTAGCGCGAAAGGTATTTAAGCGAGCAGCGGAGAAAGAAGATGAACAGAAGAAGAAAGTATGCGCCAGAGTGCGCAGGGTGTTTCCGCCGTGTCGTCAGCGAAGGTTTTGTCCTTAGCGACAAAGCAGGAGATGAAGAGGATTTCCACCTGAGGGGTGAAGACTCGTGCTACAAGCAGAAGAGCTGGAGACTACCGCCAGAGAGCGAAGACGCGTCCTGCAATCTCAACGCGTGGGAAGCCGACGTGTTACCGGCGAAGTTATTGTGAATAAAAATAAAGTTGGTGCTTGGAGAGCGGCCGATTGAAGACGAGAGGATTCCTGGAAGAGAAACGTCCGAGGCAGCGGAACAACAGCGCTGGAGTTTAAGTGAGTGATTCTTGGAAGAGCATCATTCAGACTTTGTTCCAGGGACTTTGGACTGAATAAGTTTTCAAACTCTTTAGTCTTTAAGTGCCTTGGTTGTTCGATGCATGTGATTGCATTGTAGCGCGTATTGTTGTTTGTGCCCGTTGTTTCGAGTGTAGATCATTGTACTGTGAAGTGCGTTGTTTGAATTGGTGACATATCGTATTCATTTATTTTCAAGTGTGCCTATTTTCGTAGCTGGTTCGATCTGCCGTAATTGAGAATATAATTTTGTTTTGTTTGTCAACTCTCGGCTCTGACTTGTTCTTTGGTCCACAGCCGGCGTCCGCTGGCGCGCCAAATAGGACCACTTCTAAATTGTCCTCGCTTTTGTGGTGCAGTTCGGGGGGGGGCCGATATTTCGGCCCTTGGAATAAGCCCGGCGATCGCCTTCCTAATTAACGGGACCTGTGACAGTGGTATTCGTCGCGTACATAAGTTTTCGCAAAATGGTGTATTGCCGCACCTCGGAAAATGTAGTGCACAATTTATGTTTCGTTTATATTTCCCTAATACGTACGATGGACAAAGTAGCTGCGTTTGCACTGGCAATTAGGTCAGCAGAGTCCACGCATGGTGGACAAATACGCATGTGCCGATTGGCACCTTATTTTGTAGAAAAACCTTTCACATTTCTTCATGTGACGTCATCTCAGCCGAAACGTTCGCGTGTGCAGCGACCAAGGGATCAGACAAGTGGGGTGTTTTGTAGCAACGATCGCCGTATACTTCTTCCATCGGTATTTCTTTGCGACGCTTCAAGTATCACTCGTCATTAAAACTTTATTACTTGCTGGCCTGTCACCTAAAGCATTGTCTCTTTTTCAAATCCATTCTCTGTGTTTTCGATAATAAGGTCTTCGGGTGTTGAGAAATATCATTAACTCCGGCCAGGTAGAAAACCCGGGGCACATTTTCTCTGGGGAATGTCATTTAAAGATGTGCCCACCACAATTTACCGGAATCTTTCGTTACACAAATGATACTAGGAAGGGTTCAGCGTTCCGAAACCACCGTCTGATTATGAAGAGCCGTAGTGGACTGCGAAACTTTTTTAGCAGTTAGAATTCTTAAATGCAAATGCAAAGGACTCAAACATTGTAGCCTCCATCTAAAATGCAGCCGCCGTGGGCGGGATTCGATTCTGCAACCTGCGGATCAGCAGTCGAGCATCTTAAAACCACTGTGGCGAGTGACACACCCTTGTTCCTGAGTGAAAAAAAAAAAAGCTACAATTTCCATGAGCCAATCGACGGCTTCATCACACGGAATATGTTTCGCGTTGAATGACACTCTTCCTGGATCGAAATAAACGAAAAATTATTCAAAAGTGAATGCCTAAACTGCCTTGCTCTAGTCAACCATGATACACACCTATGAATGAATCCA
The DNA here is from genome assembly GCF_013339725.1 of Rhipicephalus microplus. Lineage (NCBI taxonomy): Eukaryota > Metazoa > Arthropoda > Arachnida > Ixodida > Ixodidae > Rhipicephalus > Rhipicephalus microplus. The sequence continues at coordinate 105,451,772 of NC_051175.1, read as the reverse complement.
TAAACCTTTATTGCATGCAGTTTCCTTCGGCGAGGAGGGGGAAGAGAGGATTAAATAATGTCCCATCCCACCCTCTGTCGATAGGCACGCATTTTCTTCGAATCACAAGACTACGTCTTCTCTGCGCCCCAATGTCCTTGGAACAATTTCATCTTAAATGACATACGTGAAGGACCTAATGCTCTAGTATAGAGACAAATGGAGACTTTAAGTGATGAGAATTCTTCCAGCTGAGAGTCTGCCAGAAGCCAGTGTTTCTCTAAAGACGACTTGCTCTTTTTACGAAGAGTAATTTTCTTGTCCAAAGGTCAGCCGCAGCAACAACGTCTGTTTTAGAATTTATCACGTCATCATAATTTATATCACTGGCATCCCATAAAGTATGCCTGCATGGTCTTAGATAACAACCCTTTTTTGTTTATATTCTCACGTACTCGCAAGGTCACGAGTCAAGTTCAAAAACTGCACTTTCGTTAGAGCGACGATCATGGCACGAATAGGCCACAAAACAGAGAAAGAGGGAGCAATGAATGATAGGCAGGGAGAATACCCGAAAGACTGATTTGCTACGCAACGCTATCAGGGGGAAAAGTGGGGAAAGAAAGAAGCGAAAATACGCCTGGTGTGGCCCTGATTTCTTAGTGCCTGCATCACTGCGCATTTTGCGACCGAGTCAAACGTTTTAACGTAATATGGGAAGGCAATTTACAGGGGTTGGTTGTACTCGGCGATTTCTTCATCACCTAATCAATAGTATGAATATGCTATATCGTGGAGTAGCCTGTACGAAATTCTGCTTGGTACTTTGGTCGCTTGAGCTCTAATGTTGCCTGGTTTTATTAGCTGGTATTTTCGAAAATAGTTTGCAGAAAATTAACAGTAAGATGATCAGCCTGTATTTTTTTTAGTCCTTGACATCTTCTATCTTATCCATTAAGGAGATGTTGGCGTTCTTCGGAGATCCTGGTACCCTTCCCGTCAAGACGCACTTCGTATACAAGCTGGCCAATTTTTATAACAAAATTTCTCCGCCACCTTTGAGCAGGTATATGTTGTTACCTTATTCTCACCAGTGGCTTTGCCTCTTTGCATTTCTTCTAGTGTTTTCATTACTTTTCCTGTCGTTGCTGGTAGTATGTTGAACTCCTCGGGGCTATTATTGCCTATTTACCTCCAACATGAACACACCAATTAAATATGATAAAACTGTCTTTGAATAGGCAGATCTACGTACACGGTGAAAGTCGCGGTCAGGTTGTGCAATCAGCGTGACTCATGCGCAGCTGTATAGCCGATGTAACTTTTTTAGTGCTCAATTGCTGTACAGCATCAAAAACAAAGTGGAAGATTTCCATAACCTGGTATGCATAACAAAACGAAGTTGGAACCAAGTTTGGCTGGCCGGGTGACACGGCGTATACCCTGCGTCTTCTTGGACCCCAATAAAGTTTCATCATCATCATTATCATCATAATCATCATCATCATCATCATCATCATCATGGATAGATCATGACGTAAGGGACGCTGAGTTTTTCCAAGCTGTGACACCTGCTTTAGAGACAACCGAAATAGTTAAGGCGGTGGGGTCATTATACTTCTTGACAGTTCGCTTTCTTGCCCCACAATTTATTTCGGTTGCGGCACTTCCGAGATTGCATGGTGCAAGATCAGTTCAACAAATAAAAAAAAGGGTTCTTATCTTATAGGTATCCTACAAGTTCCACAACTGTCACGACCAATTTTTCAAACACTTCGCATATTGATACTACAGCATAGTTGTCATTAGTGCACGCTAATTCACTCATACTTTAATGAAGTCTTTGTAATCTCGAGGAAAATTTTTTACCATGCTTTCAGAGACTTTAGGTATTTGTTACAATGGCGTTGAATTCTAGTACATTGTTACTATACCTTATCAATTTGACCTTCAGATAGAAAGAACGTGTGAACGAAACTGTATAACTGTATGTGAAGAATAACCGCTGAATGATTTTCTCTTTTTCTCCAAGTTGCAGAACGACAATTTTACTTCCCAGTCATCAAGTGCTCTGGCCGATTTGCACAATATATTGACCGATGAATACATCCGAACACAAAGCTACGTTTGTCACGCAGCGTAAGTATGAATGATGTCAGGAAGCATTCTGCTTTACGTAGCAATGCTCTTGTACAGAGGGCACATATTCAGGAACCGTGGCAGTAGCCGGCGGTTTCGACAGCTACAGCCCCACGAAGGCTCACAAGAGGTGAAGATGTAGAGGGCGTTCTAGTGGTAGAAATTAGGTAAGTAAAACATTCTTCTCCATTCTTCTCCAAAGGTTCTCTTAGGCTGTGCCGTTTGCTTCGGCAGTTTCCTCCCAAAATATCCGTTGATGCTGTTGCGGGATGGTGGCTTCATGAGCGAGTGGGACAATGCTTTCCCACTTTTCGAAGGCACTTTCATGAGGCCTGACTTGATTTTGATGATTTTTATACTATTTCTTAGTCGTTTACCTACGACAGCCCGCTTTAAAATAATTGTGTCAAAATATAGGTAACGTTATGAAGAGTTAAAGCACGAATCTCACAGGTGCCTTTTTTGCTATAAATGTGTTTAAGGAGATGTTCACCACTTTGCAAGGGGGTTTATTAGCGACGCCAGGTAATAGGCAGACAGCCGGTACGGAAACAAATGCTCGGGCAGTCCAGCGTCTACAGCTCGGGCTCCCGCTCGCTTTCGCACTCAGCAATGGTCCCACTAGTCATTGCCTTGCGAATTTCCCACTACAATGCCCCGGCGACGAAGACGAGCCATCCCGGTGACTCAAGGTGACGAGAGAACAGGAGGGTCGTAACAGTGCTTGAGGCGACTGACGTGGACCGTCTCACGACCAAGGCGGCGCTTGTCCATGGACGGCTTGAGTGGTTCAATCACATAGGTGACAGAAGAAGGGTGCTGTATGACGCGGTAAGGGCCCGTATACTTCGGTGCAAACTTGGGAGTCAGTCCAGGAGAGTGGAAAGGCAGTCAGAGCCACACGAGAGAACCGACGGGGAAGGTATTCTGAACAAGATCATGATCGTGGCGATCTTTTTGGAGGGCTTGGTTATCGGCTGTGAAAGACCGTGCAAGTTGACGACACTCTTCGGCATGTTCGGCCATTTCAGAAACTGGGTTGAACTCGGAGGTATCAGGATTGTATGGCAGAATTGTGTCGAGTGTGTTGCATGGGTCACGACCATATAAAAGAAAAAATGGAGAAAAACCTCTTGTTGATTGAATCGCCGTATTGTAGGCGTACGTCACGAAAGGAAGGACAACGTCCCAGTTGGAGTGGTCGGAATCAATATACATAGCGAGCATGTGTCCGAGGGGTCTGTTGAAACGTTCCGTTAGGCCGTTCGTCTGAGGGTGATAGGCTGTTGATGTGCGGTGTACCGTACGGCATTAATGTAGGAGCTGCTGCAGTACTTCAGACAAAAATACGCGTCCTCTGTCACTCGGGACCTCCCGTGGTGCACCATGACGAAGAACGAACCGGTGCAAGATGAAGGTTGCAACGTCACGAGCGCCAGCCGAAGGTAGCGCTGCCGTTTCGGCGTACCTTGTCACATGGTCGGCAGCCACAATCACCCATCGATTACCACCAACAGAGCACGGTAGCGGGCCGTATAGGTGAATGCCAACACGGTCGAATGGGCGTGCAGGACATGGCAAAGGCTGCTGTTGACCGGGTGAATGAGGGAATGTCTTGCGCTGCTAACACTGGGAACATGAGCGAATGTGTTTGCGTACAAACGTGTACATACCCCGCCAGTAGTAACGTTGGCGGATCCGCTCATACGTCTTTAGCGCACCGGCGTGTGCGTGTTGCGGTTCAGCATGAAAATATTTGCAGATATCAGCCCGCATATGGCTGGGTATGACTAGCAGCCATTTACGACCCGCCACTTGATAGTTGCGATGGTATAACAGGCCATCCCGTATGGCGAAATGCGTTGCTTGGCGGCGAAGAGCACGCGGGTAACCGGAAGTTGATGCGTCAGAAAGCATATTCAAGAGCGAGGCGATCCAAGGGTCCTTCCGCTGTTCGGATGGCATGTCTGTGACGCTGACGGCAGAGAGGGGAAGGTCCAGGGCTGATATATCCGTATCATCAGATTTCACGGGTGATCGTGAAAGCGCATCTGCGTCAGAGTGCTTTCGCCCCGATTGGTAGACAACGCGAATGTCGAATTCCTGGAGGCGTAGTGTCCAACGTCCGAGGCGGCCGGAAGGATCTTTCAGCGAAGCCAACCAACAGAGTGCGTGATGGTCAGTTACTACATCAAAAGTTTGGCCGTACAAATAGGGGCGAAACTTGTTTAACGCCCACACAATCGCGAGGCACTCTTTTTCTGTAACAGAATAGTTGGAATCTGCCTTAGTGAGGGCGCGGCTGGCATAGGCGACCACATACTCCGTAAAACCTGGCTTGCGTTGCGCGAGTACTGCACCAAGGCCGACGCCACTTGCATCCGTGTGTACTTCGGTTGGCGCAGTAGGGTCGTAATGGCGCAGTACGGGTGGTGAGGTAAGGAGTTGGCGCAGTGTTGCGAAGGATTCGTCACAGGCTGCTGTCCTATTCAAAAGATCTGCAGGGCCAGCAAGGAGTTTGGTGAGTGGAGCGATGATGGAGGCAATGTTCCGGACAAAGCGACGAAAATAGGAGCACAGGCCCACAAAGCTCCGTAGTTCTTTAACAGTAGTCGGCTTAGGAAATTTGGCAACAGCACGAAGCTTGTCAGGGTCGGGAAGAATGTCGGCTTTCGAGACGACATGACCAAGTATGGTGAGTTGTTTAGCCCCAAAGTGACACTTCTTCAGGTTAAGCTGAAGCCTGGCGTTTGTAAGGCACTGTAGAATCTTACGCAGACGAGTGAAATGCGAAGTGAAATCGGGTGAAAAAACCACAACGTCATCAAGATAGCACAAGCAAATGTTCCATTTGAGACCGCGTAAAATGCTGTTCATCATTCGCTCGAATGTGGCAGGCGCATTGCAGAGTCCGAATGGCATCACGGTATATTCATAGAGGCCATCCGGTGTGACAAACGCCGTTTTTGGACGATCAGACTCAGCCGTTTCTGTGTTGAGAGGTGTCAGCGTAACCGACACGGGGAACAAGGATGAAAGAGAGTGAACGTGGAGTGAAGCGGAGGATGAAAGGCGGTGATCACGAGAAGAGCGCGAGTAGAATTCGCAATCGGTTAGTATATATTTTACAACGTCATATCTGTGACAGAAAGTAGATCAGTGTAGCCATGGTGGAGCTCGGCATGAAAAACTTTCGTGTTGAGAGAACGACAATGGGGAGATGACACAGGTTCCGCGGCGGGAACCCATGGCGTCACGGTAGTGCGCGCCGTTGTGCGGTAGATGATGGCGTAAACGACAAGGCATGCAGAGAGGGTGTCCAATATAAAGTTCCATACAATACCTAGACAGGATCGCGTGCCACCATGGGAATAATGGGAAGTACAGGCTTCGGATTGGATAGGGTTAGCTAGCGAACTGTCTACGGACTTTTTTTCTACAGTTTCAGTTTCGTTCTTCGCGCCGCGCTAGTAGTGGGGTGCCGTGAAAAGCAGTGAAGCAGCGTCATTGTTGCTCACATAGACTTAAAACCCCCAAGTCTGAAATTTGCTGCGAGTTTGAAGCTTTACGAGTCGTATTCGGCAGTTTAAACGAAAAGTCGTCCACTCACCGCTGCGCATTGATGTAACGTCTCGTGCCAGTGCAGGATATTGCGTCGAGTTCGTTCTTTCACGAGCGCGTCTTGCCTAAACACGTTTTAAGTCTACTGCAAAACCACGGTGAAGCTAGGTAGACGCACCATCACGCTGCGCTACTTGTCTTCACAACACATGAGAGGTGCGTTGTGGGCAGACCACTTGGACAAACGCACCTAGCATTGAAGACGAAACGTTAAGTGTTCCCCACTTAAAACTGCACTGTTATTTCCATAAATAGATAATACTTACTTTCGAGAGAAAGGGAGCATACTTCTTTGCAAGTGTTGTAAAAAATAATACATTAAATCATGATGCCAAATCCGGAACGCAATGGCAGAGCAATGCACATATAACTGGTGGTTAACTTTGCCCTGGTTTCACTTTTGCCGCCTCGTCACGAAAGCCTTTTGCAATAAAGTTTGCGTACAAATAAAAGAAGCAAGTTTCAATTAATTATAAATTTTTATCGCTTTCTTTTTCACTCAGAAAAGAAGCGTCGCGAATTTCAAAAACGTAATCCATCCGAAGCGGGTCTGAAGCCTGTACAATTCCCATAATTACCACGGGGCGCCGCTGAAGAGCCCGCGTAGACACTACAGCCAGATTCCCTTCTAAATGTTATTGTACGACACTCTATGGTCTCCACCGATAGAGAACTGGATGAATTGAGGCCTGTGGGTGGTTCCTGTTGTAGAACAGGCCCACGCGCTGCCTTCGCAGTCGCACTCGTTAGCAAAGTATAGCCGTGTAACAATCCGTTTGCGGGTGGTTGATGTGAAATAGACTGCACGAAATTGTCGGGACTTGAACAGCAATAGAATTCGCATTAGGCAATCTTAGGTGAATTTTTGTTTGGTTTCATTCTTCTATTCGTTCTAAGAATTTTTGTTCTAATTGGGCGTAAACTTGAGTAAAAAAATAGCACAGCATACCCACAAAGTGAATGACTATGAATGGGGTGAAGCATCCGTTCATCCGTCCGTCCGTCTGTATGTCCATCCGTCAGTCCATCCATCCGTCTGTTCGTCTCTGTCTGTCTGTCTATTATTCTGTCCGTCCGTACGTGCCTGCGTCCGATCGCGTTCAAGAAGGCAGGCGGCACGTGGGTAACACCGACGAGACGCGAGCCAAGGAAGCCGAGCGGAAGCGTCTTCGACGCGCCTGCCGCTCTGCTTCGTTCATGCCCCACCGCAAATCCGACACGTACGGCGACGATTCAAAGACACAGAGGCGTTCCTTGCCCGCGCATTCAGGCAAAGCACGCACAGCAGCCATCGGAGAGTAGCGGCACTTTGGAGAGTAGTGGATGAGTAATGCCACCTAGAAAATGAGACGAGAATGCCTTCTTTTCTTTCTCGTCTCTTCTCTAGGTTACGCCTGACAAGTGACAGCCTAAGACGAGCTTCGTCACTAAAAGAACAATTTTTTTAACAAATGGAGTCACTGCGCTGAGTGTTTGTCTCGTATGACAAATCGGTTTCTCATTTATTTATAGTAAGGAAAACAGCGCCGCTATAGGTCGCGGGTGCGCGCCAGAATCTAGGCTGGGAGGTCGAGAAGAACGTCTTCAAACGGCCTGCTCCGGTTTGACCTGCTTTCAACATTGGACAACAGATTAGGATAAAGAAACAGGCAGAAGACAGGGCGGTTAACAGAAAAAGCTTTCATTTGGTTTCCCTACATTTGAGAATCAGGATATGAACATGAAACGATGAGAGAGACAGAAAAATGTAAATCAAACAAGCGAGTAGGCGTGCCACGCATTATAATCAAGAAATTGGACAAAACAGAGGTTCTTTTTTTTTTTGAAGTTTTGACTCACGAAACAAGCCGGCCATAAAAAGGCCAGCAAGCCAATACGCATCATGTCCACGGCGGTCACCGCGAAATTTTGACCGATTCAATGTTGCCGATTTATTTTAAATCGGGGGCAGGCTCGGCGGCTGCACACGGCGAATGACCGCTGCCCACCCCCTGAACATTCGGAACGTGTGTCAAGGACACTGGAGCGGGTGGCGCTGGTCAAATACGCAGTAAGGTAGAGGCAACGAGAAAGACGCTATGAGTAGGGTTCCATCTGGTTCCCGCTATTGGAAGTTATTTGCAGAGGGAACGCCACCAAAGCGACATTTATTCTACCTGGTATTTTACAACCGTCGCCTGTTCCTATGGGACGTAACATTTTTACGCTCCGAAAAATAACGGCACACGTGCATCGTGCGAAAGAATTTCGAAGAAGGAGAAAATGCTTCCTTATTTCTTTCCCGACATCTCGCCGGACGCGCTATATTACTCTTTGGAAGTGGCCGCCGCAAATAATACTCAATCTAGAGAAATAAAGCTTTGATGCAACTCCTGCCCTTCTTATATAGTACTACAAGTACGGAATCATATTGGCAACTGAGAGAGTTATCCTGGGCTATTCGAACGTTTTACATCTGTCGCGATTTTTTTCTCGGATGACGGTCAAGTTTTTTCAATTCTCTTCTACCAACTAAACATGCAACCAGTTCTCGAAGTTTTTATACCGACTCCACGCTGCTTTCTACGTATGCTGCGAGCTATAAAAAGAAAATTTTAATGAATATATATACGTATACTCTTAAAGGGCCTCTTTTGCCTCTTGAAGAGAAAACTCTGGACGAAGGAATGTCTCTTCGCCCTTTGATATTCATTTTAAAGTAGTCGCAGTCAAACTCTTACTCTTATTACTTTGATTTTTCCCTCGTTATTTTTTGCATCGGTCGGCCGATGGGCACACCTTTTCGCAATTTCGATGCTCTTTGACCATGATGGCCGAAAATATTAAAATGAAATGGAAATAGTCGCATGTATGCTTTCCATTCTGATCGCTTTTCTGTGTCTGTCTCTTGCCGAAATGGGTGCATTTCAGCGGAAAGAACATAGTGAAGTATAATTTAAGACCCATCTCCAGGGTCTGGAGTCCAGTGAAGTGTACATAATATTTGTTTTTCTTTTCTGTTTCTCTCTGTTTCTCTACTATTCCACTTATTCTGCGCAAGCTCATTTTATAAAAAAAATTAAAAAGCATAAAAAGCACCCTCGCCGACGCTGATATAATGCGAGTTAAACGAACGGTGCCTCTTCTGGCCTGCAAGCTTTTGTCCACCTCTCGTTATTCACGGCAACTGTATCCCTTCTCTATGATCACTGCTGCCCAAGCGTTCCTCTCACCCCATTCCCCTTACCACCTTCTGCATGCACAAAGCAAACGCACCCTAACATACATCTGTACCCGTTTCGTTCTTTCAGCCCGTATCGTAAGAATTGATGATCACCAGAATGAGGCTTTCCCGAGCGGAGTGCCTCCAAAGGTTTGGGGAGTTTCTTGGGAAGTTCATTTCCTTTCCTTTATTCAGCGCTGTTCGTCGAACTTCTTCAACGTTGTCGTCTGTATCAATGTTACTTTGGCCGATATTTATTGCGTGCTTAGTATTTTTGCAAGAAAAAAAAAAGCCGCCTTTTTGTGACTCTGGATCGGCGGGGAAGAATTCCTAGAGGAAAACGACTCGGAAACAGATCGTATGGCTATAGTCGTCTCTAGTAACGAGGTATAGATGCCAAACGCACTGTCAGAATCATTTTGATCAGTTTTTTAGGAGCGAAGAAATGCACATTTCTTGCCGAGTGAAAGATGCGCTACAGAAAGAAGCTAGCATTATACAATAACCGCAACGAGATAAACTGTGCGCGCTTTTAAAAGAGGCGATGCTGTCGAGATTATGAGCCAGTTTTACAGGCGCACAAGTGCCCTGAATCAACGTGTTGCCGGAGAAGCACGTTTTGTATGAACAATGGACAGAAAAACTAGTCAAAATATTTGAATACTCTTCTCATTATTCCTGCACATACCACAAGAAATAAGTCTTTTTTAGGAGCTTAATTTTTTTTCTCATCGGTGCCCCATAGCGTACGTCATTTTTTTTTTTGTTCAGTCCAATATTAAGATAAACAAAGAAAAAAAAGAAAGAGGTCCATTGATAGTCAATATGGTCGAACGAAAATTCTCGTATTGTGGGAATGGGGGCTTAAATGAGTTGACGCTGCATTGAAACTACTAGGTAGAAACTTGAAGAGGTTCTGTTTAATTCTTATTTCGAATAAGCTTGCCCTTGGAGAAAGTTCAGCAAAGCCGTAAGGTGACCAAGTTTTATTTATTTATTTATTTATTTTATCTGCAATGACACCAAGGTATGTAAAGCACATTAGACAGGATACTGGGAGAGTAGACGATATTATGAGCAGTAGAGAGCTTTATACCCCCGCCGTGGGATCCAAAAAAGAATCAACGTGCCTCTTTAAAGGGGTCATATGCTTGGCGAGTCAAAGCTGGTTGAAAAAAAATGTTTCACGAGCTTGAGAGTGCACCAATATAGTAGTATTGTTGGTTATGGGTTAAATTAAGACTAATATAGAAAAATAATTTTTAGGTAAAAAAAAACAACCCTATAAGAACTCGAATAGTGTCCATTCCACGAATCTAAACACTTTAGTAAACGAATGGTGCCGAAATACAAAAGCATCGGTGTACTTTAGGTTAAGATAGATGCTACAAAAGCAAAGATGGCAAGAATTAACGACAAGTTTTTTCAGTACAGCGTACCTGAGCACCATAATGTCCCGGGGTCGTGACGTGAACGAATAACACTGCAGGTCGAATAATAAACTGTTTATTCGGGCCGAACTTGTGACCACGCAAAAGGAAAGTCAGATTACAACAAGAAGCTGGCGCTGATGGCTGCGATCAGGGCGTCGGCCGTCGATCAACTGACAAGCGGCGAAGCGTGCCGGCATTTATACACTTGCCATCGAACATTCTAGCGTTATCGCTAGCGGCGACATTGGCTCCACAATAATCTGAAAAGTTCACGAAGTGGGCGTAAATTTAACAAAACGATCTACCACAGCTTCGAAGCTTTTTTCTAACAACTTAGGCGCGGTTTGCACTGAACGTTGTAAAACGGGACGACAACAAAGTTTGAAGAAATGAACGTGGGAATAGTGTGGTTTCGACTCAAGATTTTTTTTTCATTGTTTTGCGTAATAACGCAGTGTCTGCTTTTGCACTCTTTAATTTTGCGTAGGTATCTTGATGTGTTGGAATCCTACGTGTTTTGCTGTGTATTGGCTAAAAGGAACTTAGACCCAGTCGAACCAACTTGCCTTTTTGTCTTTTCAAGCTCAACACAATGTTTCCCGATCCGACGATGTAAAGAGCTAGACTAGAAGGCTGTTGAATACACAAACCCTTACTTTTCGCTAATACTTCATGAATGCTTCATTTTATCTGCCAACTGCACTGTGCACTGGACGTTCTAGAGTTAGGGCTATCTCGAGAGCATAATGTAAAAGGAAAACCATGTTTGCCTTATTATGCGCAATTCTAGTAGTAAATATTATAGTATTTCTTAGAATTCAATGTCCCAAAATCATGATATCCTAATGAGAGATGCCGTCGTGTAGAGCTTTGAAAGCTCGACCCCCTGCGATTTTTTTAACGTGCCCTTAAATCCAAGTACATTGGCATCAAGTATTTTCGCCTCTATAAATGCTAAGCAAGAATCTTGCAACATCAAAGTGTAAAGTCTGCTTTTATGTCTCTCTATGAAGAGTGTGTCTGAGGATTCATTTGCACTTTTCAGCTGGATGGGTAACATGCTGTAAAGATATTTTGAAGAGTGAGGTTCCGTAACGGAAATGGGTGATGGCCTTATCATTGCTCTAATTATCTTAAAGGTATGACATCAAGACGTCTAAGAGAGGCTAACTATATGCCGCGAACTGAACATGACACGCGGCTCGCTTAAGTGATATTTATATCCTTGCTAGAAACAGAAACACATATTCACAAGGTATACCCCTTAAACCAAGAGGTAGAGATATAGGTTCTCGTGGATTGGAAAGACTGCTAGAAAAATTGCTGGAGGAGGAATTCCTTTTAAAGCAATTTATGGGAAAGAAACTGTCGAAAGAGAGAAAGACCATCGGGAGAGGAACTGTTGGGAGGGCGACTGTTAGAAGAGAAACTGGTGGGAGTAGAGCTGTTGGTAAATGAACTTGTGTGGAACGACTATTGTGCGAGCAACTTCTGTGGGAGCAACCGTTGTGAGAGCAACGTTTGTGGGAGCAACTGTTGTGAGAGCAACTTTTGTGGGAGCAACTGTTGTGAGAGCAACTGTAAGGAAAGCAACTGTAAGGAAAGCAACTGCAATGCTAAAATCTGTTGGGAGACGAAGCCACGGTTTATCTTTTTGTTCACTCGCGAGAAATTTCGTTAGGTTTAACCCATATCGCTGAACAGCAATGCCGGTCACCTTAGACAAAACAAAAACCATTAATTATTTGTAATAGTTTAGTTTTTTAATTAGGTAATATTCAGCAACAATCTAAAACGACACATGTCTTGTCGATAAGACTAATCAAATGAAACAATTACTAGACAGCTCGTCAGGTCTCTTTGCTCTATGCATATGCATCAGAAAAAATATTACAGCTTAACTGTACCATTGACTTGAACAGTCTCATTCACATCCTATTTGACACAAGAATATTAGCGTATATCGTATCTTCGGTGAAGCCGCACGATACTGCGTGAAGACAAAATTTAGACGATGTGCCGCTGCGAATTACGCATGTCGATTCCGCCGCAGGGCATCCGGGCTGGCCATTTCTGTCTGTTAATCTGTGTAAGTCTGATCTCTAATGCTCGTGCTTATTCACACAGAACGGGTGTATAGAACATTCTTGTAACACCGCGCATACTCGTTGCCGAGAACGTGACTCCGGCGCCTTTCGCATGATTTAGGGGTGAATAAGTAATGAAGTGAACATTGAAATATGAGGCACATGGACGTACTGGCTCCTACAAAGTTACAGGCCTGTTTGTTTCTAGCTTGGTTTTGTAAGAGCCTAAAACTTGTGAAAGAAGCTTACACCGTGCGAAGATAGAGTTAAATATGCGGTGAAGACAGAAACGTGGGAACGAAAATCGGGACCCACGCTTATAATAACAACCGCGCGTCGAACTTGCCTGATTAGAAGGCAGACGGCATAAGGAAGAATTTGCCTAAGTAAGCAATAACTGTAACCTTCGCAAACAAATTTGTGTGTATATGGCGAGAGTTATAAAGCCCTGCAGTGCGCGTTGTAGTCGAAGCTATAAGATGGGTGGGCTCTAACGGCTATTTGCAAAAAGCAGTCACGCTTGCAACGTACTGCGTTGAAAGTAAATATACACTGTAGCTAGCTGGCAGCTTTGCACTGTCCTTTCCGTATTTTTATTCCGCTCTCTCACTCAATGCTTCCGATGCAAACATAAAAACAGGGGAGGAAGAAGACATTGAATTAAGGAAAGCAAGTAAAACACACCACGTCCAAAGCATAGTGCAAACATTGAAGACGACTATCAGTCCTGCAGTTTGTATAACAATCCTTATGCAGCCTCGTAAACCTCGCACCCATAGATGGTGCGTGACTGCTTTGGAACAATAAATCCTCTCGTGGAAATGGAATAAGGGTTCCACCCAGGGAAATCAATGTTTATTCCTCCTCCTCAGTAGCGCGGGAACTTGCTTAGGAAGCGCGCGGCTACAGAGCCCTCATTGGAATCGTGCTAACAACCAGATATTCCCGTAATGCGTGTGTCTTAAGAGCAATTTAGTTCGGAGTTCATGGGGAAAGTAATCAGGCAAAGCTTGCAGTAAGCGGCGCTATAGCGTTAATTTGAAAGAAATTTATGTAGCGCGAGGCGAAAAAACGGACACAGGAAGGAATAGACTGAAAGGACAGAGCGCTCATTCTATTCCTTCCTGTGTCCGTTTTTTTCGCCTCGCGCTACATAAATTTCTTTCAAATGTTTCACCAACAAGCCCACATCGCCACTCTTGTCTAGAGCGTTAAAATAGCAAAACTTGGTGACCCTGAAGACAGCTCAGCACAGCTGGTTGCTTCTGGGTCGTTGTTAGGATTTAGCTAAGTGATGCTAGGAGGCTGTTCTTGCGTCGATTCTCACCGCAGAGAGGTTCGAGGGAAGCCATAAACAGAGTCACTCCAGGAACGGAACCTCACGCTGAAGTCAAGCGTGCGCACTTCCCATGAATCTATGGGCGCATCCGCGTTTTTACAAGCCCTCCATCGCTTCAAAGTGTTCTCGCTGCTGCCGTTGGCTTTCCTGTTGACTAGTGACTATTTCGTTGCATGTGTGGAGGGGTCTGACGATATAGCCACCCGTAGTACATACCGGGCGATGACGTGCGCAGAGGCACAGGACACAAGAGAAGTGAGAGCGCTATCCATCCATGCATCCGTCCCTGCGTCCGTTTATGTGTCCATCCATGCATCTGTCGGTGTGTTGAATAGACGGACGAATGGACACACAAAGTACCACCATCTCGCATCTTTTCATCATATATTCCCCATATAGAAGCACCGCCATCCAGCGGACATTTTAAGGACTAAACGAGACGTGGCACACACACAGACACTTTCTTACGCCTTGCGCTTCGTGTCTACTTCCCACCTTTAACCACCTCGAGTTTATGGTATATACTAGTTCACTGTATTCATTGCACTGCGGCCCAACGCACGCTAAACCTTTCTAAAACCAAAGAGGTTACACCCAGCGAGTACAACGTAGCAACCTTTTCCTGTCAGATAGTGCTCAATGTACATGCCAATGGCTGCTAATAGGAAATGAGAGACAGGAGAATTCGGCTTTTACTTTCTTACGGCTTGTGCTTCGTATCTACTTCCCACCTTTAGCCACCTCGAGTTCAAGGTATATACTAGTTCACTGTATTCATGGCACTGCGGCCCAACGCTCGCTAAACCTTTCTAAAATTAAGGAGGTTACACCCAGCGAGTATAACGTATCAACCCTTTCTTGTCAGATAGTGCTCAATGTACATGCGAATGACTGCTAATGGATATCGCAGCGTGCGCATTAACTAAAAGCCGAATGCTCCTGTCTCTCATTCCCCTTAACAGCCATTGGCGTGTACATTGAGCATTATTTTTTATTGTTCAACAACGCACAAAAGAAATCTCTCGCCGGCACTACCTTGGAGGTCAAAATGTCATAATCGTTACACACTACAACGTCTACGAGGGACGAACGGGTGTCGCTATGAAAACCTTCGCCCCTAAAAAATTGTGTGTTTAGAAGAAGTGGTTAACGATTTACAGTAGTTGGTAGTGTACTATTAGCTATGCCAGTGCTAATAACAAACGGTTATTTATGCGACATCAGAAGAAGGGCCGGGAAGGGGGGGGGGGGTAGTGTGCTTAGAAAAAGTAGGTAACGATTTAGAGTACTAGGTACTCTAATATGAGAGTGTTTAAAGCCGCCCCGTTCACAATGCAGTCTACAGAGACAGTGTTTAGAAAAAGTGTTTAATGATTTAGAGTAGATAGTACTCTACTATGGGAGAGCATAATGCAGTCTCGACTACAACCCACAACCAGCCCCAAGGAAAATGGTTCACTGGTAACTGACATTGCATCGATCTCAACATCATGAATGTTTCGGGTTGTTAACACGATAATGTAGTGATTTGCTTTTTTATAGTGTTCTGGCTTTCTATTTTTCTCAGGTTAGGAGCCTTTTATTTTGTACTCGTAAACCTTTTACTCTGTCACATGCTTTGATTGAGGGAGGCTTAAAAGTCAATGTTCTTAGGGTCTCGTGGCTTTATTTCTTTTTTGCCTTTTTATTTTGTCCTTTTAAAGTTTTGTTTACCATCACAGATATTTTCAGAGATGTTATTGCACTTGTGCTATTGGTGTGCATGCCGCCAGACGTGAGACACGGCTAGGTCTTGAGCAGCTGTCCGTTCATCCATCCATCCTCTCCTATCACACTATAGCACATATGTGACAGACGGACGCTTCGCCCCTCTCATCACAATTCACTCTATGGACATGCTGTGAATTATGACAACAGCGCTACAGATCCTCTTTACACGTCAACTATATGAAAACAACTAACGCCATCTAGTGATATCTTCAAGGACATATACACACAACGCCATCTAGAGCAATTCCTAAAACTGTCTACCGAAGCGTCTACTGTCTACCGAAGCGTCTAAACATTGTCTCTTCTAGTTAGCGTTCTTTTTCATTCAGCAATGCTGAATGCAATAGAGATATGAGCAGACGCTCCAAAAAAGGTAGTGACACTCCTACCCAAGGCGCTTTTTCTCAGCCAGTCCGACAGTACCCGTCACTACCGCGCATATCTAGCCAGTGCTCTCATTAAACAGTAGGCGTACAGCTCGCACGATGAATGAGCGTTGTTCTACGAATATTTCATTAGCGCAACTGCACGCAACTCTGAAGCGCTGCTGAGGAACCACAGAGCGAACCCCTCGTGATTTTCCTACGTCCTTTTCCCGTGGCTATTAAACAAAAACATGATTTTTTTTTGGTTGCATTGTCCACAGCAATGCCAGCCGAGTGGTACGTAGACAAAAAGGTTCGTCATTTCACGAAGCTCGCGTAAAAGCTCCCGCAAAAACTTGCAGGATGGGAAACCAACCTATAGAAAAGCGGCGCTGTGGCGCGCAGTTTCCAACTTTTGTGGCCCAAACAACGCGAGTGGGTCGCGAGTTTGACAGCGCGAAATAAAATGGGCTAGAGACGCACATGTCTCGGGGGACGCGAGATTTCAGGAAGTATACGGCGTACATTTTCAACTGTCGCTGACGACAGAAGAACATGCGTTGGCCCTGCCCTCGTCCGTCCTCCCTTCCCTACCACATTCCTGTTATGGAAGTACAGGGCTTTGCACGAGCTAAATTTCTGGAAAAGACGATGTACATTTAAAAGGGACTTACCTATTAGAGTCCCCTAGTTCACGAAGGCCAATTCCATCTGCAGAGACAAACAGAGGGAAAGGATGTATGTTCTTGTCCATTTCAACGTGGTGAATTATGCACACGCAGTTTACCTCGAATCTACTTCCTAAGAAACCGGAATACTGCCTGCTTGCACCTGTGAAAGTTCCGACTAAATACAATTCAGTACGCTCTGAACAGAGCGTTTGGCTGCTCCGTTTGCATGCACGAATGTTAATTCTACGTTTTAAAAGCATTTTCTATGGGCCACGGTAGCTTTCTCTCACGTAGGCTGAGCTCGAACAGTGGCTGTATGCAGAGAACTGGGGAGCGAACCGCAGTACGTTTTAGTTGCGCAGAGTGAGAACTATAGAAAAAACTAGCAGATATAATAGCACAAGTACAATTTTGCTATCATTTCGTGCCTTTCACGCAAAGCGACTGCATTATAGTTTTGTGTCTACCAGACGAAGTTGAAGCATCAATAACCCACTGAATTGATTAGTAAAATAGCTGTTTGAACCCCATAACAAGCACCAGAAATGTTAAACATTGTCCATGTTCAGAGATACAATGGGCGGGTGTCCATCAATGCGCGAAAGTAGTGTGAACACCATTTGAAGAAATACACTGAGGCAGTGTGTGATCTAGCTACTTGGTATTCCACAATGCCAAAACTATACAGCGCAGAGAATTCACAGCAAAAAAAAAAAAGAAACGACGAGGGCAATCTCTTGTCCTCCTGATGTGATGTGACGTCATGTAAGTTGCAGAGCAAATCATGAAGACGTCACGAATTTCGGTGCTCCGTGACGCCACATTTTGTCATCAAGCGCTGACTTTTCGCATCGCCCATGTTGATTCCGTCGACAGGGAATGCCGACGTAATAATCCGGTAAATTTCTGTAATGAGGCATCTAAGACTACCACTTTAAAATTTGCAGTAAGTTGACCCGTGAGCACATCCTACAACCCGCTCTTGCTGCGGCATCGAATGAAACCCCAGCAGTCACGGTTAAACTCCAGGGTCGAATTCAACCATAAATTTGTCACACAGGGCGCGCGAAGAAGAGGCGCAGAGGTTCATCCTTAGGAGTGCTGAATTAACGTCAGGAGAAGCCGAACTGAACTAAGACGCCACCGCGATCCAACTAATTGCAACTGCGCGTCCTCGGCCGCAATTACACGAACTGCCGCGAAGCTGGCGTAGTCGAGAGAGAAAACGTAGCATCGGGGGATTCTGCAAGTGCCGGAATCCAATCTGCGAGAGCAAGCCCTCAAATGATTAAACTTTTCCAAGGCGCCTTCGACAATACGTGTGAGGTTCTATAGGCTTATCCGCGACAATGTTAATTTCCTCAAATTCTGCTGCACTTTTGCCCCGAGCTGGTGGTGTAAATTTTGATGAGCGCACGCTTACCGGTACATGCCGGCGCTAATAACACGACTCGCTCATGCCCTAACGAATTTTGCCATTTCGCACACTTTTCCTGCAGACTCATTCGAGCCTAGAAACACTGAGGTGCCCGAGTTCACGGAGAGTAATTAGGCTCTTGTTGCTTATGCAGAATAGAGCATAGCAGACTTTAATGCATCACTAGCCACGCCACGTAGGCTCATTCGAGTGCTCTAGTGATGCAGAAGACGTAATATTCACGCAATTATTCCTACAAGTAAAGCTTAACGTGTCATTAGGCTTAACGCACACAGCCGCGTACACCCGAAGTAGAAGGGGAATGGTGTCCCCTCTACTGCTTCCTTATTAGTTACGGTAAGTAAGCGCATTGTCAGCCCCACGAATTGGCTTTGTCTTGTCCTCTCCTTAACAGGCTCGTCGAATGGTTATGGTACTAAATTGCTAACACAAACGTCGCGGAATGAAATCCTCGCGGGGAAAGCTGCACTTCCAAGGAGAGAAGATGCTAGAGGCCCGTGTGCTAATATTTGGCTGCACTTTGGTGGCCCAGGTGGTCGAAACTTTCAGAGACCTGCAGCACCGTGGCTTCACAGTCAAATCTTGGTTTCAGGATGTGAAACACCATAGATTGTTTATTATTCTTTCCACGAACGATCAAAGTGTGGCTATGTAACCATGCATGTTTTCGACGGCAATGCGTTCCAAGGGTTCCTGATGGTGCATCCTAAGAGCTGTCCACCTTGCATCATTGCCGACGAAAATCCACGGAATAACGGTATAGGTCGTAGTGAAAAGCACAACACCCTGTCATTTTTTAAAGACGATAGTCTTTTTTTGGGGACCTTCGACGCAAAAATTTTGGTCTGCCTGTCTGTACATTTGTCTGTTTGTCCACTCTTAACAGAATCTGGTACAACGGCCAATCCCATTCCCAGCGTCCACCAATGTTGCTGAAGATTCAGCGTTCATACTTGTGCATTTGTCGATTAAAAGCAATTATTGCGCATGTCTGGGGCACCATAACAACACGTATATATTGCCGCATGTTGTTAGGCACCTGCCGAAGTCCTGCGCCGCTTCCTGTTACTTTGAATTCTGCCACACTAACGGACAAGCCAAACGCGCCAAGCTATAAACGTGCCATGCAACGCTGGCTGCACGTGTCACCACATCACGCGCTGGACAAGGAACGCTGGCGGTTTTTCGAGGAGAGCTCAAGGCGAGACGCAAGAGAAGTTGACGGGGTTTTGACGAGCGAGCTCACAACCTTTGTGTATTTAGTTGACGGGCACAAGTTCGCCATTAATAAATAGCTGTTTCAGCTTCCGGCACTGTATTTGTTCGTTACAAACTCGTGGAGGTGCGGGGTATGATTCCAAGCCCATCTCAGCATAGGGAACATAGCCAAGAACCCCAAAGGTTGGAGCCAGCGCTGTTGACTCCCGTACACCAACGAACGAGTCGTCGCCTACGAGGTGAGCAGCCCGAGTTTGGTGCCCTCTTCGATTCTTCGAGACCAACGGAGGACGTAAGATCCGGAGCCCCTGCAATGGCCACCCAGGCGACTTCATTTCCATCGCATATCGTCATGGACCCGCCCCACATACCAGAGGTATTTCACGGTGATATTTCCGAGGATTCCGAGGACTGGCTTGACGGTTTCGAACGCGTTGCCAGACTGAACGGTTAGAACGAAGACCGGAAACTTCGCTACGTCTACGTGGCACTGCAAGATTCTGCACGTACGTGGTTCGAAAACCACGAAGCGTCCTTATTATCGTGGGACGACTTTCGAAGAGAGTTTCTTGCACGTACCCAAACACGGACCGCAAAGAAAAGGCAGAGGCCGCTCTTCAGACGCGAAACCAACGGAACAACAAGAGCGTCGCCATGTACATTGAAGACATGTCTCGACTGTTCCGCTGGGCCGACCAGAACATGGCTGAGGAAAAGAAGTTGCGGCACCTGATGCGTGGAGTGAAGGAGGAGCTTTTTGCAGGCCTGGTGCGTAATCCACCGCGCTCTCTTGCTGAGTTCAGATCAGAGGCGACCATTATAGAAAAGACCCCGCAGCAGCACGCGCGCCAATACAACAGGGACGTAAGCGTCTCATCCGTTTGCGCGGCGTCGACAACCCTCACAAGTAACATTGATCTCTTGCGTGAAATGGTGAGGGCTGTCGTAAGGGAAGAACTGCAGAAAATACACATGACTCAAGCTCATCCAGCGATGTCTTCTTCACTTGCCGACGTTGTGCGCGAAGAAGTGCGGCAAGCGGTTCTACAACCACAACCTCAGGTACTACAGCGCGCACAACCGGAGCCTCCACCTCAGTTGTCGTACGCGCAAGCTGTACGACAGGACCTCAGACGCATGAATCGGACGGCTGTGACTGCTGTGATGCCTCCGACGTTTTCTCCGAGTACACCGCTACCAATCCCGGAGGCAAGACCACGTAAGAGCGATGTATGGCGCACTGTAGACCGGCGGCCCCTTTGCTACCACTGCGGAGAAGCAGGTCACCTTTACCGGGCGTGCCAGTATCGTCGAGCGGGATTCCATGGTTTTCCAGTCAATGCACCATGCCCACGGAACGGTGAACGGCCCTACAAAATCGAAGAATACTTGTCTTCACGCTATTCACCTCAAGACACGCAACAACGGGAGTCGCGTTCGACAGCACCGATGCGCTATCGGTCGCCGAGTCCTCGTCCGTCATCAAATCTCCGAAGATCACGTTCACCTAGCCCGCGGCGGGAAAACTAGAGCCAGCGACCTCTGGAGGTGAGGCCGCTGATAAACTGACAACTGAAGACCCTCGATTGTTAGCCCGACAGGACGGTGGCAGTTACGCAACGACGGTCAAGTGCAGTAGTAGTGACGTTACCTCCGAGATATTAGTCACGATCGACGACGTCGAGGCCGTTGCGCTAATAGACACTGGTGCAGACTATTCCGCTGTCAGTAATGCTCTCGCAAAGAAGCTTAAGAAGGTGATGATTGAGTGGACCGGACCTCAGATACGTACCGCTGGAGGACATTTAGTTAGTCCCGTGGGGTTATGCACCGCAAGGATAGGAATAAGAGGATTTGTGTATGTCGGCAGCTTTATTGTGCTTCCTGAGTGCTCCCGGGAACTGATTATAGGCATGGACTTTTTGCAAACAAACAATGCAGTCATTGACTTGCAAGAGTCCCAGGTTTCGTTTTCTACGGAGAATGCCATCGCCTTCTGTAATGCGGATAAACCAATCGTTCTATCTCTCCGCATTGTGGACGAAGATGTAACCGTGCCGCCACGTTCCAGTGTGACCGTTCTTGTGAGGAGTGAAGTTCTTCGTGACTGTGATGGATTAGCTGACGGAAACATCGGACTGCTACTAGAAAAAGGACTATGCGTGGCAAGAGGCCTGGCGAGCCTTCGTGATGGATGTGCGTATGTTCTATTAACTAACTTCCGAAATGAGCTGCAGCATGTTGCGAAGGGAACATCCGTAGCATCGCTGCATGAGTACGTGCAAGTCTCAGATGTTTGCACTCTTGATAAAGCTTCAGAGACAGTGGATAACGTACTCCAGTCAGTCGACATTGACAGAGAGCTCTCGTCATCTCAGAAGCAACAGATTGCTGACCTCATCAGACAGTTCGCCAAGTGCTTCTCCACCTCGTCGAAAGTCGGGCGTACTCCCGTCGCAAAGCACCGTATCGTGGTCGAAGAACACGTGAGACCTGTGCATCAGCGCCCATACCGAGTAGCGCCAAAAGAAACGGAAGCCATCAAGAACCAAGTGCAGGAAATGCTCAACGGTAATGTAATCCAGCCATCCAACAGTCCGGTAGTGCTAGTCAAAAAGAAGGACAACACTCTGCGGTTTTGCGTTGACTACAGAAAGCTGAACCAAGTCACAAAGCGTGATGTTTACCCACTTCCACGGATCGATGATGCCTTGGATAAGTTACGCAATGCTCACTTCTTTTCATCATTGGACTTAAAAAGTGGATATTGGCAGATCGAGGTGGACGAACGAGATCGCGAGAAGACGGCGTTTGTGACCCCAGACGGACTATACGAGTTCAAAGTGCTCCCTTTCGGTTAGTGCTCTGCTCCCGCTACCTTCCAGAGGATGATGGACACTGTGCTCTCCGGACTCAAGTGGCAATCGTGTCTCGTCTACCTCGACGATGTAGTGGTTTTTTCTTCCACCTTCGAGCAGCACATCCACCGACTGAGAATAGTACTGGATGCCATTCGGGTGGCAGCACTGACCATCAAACTGCAAAAAGTGTCACTTCGGATTTCGTCAGCTTCGGTTCCTCGGGCACATAGTTAGTGCGGAAGGCGTCCGCCCCGACCCGGAAAAGATTGCAGCAGTTGAAAATTTTCCGAAACCGCAAGAAAAAAGGCCGTCAGACGATTCCTGGGACTATGTGCCTACTACAGACGCTTTGTTGAAAACTTTGCTAAGGTCGCTGAGCCTTTGACACGGCTAACAAAAGAAAGTGTACCATTCTCTTGGCGGGACGAACAAAAAGCGGCTTTCTCAGAGTTGCGACGCCGTTTGCAGTCTCCTTCAATACTTGCCCATTTTGACGAAGAGGCCGATACAGACATACATACCGACGCGAGTAACGTTGGCCTCGGTGCCATCCTCGTTCAGTGGCAGAATGGAGAAGAAAAGGTCATTGCTTACGCGAGCCGCACTCTATCAAATGCTGAGTCTAATTACTCAGCGAAAGAGAAAGAGTGTCTCGCAGTTATATGGGCCATCAGCAAGTTTCGCCCATACCTCTACGGCAGACCGTTTCAAGCAATCAGTGATCATCATTCATTGTGTTGGCTGGCAAACATCAAGGAACCTTCAGGAAGGCTTGCTAGATGGAGCCTGCGTCTCCAGGAACACGACATCACTGTGGTCTACAAGTCTGGTCTCAAGCACAATGACGCGGATTGCCTGTCTCGCGCACCTGTTGAGTCTCCATCATCTGACCAAGAACAAGACATCCCATTTCTTGGAGTTCTGAATGTGTCGGAGATGGCTCGTCTTCAGCGAGAGGACCCGGAACTACGCCCAATTATCCAATACTTGGAGGGTCACCAAATTGAGGTACCACGATTTTTCGTCCGCGGTTTGACATCCTATGTCCTCCGGAACGACGTCCTATACAAGCGCAGCTTCGTAAACACCGGTGAGACGTTTCTGCTTCTTGTACCATCATCACTGCGAGCAGAAATCTTAGAAGCGTGTCATGACGACCCATCGGCTGGCCATATGGGTAGTAGCCACACTTTGGCCAGAATTCGCCGGAAGTATTATTGGCCGAAATTAAGGGATTCGGTACACCATTATGTTAAGTCATGCCGCGATTGCCAGAGACGTAAAATACCACCATCGAAACTAGCGGGTCTGTTGCAACCAATAGAGCCACCAAAAGGGCCATTTCAGCAAGTGGGAATGGATTTGCTTGGTCCATTTCCTCTCTCTTCATCGGGAAAGCGCTGGATTGTTGTAGCAACAGACTACATGACTCGATATGCTGAGACATCACCTCTCGCGAAAGGAACGGCGAACGAAGTAGCCCAGTTTTTCGTCACTCAGATTGTACTACGACATGGCGCACCACAGGTTGTCATTACAGACAAAGGAACAGCATTTACTGCCCGTTTGATGCAGTCTGTTATGAAGCTCACCCACACCGATCATAGAAGGACTACAGCACACCATCCGCAATCAAACGGATTAACCGAAAGGCTCAATAGAACTCTCGCCGACATGATCTCGATGTATGTGGACGTTGAGCACCAGACATGGGACAGTATTTTGCCTTATGCAACATTTGCGTATAATACCGCAGTACAAGAAACGACACACTTCACGCCATTTCAACTTGTTTATGGTCGGACAGTCACAACGACCTTAGACGCGATGTTACCCGTCAACGATTCGAATGAGAGTGACCCACACATCAGCGACAACATAGAAAGGGCAGAAGAGGCACGGCAATTGGCAAGACATCGTATCATTTTGCAACAAGACTCCGATGCAAGTCGCTATAATCTGAAGCGGAGAGACGTACAGTACAACCCCGGAGACAAAGTGTGGGTGTGGACGCCTATACGCGCACCTGGCCTATCGGAAAAACTGATGCGGCGCTATTTCGGCCCTTACAAAGTACTTCGCCAGTTAGGCACGCTAAACTACGAAGTCATTCCTGAAGGGCAAGTGTGCTCAACCCGACGCAGGAATCGCCCAGAAGTCGTACATGTAGTACGAATGAAACCGTACTACGAAAGGCACTGAACGAGACAACTGATAAATGTGCTCAAACATCAGATAAATACTCCTTTACAAAACTGTTCGACGTCAGCGTACGCATAGGGACGATGCGTTTCAGGAGGGGGACTAATGCCGCATGTTGTTAGGCACCTGACGAAGTCCTGCGCCGCTTCCTGTTACTTTGAATTCTGCCACACCAACGGACAAGCCAAACGCGCCAAGCTATAAACGCGCCATGCAACGCTGGCTGCACGTGTCACCACATCACGCGCTGGACAAGGAACGCTGGCGGTTTTTCGAGGAGAGCTCAAGGCGAGACGCAAGAGAAGTTGACGGGGTTTTGACGAGTGAGCTCACAACGTTTGTGTATTTAGTTGACGGGCACAAGTTCGCCATTAACAAATAGCTGTTTCAGCTTCCGGCACTGTATTTGTTCGTTACAATTTTCTTCATGTGCGTCTTTTACTTGAAAAGGCATGCATCAGTAATTTTAAGGACCATAGCGCTTATCACGCTGCGCTGACCATGCAACGCTTGCACGAGCAGGAGAGTGTTTCCAACGCTTTGCTAAAACGAGACGGTGGTGGCACCTACCCGTCGCCTTGCGTTCTACACCTTATCACCTCTGAGACGGGCGCGCACACTCGTCTCAGAACCACGCACTTTGTTTTTGAATAAAACTGCCAGATGGCACTTATGTCTAACGTGTGACGTGATTTGGTGCGCTCATTCGCCTCCGCTGCACGCTTGAAGCACTCTAACGCAGCGTCTCCAGAATACCATTCACCAATTTTCGTGCGCAGAGCATCAAATACATGTTTTGTTCACTCTCTCCACACGCAAGACTATCGTCTTTCGGCGACATTTGCAGATTACCGTGCAGATACGGGGCCAATTTTTTTAGATGCGGAGCATCTTATACTCGCGCCTTGTAGTGCGCCGTCCGCGCCGTCCGCGCCGTCCGCACCGCTTCTCGAACATTCGACAGCTGACGCGCGCGCATGCGCCGTCGCGCCGTCGCCCACTCTTCCACCATCTCTGCATCCCTTCCTCCTCTACACACCGCGCGCGCTTCACTCCTTCACCATCTGTGCACCCTTCCTCCTCTACACACCGCGTTCGACATCCACTGATTCTCCAGTGGACGCGCATGTGGCGTCGCGCTTCGAGAACATTCAACAGCTGACAGTGCATGCGCCGTCGTGCTGTATATATACTCAAGGTCGGCGCTCGCTCGCTCAGTTGCCGCTCGTCGGTTGGTTTGTACGGCGCGTCGACGTCCAAGGTCGCGGTGAAATGAATTCCAACGAATCCACAAACACAATGATCGACGTCCCTTCGACCAGCGCCGCCCTTTCGCATACGTGTGTACGTGTTCACTCATTTAAAACCCCCTCCTACAACCACGTTAACCAATTTAGCCATCGACCCAAGTAAGTCGCAATTTAACACCCCATTTCACAACTACGTTAACCAATTTAGCCATCGACCCAAGTAAGTCGCACTTTAACACCCCGTTAACCACTTATATGGTCCGCATCCTCCTCAGTGTTCCCCCGAGGGAAGCTGCGGGCAATTTTTTAAATTCTTTCAGCCTCGGCAACAAGAGGATCTCCCCCACTCCTCCTCCGCCCTTCTGAATATATTATCTGTATTATGACAACCGTGATATGATTATGAGACACATCGCAGTGGAGGGCTTCTTGAACTTGCTTCTTATATACATCAGGACCTCATCAATCCCGCGGGTCGCGGGATTGATGAGGTCCTGATGTATATAAGAAGCAAGTTCTCAGCGAGGCAGTCTTTCGTATGAAGCGTCGTTATGACGCACATAAGCGCCGCTCGGCGCCCTGTTAGCTGGCGACGTTGCCTCTTCTTCACAACGTAATGAGTGCCACGGCAAGCAAGACGGACACCTATACGGCATTGGTCAGTGTGGCGCCTATAAGGAATCCCAGTCACTTATTGTCGGCTGGGGAATTTGGTCAGAGGCGGTACTTTGTCTCCCCCTTTTTGCTGCCCATGCAATAGTCAAGCACTTGAACAGTGTTGTGCAGAGACATGACAGCAAGCCCGCCCAAGATAATGAATTATGATCAGAAAGTACCAATCGTTGTGCATCCATAGTAATGTATACAATCAGTGGGTTCACTAACAGCTTGTAGGTGTCAACTGCAGCATTTCGTGAGGGCGACTGTTGAGAGGGTAGAACCATCCATCTTTTTGGTGCACGTTTCAGTGTCTCAAAAAAAAAAAAAAGACGCATGATTCCCTACGCATTTCTTTGACACAACTCATGAGCAAAGGCCGTCTTCTTCTCTGTCGAGTGCATTGATTTCTCGGCCACCCTCCCACACCCCTATGTACCACGCACCCCTCTTCTATAAAGGCTTTCTGCACCGACCGTAATAACGCGCTGCCTCAGAAATTGCCGGCGTAACAAGCTTTCTGCAGCTCTCGAGCTTCTGCAGTGCCTCCGAAATCCGTTCGCCTTTGGCTAAACGACGACGTCATGCGATGATGTCATAGTGACGTTAGAAGCGTTGGCGATGTCACATGATGCTGATTTTTGGAATCGCTAATGTACCGACGCCGGCAGTCACCGACGCAGGAAGTCATCATTGGTGTTTGAAGGCGCATCTGAGGCTTTCACCTTACTATCGGTGAGAGGGCCCCTCCTGGACCTAGACGCCACATTCACAACATCTAAGAACTATAGCTTCTCTTGCACGCATTGAACTCCGTCACAAAGCATATATCTGGAGTCCATGGATTGTCTCCCTTTGAAAACATTAGCTAAGGACACCAAACAAACGAATAAATAGGTTAAAATTAGTCGTGGTCATATTCAACGCAATAGGACTGATAGACTCGTTGTTGTTAGAAGACCTGGGGTTAAATTTCAACACTGAGAGTTATTTTAGGAACACATAATCTTAAGAAAGAGGGTGGTATCCCTTCGTCGTCGTCCCGCCGCAGTGGTCTAGTGGCTAAGGTAATCGGCTGCCGACCCGCAGGTCGCGGGATCGAATCCCGGCTGCGGCGGCTGTATTTTCGATGGAGGCGAAAATGCCGAGGCCCATGTGCTACGGTTTGAGTGCACATTAAGGAACCCCAGGTGGTCAAAATTTCCGGTGCCCTCCACTACGGCGTCTCTCATAATCATATGGTGGTTTCGGGACGTACGTTAAACCCCACATATGAATCAATCACTTCATCGTCGTTCTGCTCTCGTGCTATAACAGTAGTCATGTCATACCAACTAGCCCAAACCGCCACGCTTCTAAGGGGTTATTTCATTTCGCCTAGACGAAAATGACGCCTCCGCGATTAAAATGAAATACCAATGTCATCAAATTTAGCAACGCCAGACCTTTATTAAGCGGCTAAACTGTTCTTGTGTGTTCACAGCCGCTCGAGGGCAAGCCCCACATATGCATGCTTAATTGCCTTAGAGTTCTTTGCCTCCTTTGCCGTAAAAACGAAGCAGCTAAATAGAGCTTGAGCAGTAAAGTCACTCAAGTTTCTGATTAGCGAGTGTTGTAATCATCCGTGAACTTTTCAAACCTGCCTCGCTACGCACGTGTTGTGGTAGTACCCTTCAGGGTAGCAAACTACACCGTGATTCGGGTCGGGAAATAAACCCGCGAACAGCTCGATAAGCCTGCACTGTGCAATGTTTGCAGCGCCAACGCCTAAAACTTTTTATTATGATTTCAATCACCGGTAACCTTTCTCGTTCATAACTAATCTATTAAACGTGAAGTATTTCTTTGGGTACTGCAGGTATTTTGGCATCTATCTATCTATCTATCTATCTATCTATCTATCTATCTATCTATCTATCTATCTATCTATCTATCTATCTATCTATCTGTCTGTCTGTCTGTCTGTCTGTCTGTCTGTCTGTCTGTCTGTCTGTCTGTCTGTCTGTCTGTCTGTCTGTCTGTCTGTCTGTCTGTCTGTCTGTCTGTCTGTCTGTCTGTCTGTCTGTCTGTCTGTCTGTCTATCTATCTATCTATCTATCTATCTATCTATCTATCTATCTATCTATCTATCTATCTATCTATCTATCTATCTATCTATCTATCTATCTATCTATCTATCTATCTATCTGTCTGTCTGTCTGTCTGTCTATCTATCTATCTATCTATCTATCTATCTATCTATCTATCTATCTATCTATCTATCTATCTATCTATCTATCTATCTATCTATCTATCTATCTATCTATCTATCTATCTATCTATCTATCTATCTATCTATCCGCTTAAGACTGAGTGCTTTCGTGACGACCTCCTTAACTAGGCGTGAACCAAAATTAGAATGGGAGGGTAAGAAGGCTGGACGAATATGAAGTATTGGTCAAGAAACGAATATTGTCCCGTCGCGTACGTCGTCACACACTTTGCGCCAGGCAGTGGCAGATACCCGCAGGTGGGTATGTGCCACTGGTACGCGGTATGTGCCACAGGTTCACGCCAGGAACGGCGAGAACACACATTGCTAATTTTAACACGTGAGCGTTAAGAAAACGCGGACATCGGCAGCGTTACCCGACGAATGCAAATGATAAATGTCAGTGTCTCTGTAAAAATCGAAGCCTAGCCTTCTGCGTGGCAATCATGTATTCTACCACAGAGCCACGCCAGGTCTCGGAACTACTTTTGAAAGGGACCCTAAAGTTCGTGAAACGCCAATTGTTTCAGGGCTGGCTGTCCAATTTTATTAACATTACATATGTACTCCTATGATACAGCCGTCAGGTCAGGTTTACATCAATTGCAGTTAAGTGTCATCCGCTGAAGTCGATGTATATAGCAGTATCGAGAGCTATACCATCCTCGTTTGCACCAGCGCTTCATATCAGCTTATCGCTTTATGTGTTGCTAATACTCATGTTCCTGTTCTCATATTTTTGCCATAGCAAACAACTGCTTATATAAACATCTGCGACTGTTCAATGTGTCTGTGCGTGCAACATTTGTACATATATAGCGTCATTTCATGACATGTCGCTCAATAAAAAAATCACATCCCCGTAATGTTCCCTCCGCATGCTTTGCATAACATCAGTTCCCAACATGGAATCTACAATTTTTTTTTATTTTATCGAATAACTTAGGCCTCAATAGCAAGTTCGAGTAGGACACGCATAAATACTACTACTACTACTACTACTACTACTACTACTACTACTAATACAATAATAATAATAATAATAATAATAATAATAATAATAATAATAATAATAATAATAATAATAATAATAATAATAATAATAATAATACTCAAGTGGAAGCTCGTTAATAAGCATTCGCCAAATAACCCAAAAGCATTACGAGGAAGAAAGCCATATAATCAGCCTCATTCAAAGCGTGCAAAGTTATCCATCATTGCCAGATGCTAGATAACATTCGGCTCAATTCTAGCTCTAAATTGGAAAACTCAAGCATTCACTGTGCGGGGCTGTCAAACAAAATGAATTAAAATACCCCCCAAAAATGTCGCGAGTAATGGCATCTTATGAGGGCTCCCGCCCCTTCCGCATCAAACACTTTCCACCACGCGTGCCTCTTCCCGTCAATTCAGTAGTCCCACGAAAATTGCAATTCCCGCCAAAAAAAAAAAAAAAAAAAAAAACCAGCGCGGGGAGCACCTGTTCCCATGAAACTATACCATCTTTGTGCCTCTTTTCGCACACTAGACCACTTCGCAAAAAAAAAAATCAAAGCATATCTACGCAGTGAATGATGATAAGTGCGGCGGAGATTTGCGGGCTCTCAGCTCAGCCGTCCGTCTGGATGGATGGATATGGCTGTACCCTTTAGATCAGGCGGTGGCTAGCGGCACCAAGCCGTAATACTTAATGAATCAAAAACTACATTCATTTTTTCGCCTTCAATAGTGAGGTTGAGGATTCGTATACTTTGCAGTGAAGGGTTTAATTTTCACTCGTCCCTTGACTTTAGCCACCAATAAGATAACCTCCTTCTAGTTAATTCTACCCGCTTAAAGTCTATTTTGCCCTCACTGTCCCTAAACCCCAATGCTTTGAAAAACTCTGCGCCATCATCCTGAACCATAGGGTGAAGCCCTTTACAGAACATTATCAAGTGTTCGGCAGTGTTTTCTTCTTCATCTCCACACGCACTGCATACCGTGTCTACCACTTCGTATTTGGCCCGATATGTCTTGGTTTGCAATTCTCCCGTCATGGCCTCAAACAGTAGAGAACTACCCCGAGTATTATCATAGATCCTTTCCTTGGCGACTTCCTGCTTAAAAGTTCGATAGATCTCTAGTGCAGACTTCTTAATCATGCCAATTCTCCACATGTCGGTCTCAGCCACTTCACCTTATTCTTAACCAATAATTCTTTTTTGTTTGGCCCCCTGCTGTTTTCCAAGTATTTACCAGTAATTTTCTGGTTCCCTTCCGCCATTTTGTATCGACATTCTTCATGTAGAAGTAGCTGAATACCTTCCTAGCCCAACGCTCCTCCCCCATTTCTCTCAATCACTTCTCAAATTTTATCTTGCTGCTACCTTCCCTGCCCTCAAATGATGTGCATCCCATATCACCTTGTACTCCCTGATTTGGTGTATTCCCGTGAGCTCCTAAGGCAAGCCTACCTATTCCACATTGCTTAATTTATAATCTTGCTTGAACTTCTGATCTCATGCAGAAGACCGCATTGCCAAACGTCAGACCAGGAACTATGACTCCTTTTCATATTCCTCTCACAACATCATACCTATTGTAATTCCACAGTGCTTTGTTTTTATTACCGCTGCATTCCTGTTACCTTTTGTCGACACGTGTATTTCGTGTTCCCTTAGGTACTTGGCCCCATTGCTTATCCATACGCCCAGATATTTGTATTTATCTGTTATCTCTAGCGTGACCTCCTGTATTCTAAGCTCACTACCTTCATTGTTATTAAAAACATGACTGCTGATTTTTTCTTACTGAATCTGAATCAAACCTATCTCCCTCATTACCGCAGATGTCCACCAATATCTGCAAATCTTCCTTGTTGTCGGCCATTATCTATCTGCACGCATCCTATCTGCACGCATCCGCGTCATCTGGTGATCACTCCACGTACAGCAACAGCACAGCGCCATCTAGTGAACCCATTGTGAGAGGTAGAGGGTGGCTACTACGGAATAGGGATTGAGCCACATCGTAAGAAGCTTTGCCAGTAAAACACCAATGCCAGTCCGCCATACGAAAATGTTCGAGATTGTCAGTGAAAATGCACTTCAGAAACTTGGTAATATATAACAATTGCAATGACTTTGACGTGTCTGTCAAAACCACATAACTACCTCGGCGTTACTAACCTCCACGTTACTAACTTCACTGACTAACTGGCTGATAACACATGTGACAGGTAGTTAGTAAATCAAAGGTACTAAGTGCTACAACCTTTTTTTTTAACAGTAGCATCTCTCTTGCATGGAAATGCGGCCACCGCTCAGAAACTCTGTAAATATATTATTCGAATTTAGTAATAGCGTTTCCAAAAGGCGTAAAACCATGTTAAAATAACACGGTGGCAGTGTTGGAACGTCCCTGTTGTAAGCGAAGCTGTTGGGAGCACAGCATTTGTATAAAAACAATAAGTGAGATGCTGGAAAAACAAATGCAAGAGAAGTCCAAGAAGACGTTTTTGCCCGCACTAGGGCCCAGCCATCATCAGTCCCTTATGCGACGAAATTATGAATAACGGCCACTTTTTGGCGAGAAATAAATTTTTCCGAGCCGTACAGTACGCCACACCCGGTGATGAGAAAGCGAAAAGCGTCTCGCAAGCTTCGAGAAGCACCGAGATCGTTATTGAGACAAATTCTTGCTCTTGTGCGTCGCGTCGCGAATACTTCTCATTCTTGAAGCGACTTGCGCACCGAAGCTGTCAGAAATTATAGTTTTCGTGCGTCCATCACAAATCTTGTAAACTTTTTGCTCATTGTCGTTAATATGCGGGCCACTTTTGTAAGACCTCGCCTCAAGTTCCGCGTTTAACAACGCCATTTCGAAAAGATGTGCAAGCTAGGAGGCATCCTCATGTATTTTTTTTCAAAAGGCTTATATACAGGCGGGGGCAAGGTTCTACGTTAGATCGAAAAGGCAAAGTTCTCTTCTGTATGCGTCCCTCTGTCTCTCTACCCCTGATGGCCATGTCTAAGGCCGCGTTCACACTGAGCATTCCGGCCGCCGAAAGTGCTCCGAGTTCGGTTCGGTGTTGGCGAGATCCGCCGAAAGGGCCCTCTTCGCACCGATCGCTCTCGGACCGATTTTTGCGGCGTCTGCCGCCGAATCGGTCACCGCGGTCCAATAGGAGCGCTAGTCAAGGAATTTTGAAAAATGGCGGCCAAGCCCTACTCACTTGTTGCCGCAGTGCACGTAACTGAATGTTGAAACCAACGGGAGTTTAACCTACTCTGTGCCTACTTCACCTCCGTATTTCGTGAGAGAGGTGACCGAGCTTGCTGTTGGCGTGACCGAGCTTATTGCGGACTTGCAGAGCAAAACGGACCCACCAACGCCGCTGGCATCGGTGGTTTTTCTGCTCTTCGTGCATTACAAGACAGCCACTTGCCAGCAAAGTAAGCAGTACTGTCTTTTCTTGCTTCTTGCGTACGAGAATCGTCGAAGTATACACTACCGTAGAGCGTAGTATCGTTTGCGAGCCGCGACAACAACCGGGTGATAGCGCATCCATCCCGCGTTCGCCCCGTAGTAGATGGCATATTCGGCGGCGCGGGGCGCGTTCAGTGCGAACGACGCTGCATTTCGGCGGCAGAGGAATTTCGGTCGCTGTAGAAAGCGGATGATTCAGTGTGAACTAGGCATAAGTGGCAATATAGGCTTTACAGCGGATGTCATTTGTTTCCCCTGTAACACACTCTCCTCTGTAATACCGAAAGGCCCTGAGGGTAAATAAATAATTGAGTAAGTAAAAATGAAATGTGATGTGCCTTTTAAATCGTCTGGGTTTTGTTCCTGGCTTCCCGGAAGTAGAGATGGGAAGTGGACAGCTCTTCACGTGCAACATTGGTACTTCTTCGCCACCATTATGTTCAAAAAGGTGTGACGCCTTAGCCCTTCTCTTTAAACGATGGCGACGCAGCTGCGGCTGAGTAAAAAAAAAAAATGTGGGGCAGGTTCGCGCACCTGTTTAGGTGACTAAAAGCGAGAGTGTTTGAAGCCTTGATACTCATCGGCAACGCTTTCTGTACTGATAGAGTTCTCGAATGCCGACTTTAGGAACACGTAATTATTTCACGGGTAGTTATTTACGCTGCGCCAGGTATATATTTGCTGATGAAACCTTCGGAGTAACTAGTACAAGCGCGAAGACCCTCCAACGTAGCGCATACTGTATAGTCTCTCTTCGTGTAGTGAATGCCACTTCGCTACAGTTCCTGCGCAGACGCGCACTCACGCAGCACTGCGCTTTCCCACCTCCTAGCCACGCTCAGCTTGACTGTCATAAAAGCAGTAGAAAAAGTACAAAAAGCTGCAAGTTGCCCTGAAGTTGGCCTCTCTTTGTGCGCAGAAGCAGCGTATAACTTCAAGTGGAAGAAGGCAGCGGGAAGTTTGGCAGGGCGATGCCACCGGATGGAGGATCGAAGGATGGATGGATGGATGGATATGGCTGTACCCTTTAGATCGGGTGGTGGCTAGCGCCACCAAGCCGTAATACTTAATGAACTCAAAACTATATTTATTTATTTTTTTCTTAAAAAGTGAGTTGGAGGATTCGTACTTTGCAGTGAAGAGTTTAATTTTCACTCGTGCCTTGACTTTAGCCACCAATCAGATAACTTCCTTCTAGTTAAGTCTACTTGCTTAAAGTCTA
Organism: Rhipicephalus microplus; assembly: GCF_013339725.1. NCBI lineage: Eukaryota > Metazoa > Arthropoda > Arachnida > Ixodida > Ixodidae > Rhipicephalus > Rhipicephalus microplus. Next base: position 105,417,597 of record NC_051175.1, on the reverse strand, counting down.
TTTCGCCCTCCCGGTCCCTAAACCCCAGTGCTTTGGGGTTTAGGGACCGAATGCGCTGACTGGGGCGCCATCACTTGGTGAGCGCGCGCGAGAGCCATTTAATAGGCCCGTAGTAACTCCCTTAAGCCTTCTCGTCGCACTCAGTTTATATTCTGGCCCCTTTAGTGCTTCACTTCTTTCAGGCTTATATAATATTCTTCGTAATCATTCGTTTTATACGACGCCAAAGAAAATCCGCAACACTAAAGAGATTTACTGCGCTCTTGTGTACAGACTACTCGTATCGGAACACCATTGGCGGAACGCTGATGACCCAGCAGCCGCGAAACGGTATAAGCATGCACCGTACGACGGATTCTCGCAAAAGTTTTCGCCGCGACGGTTTTGTTCGCGTTCTTCAGTTTTCATCCTTCAGGACGGATTCGCGCATCGATTTTTCTTCTGATAATGAAAGGCACACGTGGCTTCCAAGTTCGATAGCGGAGTCAGTCGTATAAATAGCTGCGTCTCGTGAAAGCGCGGTGGATCGATAGTGAAGCGCAAGGACCAGTTAAGGACCTTTGAAAGTCAATATGCGTGATGAGCGCTGTTATTCCAGTAAATGTAGCTCTAGGTTGGTCGAATTTACAGCTATTGATAACGGCGATGTTAGAGAAGCCGTTTGAACGCTCGAAGTACATCGCAGCGACTTTTGGGGCAACTTTATTGTCCTCACCGGAATCGAGCTCCGGGTGCGCTAATAGGCGTGTGGGATGGTGCACTATATATGCTTCACCGCAGTGTCCTTCCTTCTCCCCTCCCGCCCTTTTCTTAACCCCCCCTACCCCCTGAGGCTCTTGTGATAAGTATTCAGTGCAAAGAAGATGTATTAAGGAAGTCGGCCGCACCCCAACCCTCCTCCTATAAGCATGCACTCTCATACGCACCTCGACTCATCACCACCCGCTAAATAATCTTCAATTCCAGGTAACTTTAATGTATAGCGTTTTGCTGTAAGATGCGCTCGGCTATTGCTTTCAGCGCATGTTTTCGTGTGTAGTCAATTGTGTATCAAAAGGTATACGAAAAAACGTGCGCACAGTGCAAGCAAAAGTCATCCCAACGCACATGGTTTACCCATTCCCGAATACGAATCAGTCGTCACGGAAACACCTGAAGTAGCCCCCTCTCCTTCCCCCCCCCCCCCAAAAAAAAAATCAACCCCCAACCCACTAAGATAGCCGGTGCATAAGGTGCCTTGGGGGCCTTTTGATTTGGATCTAAAAAAGGCCTGTTACCGCAAGTGTTGCTAGTTGGTACTGATCAGATATTAAAGAACTAAGCGATAAAAAAATGGCAGCATATCCACGGAGTGAATGATGGGGAGTGGGCGAAGCATTCATCCGTTCATTCGTTCTTGCTTCCGTCCGTTCCTGCGTACGTCTGTGTAACCATCCATGCGTCCATCCACCCGTCTGTGCGTGCGTCTGTTCGTGCGTCCGTCCCTGCGTTCGTCCATGCATACGCGCCTGCGTCCGTTCATGCGTCCCTCCATGCATCTGTCTGTGTGTCCGTTCGTCCATCTATTCAGCACTCCAAGTACCACCATCTCGCATCTTTTCATCATATATTCTCCATATAGAAGCACCGCCATCCAGCGCACATTTCAAGGACTAAACGGGAGGTGGCACATGCACACTTTCTTACGGCTTGCGCTTCGGGTTTACTTCCCACCTTTAACCACCTCGAGTTCATGGTATATACTAGTTCACTGTATTCATGGCTGTGCAGCCCAACGTTCGCTAAACCTTTCTAAAACCAAGGAGGTTACACCCAGCTAGTATAACATAGCAAACATTTCTTGTCAGATCGTACTCAATGTACATGTCAATAGCTGCTAATGGTGATCGCAGCATGCGCGTTACCTAAAGGCCGAATGCTCCTGTCTCTCATTCCGCCTTAGCACCCATTAACATGTATTGAGCACTATCTTTTATTGTTCAACAACGCACAGAAGAAATCTCTCACCGGAACCACCTTGGAGGTCAAAATCTTAAGGACCGCTATTTCGGGTATGTGCCATTGGTGGTTACGTACTAAAGAACACATGCTTGTGGAGCTCGTCAAAACGGCAGAAAATTCTCTGAATGAAAGCAGTTGATCGTACACAGAAGGTCCGCCTGTTGAAAAGTGAACGACGGTATCAGCCGGTGCTACGTGTTACGTGTCTTCTTCGAATAGCATCAACAGGCGCAAATGAAGCGCGTCTTCTCGGGATGTATTGAAATGAACAGCTGAGGCAAGGGCAAGCGACCGAGTGAATCCAGAACACGTTCGTTAAGTGTACGGGCGTGCTTGAAAACGTCAGCAGCCTAGTACCTAGAAGTACCGACCGTGTACACGTGAACGTGGACAAAGACTGCTAAACGAACCTACGTAACAATGGACGTATGCATTGCATGGGTATACTTTTTATATGCCTCAAGCGGAACGTGTCATATTGGCGGAACGTAGATGGCGCATTGAGAACATTCTAACTCAAAAAACTGCTTATGTGTCTCAACATGCTAAAGTGCTTATGAACACCTAATTTAATGCCCAAGAGAAGCTCTCTGCAATGCAGTCCAAAGCATTCAAGTCGGAAGCCAAGGCATTATTCAATCACTTACGAGGTGTTGAATTATTGCAGCACGTATTTTCTTAGCCTCCTCCGTTTTTATAGCGTAAGGTGCTATACGAGCTCGAAACAAGAACCAATTTTCTGAGTTCATTTCTCCGCTACCACCACCTGCACCACCTGTCTCCATACTATTGTGACGTCATCCTGATTCATTCCATGGCCGTCTGTTTCAGAGACAAGCGCCGAGACCCACGGTATTTTTCTTCCCAGCATCCGTTTATCACAGAACTTTCCCACCAGGAAATTATTTTGACCGTGTATATTTCACGACAGAACGTTAAAAAGGGTTCGTTCTTGGTGACGCCTGTCGGTTACTCCGATGAGCTTGTCAACTGTCACACACGTTCTGAAAAAAAAAGGGGGGGGGGAGGGGCGGGCGGATTTCGAGGCAGATTCATACGTAAGCCCTGATCACAGCAAGAAGATTAACCCCCGTATTCACAAACACTCCTCGACTCGACTTTCAGCCTTGCACTTGACAGAGTTGAGCACTGTGCCACCGCTCGGCTGAAAATGATGCTGCGCTACTCAAGGATCGCAGCATATTATCGCTGATATGCAGTGGCTTGCCCTGTCTAGAGACGGTGCTCCCATCGGCCTTCTCAAGTGAAGGTGAAGCGTTGAGTGTAGGGACGTCCGAGAATACGGGGCTAAGACGTTTAATGAAACGAAGGAGAAGAGGTTGGAGAGTGGGTTTCTAGCCTGCTACTCTGCCCGGGAGTAAGGGGGAAAAAGACAAATATGAAGGCACGATGATTGTTGTATAGCACAATGAGTAACTGCATACACTGTCCTGATCGGGGAAAAGTAACCATCGCGGCAAGCATGTGATTTGCTACAGGAATACCCCACCATTTGAATTATTTTCGAAAAAAAAAATGAAATCGCCCATGCAAACGTCATGTATCGCGAGAAAACGGGTTGACGGATGTATTATCTGGGGTGGCGAAAGGGTACTATCGCAGCACGCGGGACCTCATGCGATTTGCGTAGCGAGTGGGTGATGTAAGATCGTCCACTCATTACAAATGGCTCTAAGAAAAATTTCCGTATTTATTCATTCATATTGCCCGGAGATCTTGATGCCAAGATACTGACCCAAAGGTCATGGGTTTGATCCCGGCCCCGTGGCGGTCGCACTTTAAAGGAGCCGAAATGGTGAAGGGCCATGCATTATGAGCGATTTCTGTGCATGTTAAAGCACACCAGATGGTCGAAATTTCCGGAACCCTCCACTACGGCGTCTCTTATATCGTGTTTTTGGGACGTTAAGGACCCAGTTATTATTCTTACCCACATCATCTGGCGGCGCTTGGGGGAGCGGTGGAGGGTACGTATGTATAATAGCAGGCATGTAAACAGCAAACAAAAAACTTTTGTGCATAGCACACAAAGGCGAGTAATATTTTTGAGTGCAACAAGCGACCGTACCTATTCAAGGTGGCGCAGGGAAGCTGTTGTTTTAGCCCTGAGAACGAACACCAGCGGAGCGGCGGTCACGCTGATGTAACGTCACGGCAAGGACTCTCTTGGATTGCTGCCGAAAATGGCCCTCTAGTGCGCCCACCGCTCTTTAGCGTTCAGTGGTTAGTGCAGTGGTGGCAGTGCAAATCTACTAAGGTAGAATATGGGTGTTTCCACTGCTATAGCGATAATTACCTAAGCTGCCGAAACTTGAGGTGATATAGCTTATATTAAGCAAACTCACGTCCGAGTTGTAAGTTTACTGCGATAGTGTCGACGGTTCACGCTGTTTATAATTGTGCTATAACTTGACGTACACTTTCGCGGTTAGATCATGGGTTCAGAAGAAATCGACAACAAGACGCGTCTGCAGTAGACTTTTCGGGACGGCTCACTGCTCTTCCATAGTTGAGTACGAAGCACTCGATATCGGTAAACACTTTTTCTAAACTCACCAGACACAGAAAACCATTATCGTCTGATTTCGCAGCTGAAGACGCATCCTGTTGCGTATAGCTTTCGTCAGTGCTTTAGAGGCGAAGCTCCTTCTGGTCGAGGTTTGTCCGTTGGCTTTGGCGTCGTGCGCCTAGCCTTCGCTGACGATTCTGATGAAGAACAACTGCATTCCCGATCCCACGTGCTTTCTGCCAGCACGGCAGAGCACGTGCAAGGTACTCACTATATGGCGTAACGATCACGACGACTCATGATGATGTTGAAGATTTTGATCACGGACAACGACTGGTCTGTGCTGTATATGACGTCTCGACATGCTCCACCACGCATTTCGTACGACTGTAAACAACCAACAAACGCCAGGGGAACGTGCCCAGACATCGTCTGCGCCAACCTCGGGCTAGATCCGATACCACAAAGCAGTGATAATGAAGGCAAAACGAAATTTTAAAGTCAACGCAACCTATACCAGTTATGACCAATAAACGCTGTATATAACTGTACACCGCTTGACGCTAATTTACACGCCCGAGTGGTCAATGTCACGGGTTATTTACGGTAAACACCTAACGATCTCACTGCTTCGTCCACTGATCATCATTCACTTCCTAGATATGCCACGTTCTCTTTAGTTATTTGTATATATCTCAAATTTCCACTCATGAAGAAAGCCGACTTTTTGTAGTGCACGAATCTCTTGAGTCATGACATTGTACGCGGGAAGTCGTGCGGGTTCACGATGCACTTTTCTATAACCGAACAATTGATAAATAATGATATACTAAAATAAGGCATTTTCTCTTTTTTGTCAGAAAGGCTTTGTTATGAGCCGTGCAGACAACGTTTTAGTCATCGGAGGACGCGTCCGCTCCATGTCTATCAAGTAGCATTTTACCTGTGATGTTTTCATAGCCAACACTGTGCCGCTATTCACTGTACCTTTGTTGTTAAGCGGCAGCGCAGTGAAAGTGATTTGCTTCTTGACCGCTTATAGAGAGGAATCTTCTCCCAGCTCAGGCTTTTCTTTGTTGCAAACGTAGTGGCGTGAGTGGTCGAAGTCGATCGGTGGAGGAAATTCATCCAATTGCTTTAAACAGTGATGCTAAAAAAATGTCTACTCATCCAGTATGTTTTTTTTTTTTTTTCACTGGACGTAAAAGGTGGATGAAGCATCGAGTTACAGCCAACTCTCGAGGAGCGAGTTGTGCTTTACATCCCACTATGCGTTCATGATTTTTTCACGACCGTGAGTCACGTTGATGGCATTTATTGTTTAATATCCTTCATCAAGACCAAAATAAACATCATTTTTCTTATGCATTGCATTTAGCGCAATTATAGTGTATGTATGTCACGAAGCGCCCCATGCCACCAACACGCTCTGGCTCGATCAGCAAAACGAAACAGTTAGAGCAACGAAACATGAAGTCACGACCGCAATACACGCCGAGAAGCGTGAATTGCGGCCGCCGGCCACTGTCCATTTCAGTGAAGCCATGACTTCATCCGATGAAAGAAGCACGGGCTGTAAGTCCACACGTGCTATCTGTTCGTAAGACAACAAATGAGTTGAGCCTCGTCTGAGAGCCATCATTATTTGCACAGCGCGCCACCTATTGTTCGGGGGCGTTGCGAATAGCTTTGCGCAGAATAAGGTGTTGCAAGTTAGCGCCAGCGGGTCTCATGGCCATTCTCTGCTTGTGCGCTTGAACATTACTATACATGTGTTACCAACACCCCCAAACAGCTACATATTGAACTATGCTAATGAGCTGGCACTAATCTAGACTAACCTATAGACTAGACTAATATAGGCTGATCTACTGCCTTCCAGGTGGTTTGGAAGCCTTATCTAGCTTATGCGGGCTGTTTCCAGGTCGCTTCTATGTCATTGGTATACGCTTTAAATCGGTGAATCTAGAATGTTCTCACGTTGATTCTCAGTGTATATAGAAGTTCGAGTTAAACCAAAGGCCGTCACGATACGGGTGTGCAGATTCCATGGATTGAAACTCGCGCTGAAACGAAGCGTTGGCACCTCTCATAGATCTACAAGCACGTCGTCAACGGCGTAGGCCTTCCCTCGACTTGCGTTCTTATCGCAGCCACCATTGCCTTCTCCCGTTTCCAGGTATTCTGTCATACGTACTTGGGGTCTTACGCTTACCGCCGTCGCATCGCAGTCATTTGTTCGGCTCAGTGTTGCTGCTTTATTTCTTGTGGATGAGCGGTGAGCTGCGAGACTTACCCGAGTTCTGTGGCACATACTCGTTTGTGATGGTAATATAGTTTACTCGTAGGTCGCACAAATTACAGCTAGCGTAAGAAGCTTCAGTGTTGTTATTCTTCTCAACATCAGTGCTCAGATTTTGTAAAGAAATAAAGAAACATGCAGAATAATCGGAATGGTGTACGCAACGCTACAGTACGGAGCTGGGAAGTTTAGCCACATATATATACCACTTGACCCCTCGATCACCTAAGTGGTAAAAAGGACTACAACCGCACCCATGCTCTCTTCTTCACTAAAACGAACGTGTTTTAGAGGCAACTTCATGGATCAGGTCATGTGGCATGACAAGGCGTGAAAAAAAATATTACGCGTTTATTGAGTAGACTGAACGTGCTCGTGAACAAAGTTGGATGATGATGCGTAACAACAATGAAATTCCAGTTTGCAAAAGGCGTTCGCACACCATCGATTGATACAGTGAAATATATCGATGACCGAAGCCCTTGTCGGTGGTCTTCTGGGGACCTGTTAGCCTGACCTTTGGCGTTCGTTTCGTAAAGACTGAACTCCAACGAAATAAACACTCGGTAATTTCAAGTATTATTTCCTGCCTTTCTGGTCTTCCCGCTAAGGGTGAGGCTGTCCCGGGTTAGCGTTGAGGTAAGGCCTATCAACAAAGCTAACACCTCGGTCAGGGTGATTAGTGCGAAGCCCTTCCAATTCGAACAAGATGAGCCTGTTTTCCTCGGGATGCGGCTTGATGTAGACTCCGGGAACGTACAGCCTTATCTGCGGCCCGACTGCCGGCCAGTAACGCCCCAGGTTGAAGCCGTTAATAAACGCCACACCTTTCGTGTAGTTTGACGGGTCGAGGAACGTGTCCAGCGGCTTCTGTCCCTTGGGCAACGTGAACCAACCGTAGTAGAAGTGTGGTATGTTGCCCTGGCTATTTCTGGGCGTCCGCATGAGCTGGAAGAGTTCGCTAATGTCTCTCTTCTGTGTCAGAGGCAGGGCCTCGATGATCCAGTCAGTCAGGGTGATGCGGTCCACAGTCACGTTCCTAATTCCCTGGGAAAAAGAGCACGTTCTTACAGTCGGTCACTACTTAAGAAACGTGGCTTCCCCCTGTATATAAGAATCGCAATAATACAAATAAGAAACGTGTCCTTGCAGGAGTAATTCAGCGTTTATTGTGCGTTGTTTCAGCAACAGCAACATATTGCCACGTCTTGTTAAGGACGGCAAACAGCTTGAAACAGCGTGACATGCTTGGATATTCGTTTTCATATATATATATATATATATATATATATATATATATATATATATATATATATATATATATATTGATATGTGGGGTTTAACGTCCCAAAACCACCATATGATTATGAGAGACGCTGTAGTGCAGGGCTCCGGAAATTTAGACCACCTGGGGTTCTTCAACGTGCTCCCAAATCTGAGCACACGGGCCTGCAACATTTCCGCCTTCATCAGAAATGCAGCTGCCGCAGCCAGGATTCGAACCCGCGACCTGCGGGTCAGCAGCCGAGTACCTTAGCCACTCAACACGGATATGGATATTCGTATGAATATCCCTGTACATGTGGATACTCATATGAATGTCCATATGTATATTCATTTCCACGTGATTATCCATATCTGTATGGATATGGAAATACATACGGAAATTCATATCCATATTGATATCAACATAATATGCACATTGTGATCACTAAACAAGTTTGTATATACTGCACACTCGTGTTACGTTTTTGCATAACCGAGTGCTGTTCGCGTTGGTTAATGATAAGGTGACCTCATTCCCTTCGTGGATACGGTGGGATTTTTTCTGGCATATATGTTGCACATTGTGGCTTATACATGCCTATATACTTTTAAATCAATCACGAAAAGCTGTCGAGAGTGCCCATATAATTCATATCCTAATAATATTGTCAAGGTCCCTTATGCCTTCGCTTATGAGAAGTCGAAGGCCGTAGTCGTATGATTTTTCTTCTCAATCGATGCAGTAATGGTACCCCTGCTCTCTTCCGACAGTTTTCTACACCTAACGAGGTTTCTTAATACCTCAAGGATTATAGACTTCACATGCTTTGTGCACCTTACTTGGTTTTGGTCGGCCCACAATTAACCAAGCGATGATGCGATGCGCGGAGGGGGGGGGGGCGTCGTCTAGCGTTGTCATCATGTTTTCAGAAAGTTTTGTGTTTTATGACGCTATGACAACTTCATAACGTTATATTCTTTTTTTTTCGATCATTTGTTAAAGCCGACGCCACTGATGCCGCCGACGCTGCAGACGCTGACATTTCATTTTCGCGTTTTGGATCTGTATGTCGTTTCGGTGGTGTGGTCGGTAAGCAGTGTGAATGACGTGGAATGTCGGCGGCGCAAGAGTTCCGCTTGCTTTGGACCGAGAATTTGCAAGTGTGCACGAGCCTCAAGGTTTGTCGCCTCAATAACATACACAACTGCGATGCCCATGTCATTCATCTGTGTAAAAGAGTCGGGGCTTGTTTATTCCGTTGTCCCCGTAAGCGTGTTTTCCCCCTAATGGGAGCACTACAGATATCAGTAATCAATGTTTCATCTTCTCTGATTAAGCTATCACGCTCACCGGAAACACGAATGAGAATATTCGATTAACCATGCCAATCAGTTGAAGCTATCGAATTAAGAGCTGTGACACCAACACGTTTGTATGAGTATATGCGCTTCTTGGAATTCGCAATGGTTAGCGTCACAAAAACGAGTGAGTGCTGCTGGTCTGGGCTTCTATGTAACAATCCCGCAGTAGGGAGAGCAAAGGCTAAGGGTGGAACCAAAGGCATAGTTGGCTAGATAAGTCAAGCATACATTTGACTCGTCATGACCGGGTATACAAGACCTACGCACTCACCTTCGGATCGCGATTCTTGGGACCGAAGTCTTCGCGGCCCATGTTCTCCACCAGGATGGACAGCCTCTCGCCCAACCTGAGCATCACGTTGCAACCGGTTTTGGCTGGCAGGCGTGCGGTGTCGAATATGCGCATGAAGTAGCGTTCGTCACGCACGTGCAGCTGCGCCATGTCGCGGAGACCGTGAAGCGCCATTAAGTACCGGCCATCCAGGCCGGCCATGAACACAGTGCGGTACAAAAGAAACCCGAAGTCCTGGCCGAGCTCTTCGAAGGTCAACGGATACTCGGACCTTCTTCGCTTGAGCCAGCCTTTATGTCTGAAGTGTGCCATTACGTCCGTCAGGGACATGCTGTGTGGCATGCGAATGGCGTCTACCTTCAACTTGGGCCAGGGCTTACGAAGCTCCCCGGATTTGAGCGGAATGTACTTGCCGATTGATTTGCGTAGTGGGAAGTAGTAGGCCTTCGGGTCGCCGTCTTCTCCCATGGGCGCGTCGTAGTCGTAGCTCGTTACCAACGGCGATTCTGAGCTGGTGGCAGCCTTGAAGCCGAAGCTCGTGCCTCCGTGGAACATGTAGAAAATAACGTTGGCCCCCTGTTCCATCATCTTCTCGAAGGTGGCGATGACCCAGGGTGGATAGGCCGGATTGTCGTCCCAGCCCCAGTAGTTCATCCAACCGGTGTAGTACTCACTCACTACGATGGGAGCCCCCGGCTTGACCTGTGCTTGGCGAATGACGTCAAAGTATTTGCTTACGTTGCTCTTGGGGTCGAGGTTGCCGGCCACCAAGATTTGTCGCACCTTGTCACAATTGTATCGTTCCAAAGATGGTGCGTTGGAGCGGAACATGACTACGTCCGTGCCTAAAAGCACCCGCTGCAGGGACAATACGACATCCATGTATAAGGGGTCGCAGTAACCTTCGAGATGGCCGTACTTATTCTCGACCTGCATTAGTGGGCACGGAGGAGTAAGTAACCAACTCTCTGTCGCGTTGCTCTAGACGATCGCTTGCAGTGAGTTTCTGTACCAGCTCGTGAAGCTGTATTCACAAGACAGACGTGAGCGCGGACGCATCAATGGCGAGCGATGCGACGTAATTTAGATCCCTCCGCAGCCAGCATTCACACGACGGAGGATAATTCACGCTACAAGCGAGGATTTCAGAATTGGTTACCTAAGATCCCAACAATTTGGGTGTAGTCCCACGTACTAATTTTTAAGAAAACGTAGTTGATAAAAAAGTGGCGCTTTCCTGTCAGAGCACCTCTTTCATGTCAACTACTTTTTCTTGCAATTTTTTCACGCAGCGCTACACCCAATTATTGCAATAGAGTACCAACTAGCCTGGCACCCTTGTTCAAGATTTCAACAGCGATTTGCGCTTCCGTCATTTCCCAAATTAGTCCCCGCGTACCGAAGCGAAAACGCGAGAACGGCTGACGTATAGTGACGCAGTACGCAATCCGCAGATTCGAATCACGATTTGGTCCGTCGTACGAATACAGCTCAATAAACACTTGTAACATTCGAAAACTCTTTTACTCGGGAATGTACATATCGATTTCGAGAATGACGCCCGGGACTGTTAAGGATATTACAGGCTATTGCTCTACTTTCATATCATTGGAAGCTTTCATCCTTTTCGGCGTGAACGATTGCTTTTTTTTTTTCAGTGCCATATCGCGCTTGTCAAGTCTATAAAACTGCGACCTGACCAATTCTAATAGAGCTTCAGGGTATGTCCAACATGTGTCACAATGACAACAGTTGAGGAGGTCGATAATAGTCAAGCCACAAACACTAGCCGGCAGTGTGGAGGCGTCGTGCAAAAGAGCCATCAGTGGAGACTGAAAAGAAACAAGAGATAGCTTCGATAACAAGGCCGTACGGCTGCAAACAGTCATCTGCTTCTTCCGCGTCCCCATTTCCTTTCGTTAAGTTCCTCTCGATGGCTGAAGTGGTAACACTTTCAGGCCCTTTTACCTATTGCGCTCGTTCGTACGTTAACGGCTGATGCTACTCGAAAAAAAAAAGAAAGAATCTTTGATCTACAGCCTGAAATAATAGAATTGCGGCTGTTTACATAGATTTTTATGCTGGTTTAAAATATGTCAGTTTTATAGGAAGGTGTATAGTTTTCATCTTTACCATTGCAACGTGTAAAATAAGGCTTTTTTTTTGACACACTTTCTATGCCACGAACTTCTCTGGGTATGAACAATGATTTGTCCACATTGCTCCACATTACGTGCAGAACGCAAATAATTAACAAGAAACTGTGTATAAGATATCTAATGAGCAAGAAAAAGAGTATTGTGAGAAGTCTTAATGCTCAACCTATACTAATTGCTTGCCTTCGGTTCATAATAATTATGTAAGCGATATAAAGTGTTATAGTCATAACAACAAAATTGCACTTTTCACACGTCAAGGTATTTGTAGTGAAATTTTCGTTTTGAGCTGGCCATCGGAAGGGCCATAAGCATTATGTTCAATTTGAAGAAAATTCTTACAATTTCATCTTCAAAAAGAACTGGCAGATCCCACGCACAGTGGGAATCGATGTTATGCGAAGCGCCAATGAGGAAGGCTGATATGTCAGTTTAAAATCAAAACAACATTGCGAGGTGGAGGTAAGTTATGCCGTACATAACTTCCATGTCATTATTATTATGTTTGGACGTGTTATTTACTTTCATCATCTATTCACGCCACCTGATACAAAATTTATTTTCTGGAGCTAGCGAAACGGCTACGAATGTGCTTATGAGCGTACCATGTAGTCATGTTTTACATTACACGCATATCCTAAATATGTTCGGACGTCTCATTTAACTTCGCCGTCTATTGACGTCATGCAATACTAACTATGTATTTGTGAAGCTAGAGAAACGACCACGAGTGCATCATGAGCGTGGCATGAGGTCATGTTGTTACATGACACGCATCTCACAATTATCATGTTTGCACCAGTCACATACGTTCGTCGTTCATTCACGTCCCGCATTACCAAACTTGGAATGTGTGAAGCTATAGCGAAACGGCGGGGAGAGCATCATGAAGGGCCCAATATACTGCGACGCTACGTCGACGAGCGCACGCTGGGTGCAGTGAGGCTACGCTAACAAAACGCGAGCACTCTATAGTCTGACGCCAGACGCGACCAGCGTCTGTCGGCGCAGCTCGGCGGCAAACGGTGCGAAATGCGACATGCTGCATTTCGCACCAACCACGTTATCCAGAATGCACCACGTCTGTCTAGCTTGGTTACGAACCTATGCCGGGCGTGCTAAAACGTCCCTGCGTCAAAGCAACGCAGTGCGGCGCGTGCCTGCGAGTATATGCCAGCGTCTGGCGTGGCATCGCTGGCATGACGCCACGAAACGAACGCTTGACCACACGCAGACTGGATAACGTCTAAGTGTATTGGCGCCTTGAGTGTGGCATGTAGTCATGCTCTTACATGACACGTATCTCATAAGTATTACGTTTGCACCATTCACATACATTCGTCATCCATTCACGTGACGTAATACCAAATTTGGCATACATAAATGTAGCGAAAAGGCCCCGAGCGCCTCATGAGTGCGGCATGTAGTCACGTTGTTACATGACACGTATGTCATGATTACCATTTTTTGGACACGTGATTCGCGTGTCATCCTTTCGTGTCACGTAATACTGAATTTGGTACGTGTGAAGCTAGCGAGACGGCCGTGAGCGCATCGTGAACGTAGCATGTAGTCATGTTGTTGCATGACATGCATCACATGATTATCATGCTTGCACTAGTCACATGCCTTTGTCGTCCATTCACGTCCCATA